>AP025047.1:30329172-30350197 GCA_036186865.1 Eustoma russellianum | reverse complement strand
GCGCGTGAGATGCACGCGCCCCCTGGAGTCCTCTGCTTCGCTGATCTATTTTTTTTAAAAAAAAAAGGTAAAAGGGCCAGGCCAGGCGGCAAGCCAGCCCTTAACGGGCCGGCTGCACCAGAGGCCAGGCCCAAAACGCATTGAATCAAAAAAAAGGACAGGCTGTTAGCGGACCGGACCGAATGGCCAACGGATCGGGCCAGCTGTTGGCCTGCCCAATTAAACAATTAACCAAAAAAAGAAGAAGCTCGGCGGGCTGCATGATGACGGGCCGGACTGGAAAGGTTTGACGAATAGGGCTGGCGACAAGGCCAGCCCATTAAGTATTATATATATAATTGTTAATATCTGAAATTCATTAATGTAATTTTAATTAATTTAAAATAGAATTAATTATAGGAAAAATATAAATAAATATCAGAAAATTATAAATAAATTCCAGAATTTATAAAATGCTAAAATTAAATTATTTTTACTAAATTTCAGTAATTGTGACCATATATTTAATTTGGATAATTAGGTAACAAATAGAAATAAATTAGGGAAAAATGAGAAAAAATATGGAAAATGCATAAGAAATATATACAAGCCATGGAAAAATAAGTCTATCATCAAACAGCCGTAAATCATTACTCGGATAATAAATGAACATAGGTTTGAGTGCCGGAGGATGGTGAGGATGGGCCAGGGGCCTCAGGCGATTGTGGTTTTTGCATTCATGGCACGTGCATTGCATGATGGCGGGTCGTGACGTACGGGTCACGGGCGCTCAGGATGGTGTACGGTGGCGGGGCCACGACACTCAGGATGGTGTGCGGTGGCGCAGCCACGCACACTCAGTATGGTGACTGTGGGGTGTACGACCTGCAGCCACTCAGTAGGACCCGGGTTCATGCATTGCACGGGGGAGATATCGGCATTTTGGGTGACATGACTTTGTTGCGTGTGACATGCATAGTAGGACATGCATCACGATGTTGCGCATTCTTTATCTGGAGTGAATTACTTTTCCGCGTTATTTCGTATGCTTATGTGATATCATGTCCTATGTGCTATGTGCTATATCATTATTGTATGTTTGTCTTGTACTACTTGGAGGGAGGTGCCTACTGAGTGATTTCCCAGTCACTCACCCCCTACTCCCCCCACCAGGTGAGCACGAGGGAGAGTGCGACTATATCTTTGCTGAGGACGGGGCTGACACGGTGGAGTGGGCAGACTAATGGTCGCGCCTAGGATATTAGAAGACCCTGCGACTATTTGTCTTTATTTTATTGGGATCTCATCGGACCTCACCTTGTTTAGTACAATAGACTCTAGATGCTAGCATGTTAACGTTATTGTCGTGACACATTTATTGTTCTATGGAGGATTGTCTTTTATTTATATGAATTAATGTTATGGTATTACGTTTCCGAGCAAAAAATTTCTACGTCTTTGCGGACATGTTGGAAATTGATTCGATGTTTTGTATTCTCCTTAGTGAGATACGGCGGGTGCACTGTTCCCGATGTTGGAGTTTGGGAGCGGGGCGCTACAGTGCATGCATCATGAAGTTGCGCATTGCATTTGTTATTGTTGTGATTATTGTTGACCTTGTTATTAAGTTGTCTCAATGCTATGTTTTAGGATACGGATCCGGTCGGGTATGTGCTATTCATGTATTTATGCTCTGTCTGCTTTATTTATTTATATGTTTATGCTTTACGTGCTTTATGTGATTACCCGACTCAGTATGTGACAGTCCCTTTTCGGGAGAGACGGGTAACCTACAAGTGAATCCCATCACTCACCCCCCCCCCACCTCCCCTCCCCATGTGACCAGGATTATGAGTATATATGTTTATCGAGGATGAGACAGATCGCGCGAGCTGGGAAGAGTGAGCTGGGCTCGAGAAAGAATCTTGTTGACCGGGAGCTTGTTCTTGGGATAGTCAGATAGACCTCCACCTAGGTTTATCGGTTGATTTTAGTAATTCATACTTGTCTTAGCGGGTTTCGTCAACCCTTGTACTTGATTCTATTCTGATGGATTTAATTTAATCAAGACGTGTCTTTCTTTAATTATCGTTTTCGCGAAAAATTTCCACGTCAGTTCTGACGTGTACAGAAGTTTGAACGACGCCTTGTAGACCTCGTAGTAGGCTACGGCGGATGCACTATTCCCAATGCTAGGGCTCAGGGGCGGGCGCTACAATGGTTCTCTATGGAACTTCAAAGAAAGGATCTAAACCAGATAAGTGTAACTGGGCCATGCATCAATATCATCTGGGAATTAACGAAGATGAAAATGAAGGCGAGTATGTGGTTGCAGAAATTTCTTATCAGCGGCGAAAGCAAACTGAGAATGATTGTACACCCCTTGCAACTGAAGTATCTGATATTGGTTCTGTTTGTCGATTCCGACTACTCCAAAGATTGTTGTTCCTAATCCACATCGTCCATTGAAACGCCTCCTTGTGATGATGCTGAAGAAACCAAATTAACTGTCCAAGTTGGAGCAACTTCTGCTACATTTGTTTGTTTATTTTCTGTGGCTCATGCATGTCATTTAGCCTAAACTACTCTAGTTTATATTATACTACGATGCACGTGTTTATAAGTACTTGATGTTTACCCATTGACTTGGTGTTCAGCAATATGTTGGAAGTTCTTCCTCTGGATGTGATTACTTCCATCTTTAGTTTGGATATTTTTTCCTCAGAAATCACCGGTGAAGGTAAGTATTGTTAGAATATGAATTTCTTTTGATTAAGTTAAAAGATATATGAAAAAGAGTTAAAAAGGTATTTCATACTTTGGAGTTAAAACAAAATGAGAAAAACACTATGAGACATAGATCGATCGATGTGTACATCAGTCTCTCAAAGAAGAGACATTATCGATCTATGTAGGTACTACTCAAAGTTGAAACCTCACTGTCCATTATCGATCTCTCAGATTGAAGCACGTCGATTGATCAATGTATACATCAGTCTCTCAAAGAAGAGACGTCAATCGATCGATGTAAGGTGTAAAACTGATATCTCACTTGACGTCAATCTCTCAACCTGAAAACATCAATCGGTCGAAGTGTACACTAGTCTCTTAAAGAAGAGACATCGATTGATCGATGTAAGTAAGGTGCAAAACTGAAACAACACTGAAAAACATCGATCTGTTAGCCTGAAGACATCGATGATCGATGTAGATATGATTCTCTAAAGCATGAGACGTAGATCGATCGATATCATCCAGAATTTAAATTTCTATAATCGTTGGAACAAAACCCAAGGAAGATTTAAAGTGTTTCTCTCTCCAAACTTACTCAAATTTCTTGTGGACTTTTTCCCAACATGTGTAATGCTTTCTTGACTATTGCAAACGTGTCTAAGATATTCTATCGTGTCTATAGAGCTTCAAATCCAACTATATGGTGGCTAAAGACTATTTGGACATCTTCAAGACATTTGATTAAGTTGAAGACTTTATGGCGGCTGCAAAAACTTGGCCCACACCCTCTATATATTGAAGAAGCTCAGATGAGGCACTTACATACATTCATTCTTTTCAAATTTCATCCCCCATTGTCGTAAAAAGCTCTCAAATATGCAAAAGTGCTTAAAGCTCATTGGCTCATTAAGTTCTTATTGCTTGTTTTCAATGTTGTAGTTGTAAGAATAGAAGTCTAACACAAGAGGAACTATACATATTTAATCTCTTACTTGTGATTTAGACTTATTAGAAAATGTAATTTCACTTCTTCCACAAAACCCATCTGGTGAAAGTTCTTCGGAAGAACTTTGTTGAAGTTGTGAAGAAGCAAGAAGTAGTTCTTGTTTGTAGCTGTTGTTGTTGACGTTGCACAAAGTATTTGTGTAGCAAGCTGTTTGTTGATGTTGATGATGTTGCACAAAGTGTTTGTGTGATGAGTTGCTGCTGTTGTAGTTTCGCTTGCACTAAGTGTTAATGTAAGTGTTGATGTTATTGTATTTGTTCCTTATCAAAGGTAATAAAAAGTTGTTGTTGAAAATCCATCTTGGAAGCAAAGTGATAGTGGAGTAGAATCAAAGAGATTCGAACCCCTCTAAATCATGTGTCACGAACTCATTATCTCTCATCTTCTTTTTTCTTATTTTGGAGAGTATTTGAGTTGGAGTGAGCTAAACCAAAAAAATAATGCAAATTGTCTGACACTCTATTCACCCCCCTCTAGAGTAATTGTTACGGGTCTAACAAGTATTTAATATAACTGATTAATACTTCAAAATTTAAGGTACCATGGAAGTGTTTAGGCAATTTCTCTTCATGTCTGGATTTAGTGGCCACAGGATCTTTTAACTCTTTTCTAAGCCATCTTCTGAACCTTCAAATGGGATCATTCCATTGTTAAGTTTGGTGGAACTAAAGTCAGCCGAGCTGAGGTGAATGCGAGCTCAAAGGACCTGGAGATATGAACTACTGCTGAGCAGAGTTGAAAAGTGCCAAGCTAAAGAGAAGTAGTGATGAGCAGATCTGAGCTTCACAGCATTGACCTCAGCTCAGTAGTACTCCAGAAGTTTACGAAAAAAAGGATATTCCTTGATTGGATATTTGATTGAAGAGAATCCTATTCTAAATAGAAATTTTCATACTTATCTTTTTTCTACAAGGAATATCTGATAGAGTCCTGTTCAATGTAAATTAGTGATGTAAAAGGAAAACACCATAAATCGTTGTTTATCCTTGCCTCCATATAAAATCCCCTATTAGGTGCAGTTTTTATGTAACTGAAAATCTCAATTGCTGACTGAATTTTCTTAGCTTGCCGCCGCTGTGGGTTTTTCTTTCCCTTGAGGGTTTTCCCCGTTAAATCCTGTGTTCTTCGTTTTAGTTTTCTTTTATTATTGTTCATTACTTTTGTGCGTTCTTGCAATAATCGTCGTGGTTGTCTCTGATGTTCCGCAAATTTCCCCAACAACTGGTATCAGAGTCAGAGGGTTCTTTGTTTGAGTGGAAGCAATGGCTAATGATGGTAAATCAAGGATTAAGAGATTTGATGGGTCAAACTTCGGTTTCTGAAAGACGTAGGTTGAAGATTATCCTTATCAGAGAGATCTATATCTGCCTCTTGAAGGGAAAAAGGTCTACTGACATGACGGATCGAGAATGGGAAATTCTGGATCGTAAAGCACTTGGTGCCATTAGGCTGTCCCTGACCCAAACCATAGCATTCAATATTCCAAAAGAAAAGACCACAAAGGATGTGATGAATGCTTTGACAAGGGTGTATGAAAAGCCATCTGCTTCTAACAAGGTGCGTCTGATGAAGAGACTTTTCAACATAAAGAAACTAAAATCAAAACGATGCAAAAACACTTGGGTGAGTTCAATACAATCACTAGCCAACTTCATTCGGTTGCGATCATCTTCAACGATGAAGTTTTGGCGTTGGTAACACTGTCAAGTCTGACTTACAGTTGGGATGGAGTTGTCGTGGCTGTGAGTAACTCATTCGGAGAAGGTAGTTGAAATTTGAAAACGTGGTAGATGTGCTACTTGATGAAGATTCAAGGAGGAGGAACAGTGGCAGCACTGAAAGTTATGGAGCCACGCTGAACACAGAAGAGTGTGGCGGTCCTGCCAAGAGGGGTAATAACAGAGGTGGGAGATCGCGGTCTAGGAAGAGCAAGTCTAATGGCTCAAATCTGACATGATCGAATTGCAAGATAAAGGGTCACCTTAAACGCGACTGCAGAGTTAAGAAGAAGACTGATCAGACTGATAAGAATGGAAACAAAATTCATGTTTCTCAAGCATCTGGGTCTAACAGTGATGACCTAACCTTGAGCTGTGAAAATCAAGCTGACGCACTCTGGATCTTCGACACTGGGGCCTCTTTTCATGCCACATCCAATAGAGAATACTTCACATATTACAAAAGTGGAAACTTTGGAAAAGTATATCTAAGAGATGATGACTCCTGTGATATCATTGGCAAGGGGGGATATCATATTGACTCTACCAGATGAGAGGCAACTAAACTTGCTGCAAGCAAGACACTTACCTTGACTAACCAAGAACTTGATCTCAATAACACAACTAGCTGATGATTCCGACCTGGAAGGAAGATTTAGCAAAACTCACTGGAAGTTAGTTAAGGGATCCTTAATTGCGGCACAAGGTTTGAGAGAAGGAACTCTTTACAAGTTTTTCAAACAAGAGCTCCGCAAATGTAGTCAGCTCGGCAAATGACGCCGAGCTCTGGCACCAAAGACTTGGACACATGAGTGTCAAAGAGATGAAGGTAATTGCGTATAAAGGGAAGCTGGAGGGTATGTCAAGCATTGACATGCCACTGTGTAAATATTGTGTGTTTGGTAAACAAAAAGCCGTAAGCTTTTCCAAGCACAAGAAAAGTCTAAGAGCTGAGAAGTTGGAGCTTGTACACACAGACGTTTGGGGGCCTTCAGATGTTCCTTCACTGAATGGCTCACGCTATTATGTTACTTTCATTGATGACTCAACAAGGAAGCTGTGCGTGTACTTGTGAAACACAAGTCTGAAGTATTCGAAGTCTTTAAGAGATGGAGGAGTCTTGTTGAGAACGAAACAGGATTGAAGCTGAAGTGCGTGAGGTTGGACAATGGTGGAGAGTACTGCAGTAAGGAGTTCGAAGATTATTGTGCCGACAATGGAATCAGAAGAGAAAATACATTGCCAAAGATATCTCAATATAATGGTGTTGCTGAAAAAGATGAACAGAACAATATGTGGAAGGGCAAGAAGTATGAGGATACATGCAGATCTGCTGAAATCCTTTTGGGCCGAGGCAATGAACACCGCTGTTTATCTGACAGGGGTCCATCTACTACAATGGACTGTGAGCTTCTAGAAGAAAAATGGACTGGCAAGAAGATCTGACTTGCCTATGCCAAAGTACTTGGTTGCACTGCCTATGCACTGCTGAATCTGGATGAGAGATCAAAACTTGACCCCAAGTCCAAGGTATGTTTTTTAATTGGCTATGGAGATGACAGTTTTGGATATAGACTGTGGGATCATGTAAGAAAGAAGGTTATCAGAAGCAAGGACGTGGTTTTCAATGAAAACGTGCTTTACAAGGACAGAGTAAAGGAGGAGAAGCAGCCTGTAAAGCCTAAGTATTTTGAGCAAAGTTATGTATGTCATGCCGAGTTGAGCAGACATGCAGAACAAACTGCTGGGGTGCTTACCTCAGGAGATGAAACTCCTGAAGAGCAAGTCACACCACTTATTGCTGTTTAGAGAGAGAGAGAGAGAGAGGAGAACCATTACTGCGCCTACCAGGTTCTCACCTTCACTTTATTACTTGCTTCTTACTGATTGTGATGAGCGAGATGCTATGAAGAAGCAATGAGTTCTGATAAAAGTGAAGACTAGAGGTCAGCCATGGAGGATGAGATGAACTCTCTGTAGAGAAACTTCACCTGGGATCTTGTAAAGAAGCTACCAGGGAAGAAGAAAGCAATTCAGAAGAAATGGGTGTACAGGTTGAACCAAGAAGTTGACGGCACTCAAAGATATAAAGCAAGGCTTGTTGTAAAAGGATTCCAACAGAAAACTGAGGTTGACTTCACTGAGATCTTTTCTCCTGTTGTCAAGCTGTCAACCATCAGAACCATCCTGAGCATTACAGCCGCAGAAGATCTGCACTTAGAACAGCTTGATGTCAAAACAGCCTTTCTTCACAGAGATCTAGAAGAATATATCTACATGATGCATCCACAGGGCTATGAGATACCTGGCAAAGAAGACCTGATACGTAAATTACAGAAGAGCTTGTAAGGTTTGAAACAAGCTCCGAGGCAGTGGCATAAGAAGTTTGACAACTTCATGATAGAGGTCAGCTACAAGCGCTTGTCATGGTGATCACTGCTGTTACTCCAAGAGGTTTGAAGGTTCGTATATTATCCGGTTACTTTATGTAGATGACATGTTAATAGCAGGAGGAAGCACTGATGAGATCAAGAAGCTGAAGGAGCAGTTGGCCAAGAAATTCTCCATGAAGGACCTCAGTTAAGCGAAGAAGATACTAGGATTCAGTATTGAAAGAGATTGAAAGAATCAAGTGCTGAGGCTGAGCCAAAGAGACTACATTTCTAAAGTACTGAAAAGATTCAATATAAAGATTGCAAAATCGGTGTCTACACCTCTGGCAGGGCAGTTCAAAAATTTATCAAGAAAGCAATATCCTAAGACGAAGATGAGCTTGAACGAATGAAGAAGGTGCCCTATGCCTCAGCCATGGGTAGCTTGATGTATGCTATGGTGTGCACCTGGTCAGACACTGCAGTGAAGTGGATACTAAGGTACTTAGTGGGAACAGAAGGCTTGACACTGCAGTTTGGCAACGATGATCTGAACCTACTCAGCTTTGTAGACTCTGATATGGCTGGAGACGGTGATGAACGCAAGAGTACTACAAGGTATGTTTTCAAGCTCGGCTGCGATCACTTGGGTATCAAGATTGCAGAAGATTTGTAGCATTATCAATAACTGAAGCTAAGTATGTGGCAGTAGTTGAATCTACCAAGGAACTGGTGTGGTTGAAGAGTTTACTGAATGAGTTGCGGCATCCTCAAGACAGTTACAAGCTATTTAGTGATAGTCAGAGTGCGATACTCTTGGACATAAAGTTTTTTTTATCACGCAAGAACGAAGCATATTGACATCAGATATCATTATACGGGATGTGCTTGAGGGGAAAACAGTTCGACTTGGAGAAGATTCATACAAGCCAGAATCCAGCAGACATGATGACGAAGATCGTTCCAAAAGAGAAGCTTGAGATCTGCAAAGTTGCTTGATGAAAGTGCTGAGGGGCGGCAGTCAGGAAAGAGAACATTCAAAATGTGTCGCAGTTAAGGTCAGTTCCAAGTAAAAGATTTTGTTAATTTTGGTGGTGGAACTGAAGTCAGTCGAACTGAGGTGAGGCCGAGCTCAAAGAACATGGAGATATGAACTACTGCTGAGCAGAGCTGATGAAAAGTCCGAGCTAAAGAAAAGTAGTGACGAGCAAAGCTGAGCTTCACATCATTGACCTCAGCTCAGCAGTACTCCAGAAGTTTACGAAAAAAGGGATATTCCTTGATTGAAAATTTTATGGAAGAGAATCCTATTCCAAATAGAAATTTCCATACTTATCTTTTTCCTATAAGGAATATCATAGAGTTCTATTCAATTGTAAATTAGTGATGTAAAAGGAAAACACCATAAATCGTGTTTATCCTTGCCTCCATATAAAATCCCCTGTTAGGCGCAGTTTTGATGTAATTGAAAATCTCAATTGGTGATAGTGAATTTTTTTGGCTTGCCGCCGTGAGTTTTTCTTCCCCTTGAGGGTTTTTTCACGTTAAATCTTGTGTTCTTCGTTTTAGTTTTCTTTGATTGTTGTTCATTACTTGTGCGTGTTCTTGCAATAATCGTCGTGGTTGTGTCTATTGTTCCGCAAATTTCCCCTAACATCCATATGTATTGAAATTTTAATAGACGAAAACATATGGAATGATCTGAAAATTTATGTTGGAAGATGAGTTAGGAGATTCTTTCTGGAGCTACTGTTTCTGCATAAGCATTTCAGTTTGAACATTTTATAGCCGACACGGAACTAATAAGAAAAAGTTAATCTAATCCCGCCAGATTCCTAGAGTGGCAGGAGCCATAGAATACATTTGATGATGAAATACGTGGAGAATCTGTGTCTGACTGATGGAGGATAGTCATAATATATTTACGAGATGACGTTAGTTACTTGGTTGTTGATAGCTCAGTGGACGTTAGATGATCTACTTGCGTTTCTATCGTAGTTTGTTGTTACCATACTGTAGGTGTAATATTCAGTAAACTTATTTTTCCGGATTTGTATTTGTCTGCATCATCTATGATAATCTTGGGACTGGTTAGGAGGTGGAGTTCGTGCAGGAGGGATCTAATGCTTCTAAAATGGAAGCTCAACCAAAAAATCGGATAGACAACTCTTTTGGGTTGGCTGGAGAATCCCAACCGCTTGAGGCAGATGGTTGGATGACCTGCTGTGGTGCAATGAGACTATTGATCCTTCTGTATTCTCGACCGATCGTGCTGGCCCTTCCTCTGGCTTTTCTCACTAGCCAAGCAATATGCCACCAGGTACTGGCAGCTCCAGCTATGTAATTACAGAACTCTAGAACATAGAGCTGGATAGTCTGCCAGTGTTTCACCTTTATGTATGCTCTTTGCAACTTTCTCTCGACTTTTTCCTGTTAAAAATGGTTTGAAATGACCAACATTATCTGATCTATGGTGTGCAGGACTTGCAGTTCAATACGCCAGACAGCGTATTTGGTTGGCTGGTAGAGAGGAAATCTTCTAGTCAATGAATGGAACTCACATTCAGTTTTTCAGTTCAAAGCCTGTGATTTAGAAGTTGGTTTCTTTGTTACTGACTTGGCTTTATCATTAAATTACAATGGGAAGACTATGGAATCTCCAACTTGAAGCTGATGGAGTTCAGGCAACCATTGATATTTGTTTGTAGTGAATATAAAGCCAATAAGTGTATCAGCTTTGAAGCACTGCCATTCACTTGTTACTGTTGAGTGGAAATCAGCAATTTAGCAAAATTTACTGAGTGATTTGGCTATGAATCTGTAGAAATCGTTCAATTATAGGAGCGCGATCGCCTGACCCCCGCACATGGACGGTAACAAAGGACCACCCGCCACGTGGCAGTCCGGGAGGATAGTGAGGCTAGATGGAGGGTCACCCTCACCTAGCCTCACCACCCCCGTTGCTGTCACGTGGCGAACGGTCACAAGAGGGGTGAAAGAGTGGGCGGTCAGGGGATCCGGACCACAATTATATACCCCTCCCTTGTCAAAAAAAAAAAAAACTGGTTTGATTTAAAGATAATTTGATACACAAGTAGTTTAGCCATTATTCTTTTAGTAACCTTGATTAGTTAATTAAAGTGAACGAGATAAACAAAGTGGTAATTAAAAAGATAGTACATACATTTTGATTATTGATGTATTTTTAATTTTGAAAAGATGATATTTTATGATAAGTCAAAATAAAAACTAGGAAAACATTTTAGACCGAGGGGGGTACATGTTTTGGCATGGTTGGTTGGCAAAGTGAAGCGCAGCAGGAGAAAACTTTGATTCCATTTTCATTCCTTGACCTTTCAGTAACCTGGTGATTAGCGAAAAAAACTTTATTGCATTGCTGTTATAATATGTTAATTTTTACCAGTGCCTAAATTTACTTTGCACAGTGAAGTACAACTTTAATTTCCATTGAGGTTGGCAGTATATGTTCCTTGTCTCCGTTGGATTAAAGCCACAAGTATATCTGGACTATTTTTTTTTTTTTTTGGCTAAAAGAAAAGGCTGACGTCATGGAACAGAAAAGACCTACATGGCAGAATCATAACCATAAAATAGCATTCAAGAAAATGCTGCACAAACTCACAGGGATGCTTATCAAGTAACTATCACCAGTATTTTCTCTGCTGGAGAAACATGTCAATCCGAAGCATTCAAGAAAATAGCACACTGACTTACTTTGCATAAAATGAGCATCATTTGTTTTAACGCAAAATGGAAAGATGAGTACTGAGTTGTAGTTCACAGGTCAAAGTTACACAACTAATAGAATCAAGCGATTTCATGTATGCTTGTCATTATTTTGGATAAAATACAAGAAACTTCATACAGCATGGTGACCACTTAACCAACTGATGGGGCAATTGACAAACAGACAAAACAATACCACAACTCAATCAGATGTCGCCTTGTCTTCCTTCTGCTGCAAGTACCTACAATTGACGCAAGAAAAGAAAGAAAGCAGCTAGTCATGCCTCAAATGAATTACAGAGTGCACAATCATGGTATGCACCAGAAGCTGGATGGATAAATTGACAAAGATGATAGTAAATGAAATTTCCAACCTCCCTGCATTAGTCAGGCAACTAATTTATCCGTTGAGATAATAATCTAAAAATGTATAAGAGATTGAGACCACATAAAGAGACAAATGCAGGTATCTTATACTCTTCCTATCATATTTGAAGTATTCCAATGTCCTCAACTAAGCTCAGAAACTTTGCACTCGATCTTTTTCTAGAAACAACACAAAATGTGTCTCCCGGAAAGAGGTCTTACAAGTAAACTGGCCTAATTAGAGGATAAGGAAGGTAATGAGAGAGTTGATGCCATGCTTGTACTTAAAGCTCACTTTAAGTTCATCATATCCTCAGATTCACTAGTTATAGACACTTTCCTTGATAGCTGATTTATTTAGTATATCATCCCTCACTTAATCCCCACAAGAACCCGGCAACGGCCACACTAAAATTATTAAGCACAGCAGAACTAATTGGATAATTGGGTGCAAGAATGCAGAAACAAAAGTTAGGAGGCCTAGTGAAGAAAAAAAAAAGAGTCATGCTTCCAACTATTTGAACATGTGAGACTTACCCTTGACCCTTTGCCCATCGGGATAGTTGATAAAGCTGTACTGCTTCATTTGAGACATGGCAGGACAAAGCAGATAGTTGCGTGGGTTAACCATCCATTGCAAACCTCATAAATAGTGCAGAGTATACGCACATTGCTGAAATAAACATAATACAAAAAACAAGAGGAAAAAAACAATAAATTTCCATTAACAAGTTCTGGTCAAAGCCAATAGCAATATCAAACACCTCCAGTCATGTTCCCAGATATCATTTCAGGGGGTTTCTTTGCGTGTCCACCAGGCCCTGTTGAAATGCAATGAAGAAAAGTTACAAGTCCAAATAGACCTGACCTTTTACTATCCAATTATTAATATGTCAGAGACTTACTGCGACGACAAATCCCCAGTTGGCCACAGGACCCCAGAAGTGAGTTGTTTTAGGGCCACAGGACTATTCAAGAATGCTTTGAAGGAAGCCATCCCAAGTTCTGAAACGCAATTTTGAAATCAGAGCATAACAGCCTTCCAATTCAAATTTGAAAACACAGTGAACTGCAACAATGAAACTGAAGGACAGGAAATGAAATTAAACCAACAAATATAAAGACCAAAAAGCTTTTTTCAGCAGGAACTCATCAATAGGATACCACTAGATTCACGAGTTTCATATATTAAAAAAGAAGAACAAAAATGGGAGTAACAAATAAAGAGAGAGGGGGGGGGGGGGGGGGGGGAGCAAACACAGATAGTCATTTTTCACTCCGCTATCTGTAGCGCCCCATCCCGAACCCTAGGGTCAGAACCCGGTACGCCCGCCGTATTCCACTAAGGGATATACAAGGCGTCTGTACGAATCCCTGCACTTATCCAAAACGACAGAGTACTGATTACGGAAGCGAATTAAAATCATTCAAAACCCTACATCGAAAGTAAATCCCCAAAATCATACATAGTCAAAATCAAGTCATTAATCCCTTAACGATGTCGTTAAAATAATTAAAATAAGAAATCCCTAAGCTATGTCCTCAAATGAAATAATAAATAAAATAAAATTTCCTTGTTTCTTGATCATCGGTTATCAACCAGTCTACGTATCACAATGTGCCCATTCAGAGTCCTCTCCAACCCATATGTAATCATACCTTGAATCGTCTGTATAAAACAAAACGAACGATGTGAGCGACAAAAACGTCACTCAGTAGGTACCCTGCCTGCATCGGCCCTGTGAGATCATACATGCTAGGACAGTAGTGAAATACATACAAGTACGGTGATACGAAAATAGACTATCCACGTTTTCACAAATACGTATAACGGTCGTAACTTCTTAGAACAATTCAAACACATAATCATAGCGAAATGAGCGTGAAATGCAATGTCACATATATGATGCATGATAAGCCTACATTCATTCGGAACACATACATACTATTGTGCAATGCATGACCCCGGGACCTAACAGAACGGAACGGAACGGAACAGATATGCGACTAGGTCGCGCATGTCTTAACATAACAGAACAGATATGCGACTTAGGTCTCGCATGTCCTAACAGAACAGAACAGATATGCGACTTAGGTCTCGCATACCTTAACATAACATAACAGATATGCGACTTAGGTCTCGCATATCCTACAGAACAGAAACAGATAATGCGACTTAGGTCTCGCATACCCTAACGGAACAGAACAGATATGCGACTTAGGTCTCGCATACCCTAACGGAACAGAACAGATATGCGACTTAGGTCTCGCATACCCTAACGGAACAGAACAGAACAGATATGCGACTTAGTCTCGCATACCCTAATGCAATGTCGTGATGTATGAATGCACGGAAATCACATACGGACCCTTTCTTCTATTTTTCTTTTTCTTTTTCTTTCATTTTCCTTATTCCTTCAGCCTTAGTTTCTATCCCCCTGTCGATTTCGAAACCTCTCTCTCTGAATTTCCAAACCTTTACCCCCTGAAATTCCTTTATTCAATTCCCTTTCAACTTCTGTTTCCAAACTTTCGCCCCCCGCCGACATCTCCCTCAGGCCCCCCCAGCCCAATCCCACCTCCTAACCGCACCCCCTACCCAGTCTACACCCCCTAACCCCCGTCAGCCCCCCCCCCTTACAACAAGCCGCCCCCTGACCAGCCCCCCCTAGCCCTACTCCATCAATCCGGCAGCACGTGGCCATAGCCCACCACCACCGGCCACGCACCGCCGCCACCCACACCTTCTTCTTCCGATTCCGGTTTCATATATACATCAAAATGCAATCTTTTCCAATTTCTTCATACAAAATAGCATCTTTCATAATAGGTACATATACGATCATACATACGAATATACAACCCATCAAATACCTATATAATCAAATAAACATTCATCTATACAATCACAAATACTTGATGCACGATCTCGGTTTCGTAAAGAAATTAAGGATTGTACCGTTTTCACACAAATGATGTTAAGGGGGCACCTACCTGGTATTTGATACACATTTGAAGACTTGAATCGACTGGTGGCGCTCCTCCCGAACGGGCGGCTTGACGCTTGAAGTGAAAGTCGCGTCTTTTTTTAGCTGGGAAGAGGGCGGCGGTTTGTTATGTGGAGAGGGAGGAGTCTCAAGCGTTGTTTAAATAGAAATTTGATTAGGGTTTAGGGAAAATTTTCCTAATCAAATTAGGTTTTACTAATTAATTAGCTCAAATGACCTTTTTGTCCCTTTAAAAAAAAATGGGATATAACATTCTCCCCCCCTTACAAAAGTTTCGTTCTTGAAACTTTGTGTATTACGCAATCAATATCTTAGTGTAGTTCTACTTGATTCATTTACCTAGGTCATGACTATTGAATATTCATTGCGTATTTCGATATGTCAACCATTACACTCTAAATTCATTTCTTTCCGCTTATTATAATCATAACCTAACCTTTTTATAACTAACAATCAGTCTTAAGGGTATTGTCCACCCTACTGGGGTTCCATGCCCCAGTTGTCAATCTCTAATGCACTTATGTCTACGGTCAGTAGCATCTCACAAGATGATCTAGTCCTTATATGGTTCAATCCTTACTTAATTCTCTATAATCAGTGCTTACAACTTCTACTTATGCCACTTGACGTGTATCATTCAACTTATTGCAATCTACACTGCCGGATTCTTAAACTTATCACATACGATCCATCTCCTAAGATAATTAACCATACTAACATCCTTTGTGTGCCACTACGGTATCCATTACCCTTCCCTAACACAACCAAGTCTTCAAAATCAGTTCTTATATACTTACGAACTAGCTCTAAGATCATGTTCTTAATTCTCAGAGATATCGTCAGCAGCCTAGTATACGAAATATGTGTATGGACATATTTTTCTTCAAGTTAAAATAAAAGTAGCTTACGTAGCTATAATTTTGAATCTAGCTTTAACTATTTAAAATACTAAACCTTCTAATTTTTATAACACAAATCCAAAGTATCATAGATTTGTTTTCGCAACGCGATATCTCAAATGACCATTTTTAAAACGATAATATAACTTGTTCGTAGGGTATTTTTGGTAAAATTGCGTCAAAACAGTTAAAAACTTAATAATATAAGGTTTTATGAAGCGATTTGAATAAGGTACCTTCCGTTTCCGAAAACAGATATATATTTTGAAAGCTATTATTTTTTTTTTAGGCTTCACAAAAGTTAAGTTCATCGCAAGCGGATAAATAACTTCGAAAACATTTAAACGGTCAAACTGCTTGCGATGTCGATAGTCGTCAAATTAAATTAATTTTGACTAAAAAAATTAGATGTAACAAAAACGAAAATTTGAAATATACTTTAAGAAATATATATAAACATTGTTTTGGAACATCAATATTTTAAAAGTTTTTCCCCTTTTCAAGGTTGTCAAAAGAATTGAAATTTTTATTATGCTGATTTACAAGTACGGAAAAAAATAGCCTCAAAGTTTAGTAGACTATATAAAGAAATGAGACTCAATAAGGTATTCGAAAATAAAATGTCTTTTGAAGTCCCTGTAAAATATAGGTATAACTCGGTGTACGTGCTTATATAAAATATTTATCTGCTAAAGAAATAATAGTCCAATATTTCGTATAATTTCTATAATTCATCCTTATTTTCAAAAGAACAATCCGTTTATGTATCGTTTCTTATAAGCCTAACCTTCGCCTACTATGATAAAATCCCTAACTCAAAATGTCCAATCCTAGCATGGCACACTAAATATTTATCGACTTAAGGTGTTCTAATTCACCATGCTTCTGCGCGCCATACTGATCCACTGTATTTCTTTACTTGGTTATTTGAACCGCTAATTATCCTAGTTAAATCTCACCGAACAAGCAATCACTATTGGTTCATGCTCACTCTGTTTCAATTCAAGCCTACTAGATTCAAACCAAATGTTCCGATGTCAACACTTAACCCACAATTTATAATGATATAGTATTCCAAGGTATATACTATAATCGATTCTCGTATGTCACTATTGTTCGATACCTCTAATAAAACTAATGTCGTCCACCTATTTTGATTACCCTACATTCAACATCTTAACCATAGACTATAAACTCCTTTATACAATATTCTTAACTAAACTCTACTGATTATAACGCTAATCGTTATTTAGTTTATATCCTTATACTATAAATCATCTTTTAATATTTATCATACTATTATAATTCATTTCTTAGTAGCTATGGTCCCAATTTAGCCCTAAGCTTGCTCTGATGTTACCGTCCAAGTAGGGATATGGACCCGCTTTACTTTACCCTAATGGTACTAAGTACCATGTTGCAGTTATGCTAAGACAGCTCGAGTTACTGTCTGACCCATTAATATGTCAACTAACGCTTATAATAGGGTATTCTAGTTAACATTGTAATTCATTCAAATCAATTATATAGTATTCCCTAGGGTTATTAAGATCACAACTTAGAGAGTTATGGTCAACCTTAGACAAGGAAGAATCGACTTCTTAAGGTATACGTATTTCAAAACTGATCGACTTCTTAAGGTTAGGATCATAACTTATTTCTAGGATCGTTCTTAACATCATCATTTTTTAAGTCTAAGATCACGTCTTATTTCCAAATCATAATCAGTACATAATCAACATGTATTACTAAATTAGTACTTATGTCTAAAGTCAACTCTTAATCGAGATCGTTACTTATGTCTAAGATCGTGACTTATGTTCAGGATCATCGCCTATAACTGAGATCAGTACCTATGTTCATGATCATCGCTTATGTTCAAATCATCACTTATGTCTAAGATTGTGGCTTAGAGGCAAAATCGTAACTTATTTTCTAATATCATGACCTAATTCTACATTTTCGCCGTGGATCTAGAGCCATGCTCTGAAGATCGTACTGTCGTCATGTAATACCTCTTGAACTCATTCTGAAATTAGATCCAGGTGATCGGCAGTGTCAGTTGTGCTGCGCCACCACTCCTCTACATCCAATTGTAGAAGAATCTCAAGTCCGGGTGTGGTGGTGGTGGAGCCTGTGGCTACTGATGTTGTTGCGCCACAGCTTGGGCCATGACTTGTAGTGAGTCGGTCAGGGCCTGGGAAACACGACCTGCGGTGGAGCCCTATTCTCCGAGTGGTTCCCCTTGCGTTCCTACCGTTCTCTTCTCGGCGGCATATTTATTACGACAACGAAAATTTCAATTTGTTTTTTGTCAAGAGTATTTCAGGAACATATAAATTTAAGAAACAGAGAATAGTCAAATACTGATAACTAAAACAAAAATAGAATTCAACCGTGCCCCCAGTCCGATCATCACTTAGTCTAAATGAAGCCTATTCTAAGATCAAACTTAGTCTCAGATTACAGCTTATGTTTAGAATCAAACTTACTCTCATATCACAGCTTATGTCTAGAATCAAACTTAATCTAAGATCAAACTTACATTTATGATCAGAACTTAAATCTATAGTCATTACTTAAGTCTAAGATCATTTCTTAATCTCTACGTTTTCCGCAGTACATCTAGAGCCTGGGCTCTGATACCACCTGTAGCGCCCCGTCCCGAACCCTAGGGTCAGAACCGGTACGCCCGCCGTATTCCACTAAGGGATATACAAGGCGTCTGTACGAATCCCTGCACTTATCAAAACGACAGAGTATTTGATTACGGAAGCGAATTAAATCAATTCAAAACCCTACATCGAAAGTAAAATCCCCAAAATCATACATAGTCAAAATCAAGTCATAATCCCTTAAACGATGTCGTAAAATAATTAAATAAGAAATCCCTAAGCTATGTCCTCAAATGAAATAATAAATAAATAAAATTTCCTTGTTTCTTATCATCGGTCATCAACCAGTCTATGTGTCCCAATGTGCCCATTCAGAGTCCTCTCCAACCCATATGTAATCATACCTTGAATCGTCTGTAATAAAACAAAACGAACGATGTGAGCGACAAAAACGTCACTCAGTAGGTACCCTGTCTGCATCGGCCCTGTGAGATCATACATGCTAGGACAGTAGTGAAATACATACAAGTACGGTGATACGAAATATAGACTATCCACGTTTCACAAATACGTATAACGGTCGTAACTTCTTAGAACAATCAAAACACTCATCATGCGAAATGAGCGTGAAATGCAATGTCACATATATGATGCATGATAAGCCTACATCTTCGGAAACATACATACTATCGTGCAATGCATGACCCCGGGACCTAACAGAACGGAACGAAACGGAACAGATATGCGACTTAGGTCTCGCATGTCTTAACATAACAGAACAGATATGCGACTTAGGTCTCGCATATCCTAACAGGACAGAACAGATATGCGACTTAGGTCTCGCATACCTTAACAGGACATAACAGATATGCGACTTAGGTCTCGCATACCCTAACAGAACATAACAGATATGCGACTTAGGTCTCGCATACCCTAACAGAACAGAACAGATATGCGACTTAGGTCTCGCATACCCTAACGGAACAGAACAGATATGCGACTTAGGTCTCGCATACCCTAACGGAACAGAACAGATATGCGACTTAGGTCTCGCATACCCTAACGGAACAGAACAGAACAGATATGCGACTTAGGTCTCGCATACCCTAATGCAATGTCGTGATGCATAAATGCACGGAAATCACATACGAAACCTTTATTCTATTTTCCTTTTTCTTTTTCTTTTTTTACCTTTTCTTTTTCTTTCATTTTCCTTATTCCTTCCGCCTCAGTTTCTATCCCCCTGTTGATTTCGAAACCTCTCTCTCTGAATTTCCAAACCTTTACCCCCTGAAATTCCTTTATTCAATTCCCTTTCAACTTCTGTTTTCCAAAACTTTCGCCCCCAGCCGACATCTCCCTCAGGCCCCCCCCAGCCCATCCCACCCCTAACCGCACCCCCTACCCAGCTACACCCCCTAACCCCTGTCAGCCCCCCCACCTTACAGCCGCCCCCTGACCAGCCCCCCTAGCCCTACTCCATCAATCCGGCAGCACGTGGCCATAGCCCACCGCCACCGGCCACGCGCCGCCGCCACCAACACCTCTTCTTCCGATTCCGGTATTCATATATACATCAAAATGCAATCTTTTCCAATTTCTTCATACAAAAATAGCATCTTTCATATATGTACATATACGATCATACATACGAATATACAACCCATCAAATACCTATATAATCAAATAAACATTCATCTATACAATCACAAATACTGATGCACGATCTCGGTTTCGTAAAGAAATTAAGGATTGTACCGTTTTCACACAAATGATGTTAAGGGGGCACCTACCTGGTATTTGATACACATTTGAAAGACTTGAATCGACTGGTGGCGCTCCTCCCGAACTGGCGGCTTGACGCTTGAAGTGAAAGTCGCGTCTTTTTTTAGCTGGGAAGAGGGCGGCGGTTTGTTATGTGGAGAGGGAGGAGTCTCAAGCGTTGTTTAAATAGAAATTTGATTAGGGTTTAGGGAAAATTTTCCTAATTTTACTAATTAATTAGCTCAAATGACCTTTTTGTCCCCTTAAAAAAAATAGGATATAACAGCTATCATAAGATAAATTTGATACCAACATAAGATATGCACACCTGGATAAGGAAGAGCCCAAGTGACTGCTAAAAGAAAATGTAATTGAACAGGACACAGTTACGAATTTGTTAGACAGGCTTTGCAGATGGCTGAAAATTCTAAACGCTTGCAAAATCAGTACAATATCCAACAGGTAACACAAATAGCAGTAATAAACTCGAAACCCAAAATATGAACGGGAAATTGTGAAGTCCTGTAGAGTGACATCCTTATCTTATAGGTTTTGTCTGAATATTGTGTGTTTTGCTATATATCTCTATATGTTCTAATTTTGAAAGCCCTACAAGATTTGTGTAAAATGTACCGCCCCGTCCCGAACCCTAGGGTCAGCACCGGTACGCCCGCCGTATTCCACTAAGGGATATATAAGGCGTCTGTACGAAACCCTTGCACTTATCAAAACGACAGAGTATTCGATTGCGGAAGCGAATTAAATCAACTCAAAACCCTAGATCAAAAATAAAATCCCCAAATCATATGCAGTCAACA
>AP025047.1:29914193-30323542 GCA_036186865.1 Eustoma russellianum | reverse complement strand
TCTCGACGGCGTATTTGCGACGACAAAGAAATTTTAGTTTTTTTTGTCAAGGGCATTTTAGGAAATATATTAATTTAAAATACAGAAAACAGTCAAATACAGACCAATAGAAAAAAATAAATAAAAACCAACCGTGTCCCAGACCGATCATCACTTAGTCTAAATCAAACTTATTCTAAGGTCAAACTTAGTCTCAGATCATAACTTAGCCTAATATCACACTTAGTCTAAGATCAAACCTACGCCTATGGTCATAACTTAAATCTAGAGTCATCTCTTACGTTTAAGATCATTTCTTAATTCTACGTTTTTCCGCAGTAGATCTAGAGCCTGGGGCTCTGATACCACCTGTAGCGCCCCGTCCCGAACCCTAGGGTCAGAACCGGTACGCCCGCCGTATTCCACTAAGGGATATATAAGGCGTCTGTACGAAACCCTTGCACTTATCAAAACGACAGAGTATTCGATTGCGGAAGCGAATTAAATCAACTCAAAACCCTAGATCAAAAATAAAATCCCCAAATCATATGCAGTCAACATCAAGTCAAAATTCCCTAAACGACATCGTAAAGTTCGTAAAATAAAATCCCTAAGCTAAGTCCTCAAATGAAATAATAAATAAAATAAAACTTCCTTATCTCTTGTTCCTCAATCTCCCAATAGTTTCTACGAGTCCCGCTGAGCTCACTCTGAATATTCTCTAACCCATATGTAATCATACCCTGAATCGTCTGCAAGAAAACAAAACGAACGGTGTGAGCGACAAAAACGTCACTCAGTAGGTACCCTGCCTGCATCGGCCCTGTGAGATCATACATGCTAGGACAGTAGTGAAATACATATACGTACTGTAATCCGAAAGTAGACTGTCCACGTTTTCGCAAACACGTATAACGGTCAGAACTTCTTAAAACGACGTATAACGATAATATCTTCATAAAACAATCAATCACATAATCATGTAGGATGAGCGTGAAATGCAATGTCACATACGTGATGCATGATAAACCTACATTCTCAAAAACATTCATCTAATCGTGCAATGCATGACCCCGGGTCTAACAGAACGGAACGGAACGGAACAGATCAGATCAGATATGCGACTTACGTCTCGCATATCCTAACAGAACAGAACAAAACATATCATATATGCAATGTCGTGATGCATGAATGCACAGAAATCATACACGGAATCCTTCATTTGCTTTCTTTTTCCTTTTTCCTTTTCTTTTCTTTTCCTTTGATTTCCTCACGTTCAGAACTCCTTACCCTTTTCAATTTCTTTTCCTTTTACTTTTTCTTTTATTATTCTTTTTTCTTTATTCTTTTTCCTTTCTGTCTTCGTCAAATTGCCTCCCTGCAACCCCTGCGATTCCTAACTTCTCTTTCTGAATTCGTTCCACCCCCCATTCAGCCGACACCCTCTCCCCCTCCCTCACCCGCTCCCTCTCTCCTCCACCCCCTCCAGCCGTACCACCACCAGCCCCCCACCACCTTCACCCTCAGCCGCCCCTCCCCTCCAGGCGCCCTCCCCTCAGCCCCCAACCCTCCAGCCGCACCCCCCCAAAACCAGCCCCCCTCAGTCCGCTCCCCCCTCCACCCTTATTCCTCCATCCGGCAGCACGCGGTCATAACCCACCACCACCGACCACGCGCCGCCGGCACAAACACTCTTCCTACGATTCCGGTATTCACACGCACATCAAAAAAAAATCAAATCTTTTCCAAGTTTCATACGAAAATAGCATCGTACCTATATATGCATATACGATCATATATACGGACATACAGTTCATCACATATACGTATGATCAATAGTCAAACATCTATACAATCACAAATACTAATGCACGATCTCGTTTTCATAAAGAAATTAAGCATTACCGCTTTTACATTCAACGGATGTTAAGGGGGCACCTACCTGGTACTGGATACGTGTTTGAAGAGCGTGATCGAGTGGTGATATTCCTCCCTAGTCTCCCTAAAAGCGGCGGCTTGTTGAACCAAGGAGGAAGTCGTTCCTTTTCTTTTCTGTGAATGACGCCCACTTCTTATGTGGGGAGGGAGAGGGTTTACGTGTTTAAATAGAATTTGATTAGGGTTTAGGGAAAATTTTCTTAATCAAATTAGGTTTAATAATTAATTAGCTCAAATACCCTTTTTACCCTTATTTTAAAAAGTGGGATATAACATAAAATCTATGAGAACATGATATATCTCTATGGAAATATATGAGAACAAGATATCTATGCACAGGACTGTATGAGAACGAGTACGTGACTGTAGAAAAACTCAACCACAAACACCACAAACAACGTCAGAAGGTCTAGCACCCACACAAAAAACAGAGGGGGGGGGGGCAACAGATTGAGTAACCGATACTATAGTCCCTTTTTTACCATCACAAATCAGAATTTAAACTGCATCAGTTGTCCTTTTGGATAATAAAATTACATAGACAAGTACCACAGAGACGCCATTTACATCACAAATACTAAGAACTAAAGTTCCAATAGAATTTTAAGTGTTAAAATCTACCACCGGAAGGCCAGCGATGAAAACCTAATAATGTTCATCACTAACTTCTTATACAAACACCAACCCCTTCTCATCTAAGGTCCGCAGCCAAAAAAAGTACCCCACAGAAAAAAAAAAAATTTAAAAGATAATCCTGGAAAAGTCCAGTTTACCCAAAAAATGAAAAAACTGGAACATTCAAAACGCACTTATCATCAGAACAGGAAGTCAACACATAACTAAATAATAGAACAATCCATCAAAAAATAGATTCAGTACCTTCTGTTTAAGATTTGAAGTCCCAATATGCTTATAAATTCGAATCTGATGCCACTAGCTACCGGATTTTCGCTTCAATTTGAGAGATCAAGCACTACATTGACTCTCAAAACCCCTTATACCCCTGTTTGCCCCTCAATGATGCGAGCAATGTCGGGGGCCCCGATGAACGAACGGTATCTGACCTTACTTTTCTATTTGAGGATGGCTTTGCGGGGTGTTTAGTGGGACGGAGAGGGGAGGCCGGGTAGGGGTTGGAGGCAGGCGTTTGGGTATTTGGGTGGAAATTTTGGAACGATGAGGAAGAAGGTGAAATAATTGCCAAAAAAAAAAACTAACATTTCTTTTCTATTTTTCCTCTTTCAATTAAATATATTTTTAGACATTACGGTTTTTGTAGAATATGTTGTATATTACGGTCCATTTGTGATGTAAGAGGAGGAGAAGATTTTTGAGTGCAGACTGCCTTTGTGAACAATATTTAGAAGCACAGCCCCGGAATGCACCAACACATTGACATAGTACTTTCAATTTCTAAAATATACACACTTGAAATGTATCTCTAAATACTGAGTCATGTTAATAAGAGAAAACTACGTTCAAAGGTTAATAAAATTTAAAAATTATAAAATATTATGCTATAATTTAATAATCACTATGAAGGGTACACAAAAAATTAAATGTTTGAAGAATTACAAAAAAAGTTCCAATGCCCTTAATACTAATTTTATTTTTTTAAATAACTATCATTGTAAACTATTAAATTTATTAAAAATAATAACGAACTAATTAGAATCGAAATTATGCTATAAACTACTTAATTTATTAAAACTAAAATAAATTTCATTAAAATCAAAATGAATTATTTATAAAATGCATTACATTAGGCAAAGATACAAAAGATTGGTCGTTTCTTAGAGAATACGTATTTTTTGGTTTCTTACAACATTATTTTTATGCAAGGCTTTTGATGACACAATCAAAGGACATAACAGGGAGTTTCTTAAAACTTCATCGGCAATTAGAATTAAGAGTGTTAATGAACCGACCGAATCGAATACTAGGTTTTTGAATTCAGATTTGTTTAGTTAAACGAATAGTTTGGCTCGGTTCGTTTAGCTAAATGAACTTTAAAATTGGTTCGAGTTCGGCTCAATAACACTATAACTGTTTAAACGAGCCGAATAGTTTGCGGATAGTTCGACTCGTTTTAGTAAATGAACCCAAATGACTGTTCAAATTCGGCTCCTTTACAGGAAATTACCGAATCAAACACGAACCGAACTCGAACAGTTATGTTCGTTGAACAACTCTAATTAGAATGCAAAAGATTGATTCAATATTTTTATAGCTGCAAAATATCATATTCTGACCATTGGACCTACAGTGTGCAGCCACATAAGCTACTTAGATGATGTAAATCAGGAGCCCCGTATCTTCCTAGATTAATAAGGTTTTTACCAAACAACACACGCAAGAAGTCCACTGCAAACCGGGCATGTATCCATGCCCCAATTGGGTAGAAATCAAGCATTTGGCTTCATGTACAAATAGCAATGTTGCACTCATGGTGTGCATGTCCTGGTTCGAACATGCACCTTTCTAGCTGCAATATTTTAACTCGAGTAGCAAACGAGATATGTCCTGAGGGAGGATTCATTATTTTTGTCTGTATGTTAGACCGTCGTTGATGCATTTTTAAACATTACGTTTTATATGTCGAAATGGCAATATATTAGGAAAATATTTGTACATCGATAATTTTAAAAATTATAAATTCCTTAAAAAACTTATCATCCTTGGTTGAAATGTTTCTAAAACTATGAGGGCATATTTTGAAACTGAAATATTAACAAAGCTCTATACACAGGTTTCAACTACTAGTAGTTATAATTTTTAGTTTAATAGTGGGGTTCATTTTCATTTTGCAACTTCCCTAATGTCTCACACTTTATTAATTGATTTTGAGAGTCCACAGTTTTTCAAATAATTTATCATTCTAAATTTTTATAAGGAGTAGTTTTGAGCATCAAACATAGAAACATTTGTGTTTAGTGCTTTGACTATAGTTGATGGTTTAGGAGTTCACTAGTAGAAGTGGAGGTTGTCCTTGCTATATTTTTCAATGATCTTTAACATTGGTACTTGCAAAAATTGACTAAGCAATCAAGACTAAGCTCTGACACCAATTGTTAGATTTGTGAGAACACTCTAAAGGAGTAGGGTGAATAGAGTGTTTGATAATTTGCGTATTTTCTCGATTTAGCTGACACTAACTCATAATACTCACCAAAATAAAAAAGAAGTAAAATGAACAATAATGAATTGTAGATATACAATTTAGAATGGTTCGAATTTTCTTGATTCTACTCCTCTACCACTTTGTTTCCAACATGGATTTTCAACAACTTTCTTATTAACAAGAACTACAACAACTACTACAATAACTATTACAACAACAACTTGTGCAATATCAAATACTATGACAACTATCAAAATAACAGCTTGTGCAGCAACAACTCCTACAACAGGTACAAGCAAGAGCCTTAGAGTTTTCATACTTGCTTCTTCATGACTTCAACAAAGTTCTAGCTAAGAACTTTCACCAAATGGGTTTTGAAAGGAGAAGTGAAATGACACTTTTAAAAAAATATCTAAGTCGCAAGTAATAGATCAAATATATATATTTAGTTCATACATTAATACTCTCATAATACAACAATGAAAAAAAAGCAACAAGAGCTTAATGAGCTTTAAGCACTTTTGCACTTAAGAGTTTTGGAGATGAAGAGAAGATGCAGCCTGAAGAGGTTGAAAGTTGGTACTCTCCTCTTCCGCACTTCTTCAATATATGGAGAGGATCATTTTGTTTTGCAACATTCCCCAATGTATCACACTTTATTAATTTCATTAGAGAAGTCTAACATGTCTGCAACCTCTCTACTCTTCAATTTGTTGAATTATAGCCACCCTAGAAGACTTAGATAATTGTATAATAGTCAAAATAGCATCAGAGACGTTGGTAATAAATGCACAACCAATTTGGAAAAGATTGAAAAGAGAAAACACTTTGAATCTGTAATAGATCTGTTTGCAATGTCTATAAAAATTTGAATTCAACATATGATATCAATCGATTGATGACTATCAGTTTAGAGATCGATGTATACATCGACCAATCGATATACTGAGTTTAGAGACCAATGTTACTTTTCCTATTTTGTAGAACTTTTAGTTTAATAACATTGATCGCTCCACGTCAGAGATCGATGTCGAACAATATACTCCCAATTTTGACCAATTGATATTTAGATCAATTGATGTCTCTCCCTTGGAGATCAACGTGCACGTTGATTGAGCTATGTGCTTGGATAGATCGATGTTCCAATTTCACTTAGAATATAGATGATAGACGTAGAAATCGACATTGGACAGTGTGCTCCTAGTTTTAGACAAAACCTACATAGATCGATCGATGTCTCTGTTGATTGATTGATGCATACGTAGATCGGTCAAGGTAGAGATGGATGTATATGTTGATCTCTGTTTTAGAGATCTGTGCATACGTTTTTCAAGCCTCTATTATTCACAAGTCTCAATCAATCTTTCCTATTATTCTTCAAATATACCAATCTTTTAAATTCATCAAAAATATTCATACTCTAACAAGTACTACTGCCTTTATCATAAAGCCAGATTGGTAACTAAAATGCTATCTACAGAAGGAAGGCTTTGACTTTTTTGACACCTACTCACCAGTTGCTAGAATAACTTCTGTAAGGGTGCTAGTTGCTATTGTTGCAGTCTATGATATGGAAATCCATCAAATGGATGTAAAGACTGCTTTTCTGAATGGTGATTTGGAGGAAGAAATTTATATAGAACAACCCGAAAGGTTTGTGGTTCCACGACAAGAATCAAAAGTCTGTAGACTTGTTTAGTCGTTGTACAGACTTAAACAAGCATATAAAGAGTGGCACTTGAAATTTGATCAAGCTATGCTAGCTAATGGTTTCAAGATTAATGAGTGTGACAAGTGTGTCTACATTAAGAACACACAGAATGCATATGTGATAGTATGTCTCTATATAGACGACATGCTAATCATGAGCAGTACTTGTAGTATCATCTTAAATACAATGAAGATGTTGACGAAAAACTTCGATATAAAGGATATGGGAGTTGCCAACGTTATCCTAGCAATTAAAATTTCTAGGATAGTCGAAGGACTCGTGTTGTCACAAACTCACTATATTGAATTTGTTCTAAAACGCTTCAATATGATTGATGTGAAACCAGTAAAACTCCACTGGACTTAAGTATACACTTAAGGAAGAACCGAGGCGAGCCAGTAGCTCAATTGGAGTACTCGCAAGTAATTGGAAGCCTGATTTACATTAGAAACTATACAAGGTCAGACTTAGCTTGCTTAGTAAACAAATTGAGCAAGTTTACAGTAATCCAAGTGATGATCATTGAAAAGCTCTAAAGATGATCATTGAAAAGCTCTAAATAGAGTGTTGAAATACCTGGAGTATACAATAAATCTTGGATTACATTACTCAATATATCCAGCAGTGTTGGAAGGCTATTGTGATACCAACTAGATATCTAATAGTAAAGATTCTAAGTTCACCAGTCAATATTTATTCACGGTTGGTGGAGGTGCTGTGTCGTGGAAATCCACGAAACAAACGTGCATAGCTCGTTCCACTATGGAAGCGGAGTTTATATCACTAGATAAAGCCGGGGAAGAGGCTGAATGGCTTCGGAATTTTCTGGAAGACGTGTCATACTGGCCTAAGCCAATCGCTCCTATCAGCATACACTGTGAAGTGAGCCAGCTATAGGACGAGCTCAAAGCAGCATCAATAATGGTAAATCTCGACACATGTGTCAGACACACAATACCATTAAGTATCTCTAATGGCGTGATTTCCATTGATTATATAAAATCAAAAGAGAATCTTGCGGATCCGCTTACAAAAGGCTTGCCTAGAGATCAGATGTCAATTTTGACAAACGAATGGGACTAAAGCCTATAAAGCATGAATCTTTGTAACGGAAATCCAATCTTGTTGACTGGAGATCCCAGAATCTTGGTTCAATGGGATAACTAATTATGAAGTTTCAGTGAGCATTTACTCATTCTGTTAAATAAAAGTGTTGTTTGCAGAAAATGTGAGGGTAAGCTGAGGCAATGGTTCCTATATCTTGATATATCAAATGGAGTATGACAGAATACTCTTGATAGAAAACACATATGCAAGTGTGAAGTGTGACCGCTTCTATGAGAATTTTGTAAGTCAAGAGTTCTCTAACACACTTTCTAAAACCAGGTGGTTCATGGCCAAACGAACACAATCATGAGAACCAAAAAGGTATTAAAGGAAATATTGTGTGAGTATTGTTGTCTAGGTCCACAATAAAGGCCGGTTAGTTCAAGACACCAAGTCACTAATTAGTCGAGTGGATCCGATAATATATCACTAAGAAAGGTTCAAAACCAGAAGCTACCTTTTCTGATGCAACATTTTCTTGTCTGACTTCTCGATAGAGTCTGCATATGCATTTGCATTGATTCCCATTCATGTGGGGGATTGTTGGAGAAAATTGGAAGAAATCGGCCAAGTTGCAAACTGTGGTTAGCAACGTACTTTGAGCTGTGTTATGATTAGTTTCATTAATGATGAGTAGAAAAAATGAGTCCTTAATTGTCTATGTGACGAGTAGATAATTTTAGGCATTTGAATCACTCAATTTCGATATCGGGTGAATGAAAAATTAATACGCAAAGTAGGAGAAAAATTCAGTTCAGCTTGGGAAATGAGCCCAGGGCTGACTGCGGGCCTGATGGCCTCATGCTCAGACTCGGGTTCTAGGCTGCATGGACTGCAAGCCGGGCTGCAGGCTACAGACTCATGCCGAGTCCAGCATCTAGCGGGTCAGATCTTATTAGATGGGGTGAAGTTTGTTTGAGTTTGAGCTTCTCCAGGTTGTTGAGATTTGCTAAGGTTTAAGTTTGAAAAGTTGTTGAGCTTTAACCGTGCCGAGCTAACCTGAAGTTGTTATGATTGGAAACCTCAGATTGAACAGTTATCGGATCCAATGGCTGTGGACAGACCTGATGCAGTTATCTGATCCAAGGGTTCAGGCCGAGCAGGTATCTGATCCTACAGCTGTGGTTGAATTGGATGTAACAAACTGACCTCAGGTTTCCCCTATAAATATGAGGGCGGACCTCTTTGGTCACTCAAAAAAATTCAAAAGTCTTTTCTTCTTTCTCTACAATCTCCCTCTCTGCATAACTATCCTCCCACATTCTCTGCATTTCCCAATCATCTGAGAAGTCAGGATAACTTATAAGTTCGTTGAGTTCATACGTTGCAGTGCCGCTCTCTGAACTGACTCCGTTGTATCCTGGGAGACGATTGCTCCTTCTTGTTGTGCATAGTATACCAGAGCAATACGTCTTAAGGATAGAATCCTGGACTCACCTCGGATTCTCTACTCAGTTGAGCTGTTGAAGTTATTGCTGAGCTAAGCTCTAATGTGCTCTGGGCTCAGCTGATCAAGTGATAGTGCAGCATTGTTATTCTACAGTGTTGCCGAGCTGAGCTCTTCTGTGTGCTGAGCTTTTCTATTTGGATGAGAGCATTTGTTGTTCTGCAGCACTGTCATGCTAAGCTCTGTTGGTGTATTGAGCTCGGCTAAAGCGGCTGATAGCACAACTGTTGTTCTGTTCTGTTGATGTGCTAAGTCGGCAGGTCGGCCATATGTCTAGAATGCAAATTCAATTGCACAACCTTGACTGATTTGACTTGATTGATCAATCCTACCTGAGCTAAGCTCGGATGGAAGGCTGATAGCATAGAACTACTGTTCTGAAGTGCTATTGTGGTCAGGTCAGCAGGTCGGCTGACTGTTCATAATACAAACTCAATTGCGCTATCTGGCCTGTCTAGACATGGCAGATCGATCCAACCTATCCTGAGCTCAGCAGGTCGGCCACTTCTTTATTTCACAAGCACACTTTACATAAATCAAATTTGTCTGACTTGAATTATTTCCTAACAAAGCCAACATAATAGATGGACTGAGCGAGGAGGCAAGTTCCCTTACACATTTAGTCTTTTTGTCTCGATCATACTCCTAGTTACCAGAAGCCTCTTTCCCATGTAGGTCCTATTTACTGGTTACGTTAGGAGGAGTGGATTATGCATGACCTGTTGAGAAAAAGATTTTGAGTGATTCACAAATAGATGATTTAAATACTACGTGTTTTAAGAAATGCATGACAAATTTATTACTCGACACGTTTTTGTGATAAACTTGTCTTATATACTTTATATATAATGTTGTCGTACTAACAAGCCATGAAGCATTAAAGATTACATCAAGTGGCAAAAATTTGTTGTGTTTGAACTATTTTCAGGTGCCACCATTAATGATCTAAACTAGTTCATTAAGTGAAGTACTTAAGTTAATGAACTAACTAGTTCATTAAAAGGAGATATATTTGAAGAAGGAATGATGGCAACAAATTGAAACATGGAAAGTCTCCTCTTCATTTGATGCACACATTTATATATATATATATGTGTGTGTGTGTGTGTGTGTATATATTCAGATTTTTTTATAAAAAGGCACAATACACATATATTCTGACGTGCTACCGACACGTTACATATATTACAAACGTACGTCAACATCACACCGCTATACTTACCTCATATTTATGAGAACATTCAGGTCTTATATCATATGATATAAGTCATGGTGATGACAAAATTATTACGACACGTTACAAGGTCATAAATCGAAAATTGTCGTATCAGGTGACAACCGAAACTTCGCCAACGTGTCACGTACTAGCCATATATAGATGTCCAGCCCATATACTCTAAAAAGAGCCAAAAATTTAGTGGCTCGCATGGTATATTCAGCCATGAAATCATTCCATGTTGGCACACGCAAATCACCCCCAATTAAGGCCAAATTGTGGAGATTTCAAATTCAACTTTTTTTGTCACATGGGGCGCCTATATTTCAGCCTTATGAGCTGAATATTTAATTTATTTTATGTATATTATGTGTGACATAATAAATATAACATGTGCAAAAAGTTTGAATTTAATCGTCGAAAAATCATGTAATCGACAAAAGTCGAAAATTCGGTTTTCTACGAACACAACACATGGAACTTTTTTGGCATGATATGTAACATGTATCTAGGCACTTTTACATATTCAAGACAATGTTAAAGTGTACTAGAATATTCAAATTAGGGCTGTTTGGAATATACCATATGTGTGTAATTATTGTGCAATATTTGACAAAGTTTACCAAAATGAAATTCAGCACATGGCTAGACATAATACACGCCTACTTCAGCCTTAATGGAGCCTATGTGGAGCTTATTTGACATCTTGACTGGTGGAGAATATGCTACACAAAGTTAGTGACATAAAGGAGGGAGCTACAAGGTAACAAATTCAAACATTTGGCAAATTTAACACATACTGAAAATCCAGCATGTGACAATGTGTGGTGGCCGATATAAATTGACATCCCAATTATAGGGATTAATTGTTAATTATTTGACAACATTTTAAACTTTATTTGGCACATGTTTTTACTTTTTAATCTCAGATTTTACAGCTACTAAATGGTGACAAGATTTATCCAATCATAGAGTGCCAAGTAAGCAAAGCCAAAACATTCATCCAATCATGTTGTACCAAGTAAGCAAGATGGTGTCATCTCTACACAAGGTAATATTTCAAGGGCATTAAAGAGAATTCTCAAGGTGATGGAAGACCTAAAGGGGGCGGCCAACTTGTGATAAAAAGAAGAAAAGAGAGCAAACAAAAGCAAGACAACTCTTATATTCTATCAAGTGCAAAAGAAGCCTCTACTCTCTTCTTCTACATTTATTTCTTCTTCTTCCTCTCTCAAGTCTATTGTTCTTATATTCAACATATTGAATAGGATTAGTTTATACCACCATACATGCCTCATTTGTAAAAGATTGATCAAGGTGTGATCAAACCTTCATCCGCTCGGTGGTGGTGTTCGTGATCGGTGTGATTGCTTGTATCGTTTGTAAAAAGGTGGAGTTGGTGTGTAACTCCAGCAATTCTTATGGTAAGGTGTTATTTTGTGTTTAGTGAGAACCGAGAAAGGTGTCCTTGAAGACTGGAGTAGGTTGATTTAACCGAACCAGTATAAAATCCTTTGTGTCTTTACTTTCAGCACTTTACTTTCAGTTTTCAGTTTCTGCGTTAATTTTGTTGCAGTAGCAAAAATAGTAAACAAATTTCAAAAATTATAAAACTTTGCAGAAACATAGCCACACCTCTTAAGTTTCATTTGGTGCAAGTTTCAACCCATTTGAACAAGTATAAATCAATCAAACGTTAAGAGATATGAGACTAGTGCAATCTGATTTTCAGACTTGCAAAGGTTGAGAACATCAACGTATTTGACATACTTCCCAAAGGCATTTTTTAAAACTATTTCAATCCATTAAAATACATATCTTAAGGGGTTTGTCACTAAATGTTCAGACTATTTGGAGTTACGAATTAATCAGAATAAAATTTTCAAATCGGAGTACTGTTTCTAGCAGATTTGTGCAATCTGACCAAAAACGTATTTTCAAAGGGTTAGGAGTTTAATTTTAATTTGAAATGTTTAGGAGATACTCAGAACATCTTAGAGTAAAATATCACCAAATTTCTTAATTTTTGGAAACCTCTAACCAGGTCATTTAATTATATTAAATCAGGATCTGAAAACATGAACTGTTTTCAGAAGTGGGGTTTTTAGGCAAAACGTGTTTAAAAAAAGAATTTCCGCACACACTATTCAACCCTCCCTTCTAGTGGTGCTATACAGGTCCTACAAGTGGTATCAGAACAGACACACTCAGGATAAGGAGATCCAACGATCTTAGTGAGATGGCAATCACTAGCTTCAAAACCGAGTAAGAAGAGTCGTCTTGCACAATTAATGTATTAAAATCAGAAGTCACATCATTAACGACACAAAACCATGAAATGAAATCCGAGATTTCAAACTTGAAATCAGGGAATATAGATCTAGAAAAAATGGTGAAAAAAATTGACACAGGTACAAACATGCTAGATCACATCATTTCTTCACAAAAGCATGATAGTGACAAAACCGGATTAGGATACGTTGAGAAAAACGAGACATTAAATAAATCAACCAAATTCATTCTGTCTAAGAAAATAGATGCACCCAAGATATTTGTGGTGCCTGAGAAGACGCCTAGACCCCCTCTTTCTTCATCTCATCATGCTTCTTCTTCATATCATACAAGATATAATTATGTGCCGTATAGATATGAGAAGAAACCATTGATGCATACATGACATTCATTCCATGCATCTAGATTACGCACCATGCACACAAACACAAGAACATATCAAAGACGACAACCATACAATGTTCACAATGGAATTCTCGGCCCAAGGCCAATTGCATTCTATCCTCATGTCTATTATATTGCTTCTTCATCTACATTCTCACCATTTGTTAGACCGAGAAAGGTCACCCAAGTATGAATACCGAAAGGCACTCTTACAAAGAGGTGAAGAACTAACTCATAAGGACCCAAAATAAAAGGGTACCTAAATCGTTGTTGTACATTGCATGAAACCCATACATCTAAAGGTGCATCAATCAAGTGGTTCCTTGACAGTGGTTGCTCGAGACACATGACAGGTGACTCAAGCTTGTTCTCAAAGTTGAAGAAGGTTACAAAAAGTGGATCGGTGACCTTTGAAGACAATAATGAAGGAAGAATCATCGGAAAAGGTACAACCAGAAGCCCAAGTACTCTTCAAATCTCCAACGTCTTCTGGGTAAGTAATCTATCATATAATCTGCTTAGCATCTCACAGTTTATCGACAACGGTTTTGATGTGTGTTTCACTCATCCATATTGCAACATAATAAATAAAAAAGGAGAAACCGTATTAAAAGGAAAATGAGAAGGAAATATTTTTACACTTTCTATGGATGGCATATTAGACGCTAAAGTTAAATGTTTTATGTCAAATGAACCTAACGTAAATTTGTGGCATAGGCGATTAGGACACATTGGCATCTCAATGCTTGAAAAACTTCAACGAAAGAATCTAATACGAGGATTGCTTAAACTTGATTTAGACAACATTTAGTTATGTGAATCTTTGATTAAAGACAAACAAACTTGGAGTCACTTAAACCTAAAAATGAAATTAGCACGTCTAGAGTTTTGGAATTATTACACATTGATTTCTTTGGTCCTAGTCGTACTAGGAGTCTTGGTGGACGCCACTATGCATGTGTAATTGTTGACGATTTTTCTCGCTATACATGGACTTTATTTCTTGTGAATAAATATGATAGTGCTGTTGAGATTGCTAAACTAATAAAACAACTTGAAAATGAATATGGTTTGAATGTGAAAAAGATTAGAAGCGATAGAGGCGGTGAATTCAAAAATAAAGACATGATTGCATTTTGCGAAGAAAAAGGTATTAAACACGAGTTTTTGCCACCTAGGACACCACAATTAAATGGAGTAGTAGAAAAAAAAGAATAGGACACTACAAGAAATTGCTAGAACCATGTTGTGTGAAAATAAGTTTCCTATATTTTTGTGGGCAGAAGCCGTAAATTGTGCATGCTATATACTGAATCATTTGTCGATTAGAAAGAAAACAAATAAAATTTCTTATGAAATAGTAAACGATCGCATGCCCAAAATTGATTACTTTCGTGTGTTTGGTTGTAAATGCTTTGTTTTGAATACAAAAGATAATCTAGATAAATTTGAATCTAAATCAATTGAATGCATCTTTGTTGGATATTCTGTGAATTCTAAAGCATATAGATGTTATGATCCTATCACTAGACAAATTTTAGAATCCATTCATGTGAAGTTTAATGAATTTGGCGAGTTTGAAAAGATAAAGAATATGACGATGATTTTGAACTAAAGCCCGTGTTAGATGATATAGAAGAGAATATCGTACATGATGATCCAACACACTAGAAATGCATGATCACTTAGAAATGCATGAAAACTTAGAGAATAATCAACCAAGATGGCACAGGAATCACCCACACAACCTTATCATAGGCGATATAACTCAAGGTGTCCGACCACGTAGAAGAATAAATCCGGATGAAATAAACCAATTTCATGCTATGATATCCGAAATTGAACCTAAAAAGATTTTTGATGCCTTGAATGATTCTTCTTGGGTTGATGCTATACATGATGAGTTAAATCAATTCATAATAAATGATGTATGAGATTAGTGCCACGGCCACAAGATAAAACAATAATAGGCACAAAGTGGGTCTTTAGAAATAAAATGAATGAAGAAGTTGTTAGAAACAAGTGAGACTTGTAGCACAAGGATATAATCAAGAAGAAGAAATAGACTACGACGAAGCATTTGCACCCGTAGCACGTTTAGAAGCCATACGATTATTACTTGCTATTGCTTGCATGCAAGATTTTAAACTCTATCAAATGGACGTAAAAAGTGCATTTTTAAATGGCTTTATACAAGAAGAAGTATACGTGAAGCAACCACCTGGTTTTGAAGATTTGAAATATCTTGATCACGTGTACAAATTAAACAAGGCACTATATGGTCTAAAACAAGCATCTAGAGCTTGGTATGATCGCTTTGCCACTTTTTTTTTAGAAAACGGATTTAAAAGAGGCACCATAGATAGCACCTTATTCCTGAAACAAGATAAACCGAATTTACTTATCATTCAAATTTATGCTGATGACATTATGTTTGGATCTACATCTCATAAACTTGTTGAAGAATTTGAAATTTGCATGAAATCCGAATTTGAAATGTCTATGGTTGGTGAATTGAATTATTTTCTTGGCTTGAAAATTAAATAATCTAGTAAAGGCATCCACATGAGTCATGTCAAATATGAGAACTTGAAACCATCCCCTACCTCTATGAGTGTCACCACTAAACTAGATAAAGATGAAAATGGAAAAGACTTTGATAATGGTTTATATAGGTCTATGATTGGTTCTTTGATTTATCTTACCGCAAGTAGACCCGATATCATGTTTAGTGTTTGTATGTGTGCACGTTTTCAAAGCCAACCTAAAGTGTCTCATTATAATGCTGTAAAACAGATTTTTCGATACATTAAGCATACTCCCACTTTAGGAATTTGGTATGACAAGAATTGTGAATTTGATTTGCATATATATATACTGATACGAATTATAGCGGATGGAAAATAGATAAAAAAGCACAAGTGGCACTTGTCAATTTATAGGAAATTCATTAATATCATGGTTTTCAAAAAAGCAAGCGAGTGTGGCATTATCTACTACTGAAGCTGAATACATGGCACTTAGCCTTTGTTTCATGCAACTCCTATGGTTAAAACAGCAACTTTCTGATTTTGGAATCACGGTAAATCGCATTCCCATTTATTGTGATAGTATGAGTGCTATTAATTTGTCTAAGAACCCCGTACTACACTCTAAGGCAAAGCACATAGAAGCACGATATCACTTTCTTCGTGATCACGTAAACAATGGTGATATTGCTACAGAACATGTACGCACTGAAGCACAAGTAGCCAACATATTCACCAAAGAATTAAATCAAGCCACGTACGAAAATCTATGCTCAAAACTAGGCATGATTTCTGCTGATTGATATTTCTTTCCATCTTTACATGCACTTTTGATTTTATTTCCAAAATAAAAGGGAGAGAGAGAGTGCAAGATTTAAGGGGGAGTGGGAGTGATTTAAGGAGGAAAGAGAGCATGATTGCACAAATCAAGGGAGAGACAATTCAAAATTAAAAATTCGTATTTGTGCTCGATTGGAGGGGGAGCAGTCATATTTAAATAAAAAATTAAGGTTATTTTGTAAATCATCAAAAGGGGAAGATTTTTGAGAAAAAGAGTTTGACTTATTCACAAATAGATGATTTAAATACTATGTGTTTTAAGAAATGCATGACAAATTTATTACTTGACACGTTTTTGTGATAAACTTGCCTTATATACTTTATATATAATGTTGCCGTACTAACAAGCCATGAAGCGTTAAAGCTTACATCAAATGGCAAACATTTGTTGTGTTTGAACTATTTTCAGGTGCCACCACTAATAAACTAAACTAGTTCATCAAGTGAAGTAATTAAGTTAATGAACTAGCTAGTTCATTAAAAGGAGATATATTTGGAGAAGGCATGATGGCAACAAATTGAAACATGAAAAGTCCCCTATTCATTTGATGCACACGTTTATATATATGTGTGTGTGTGTATTATATATTCAGATTTCTTTATAAAAAGGCACAATACACATATATTCTGGAATTTACTCACTAACACACTAGCACAACATAGCTCTATTATCATGTCATTTATGAGGTAGAGCCGGGGGTCTCACTGGGAGCAGACTCTCTATCTCTTGGGATAGAGGTATTGTCTGCCTACCACTTACCCTCCCCAGACCTTAACGATAGCTTTTGCTGTCGTTGGGATATACTGGGTTCGGATGATGATGATGATGATGAATACACATATATTTCGACGTGCTATCGACACGTTACATATATTACAAATGTACGTCAATGTCACACCACTATACATACCTCATACTTATGAGTACATGCAAGTCTTATATCATATGATATAAGTCATGGTGATGGCAAAATTATTACGACACGTTACAAGGTCATAAACCAAAAATTGTCGTATTGGGTGACTACCGAAACTTCGCCAACGTGTCACGTATTTGCCATGTATAGATGGCCAGCCCATATACTCTAAAAAGAGCCAAAAATTTCGTGGCTCACATGGTATATTCAGCCATGAAATCATTCCATGTTGGCACACACAAATCACACCCTATTAAGGCAAAATTGTGGAGATTTCAAATTCAACTTTTTTTGTCATATGGGGCGCCTATATCTCAGCCTTATAAGCTGAATATTTAATTTATTTCATGTATATTATGTGTGACATAATATATATAACATGTGCAAAAAGTTTGAATTTAATCGGCGAAAAATCATGTAATCGACAAAAGTCGAAAATTCGGTTTTCTACAAACACAACACATGAAACATTTTTGGCATGACATGTAATATGTATCTAGACACTTTTTAGATATTCAAGACAATGTTAAAGTGTACTAGAATATTCAAATTAGGTCTGATTGGAATATACCATATGTGTGTATTTATTGTTCAATATTTGACAAAGTTTACGAAAATGAAATTCAGCACGTGGCTAGACATAATACACGCCTACTTCAGCCTTGGTGGAGCCTATGTGGAGCTTAGTTGGCATCTTGATTGGTGGAGAATATGTTACACAAGGTTAGTGACATAAAGGAGGGAGCTACACAAGGTAACAAATTCAAACATTAGGCAAATTTAACACATGCTAAAAATTCAACATGTGACAATGTGTGGTGGCCGATTTTTTTGCCTAGAATATGTGACAAATTGACATCCAAATTGAAGGGATTAATTGTTTATTATTTGGCAACATTTTAAAAATTTTTTGGCACATGTTTTTACATTTTAATATCTGATTTTACAGCTACTAAATGGTGACAAGATTCATCCAATCATAGAGTACCAAGCAAGCAAAGTCAAGACATTCATCCAATCATGTTGTGCCAAGTAAGCAAGATGGTGTCATCTCTACACAAGGTAATCTTCCAAGGGCATTAAAGAGAATTCTCAAGGTGATGGAAGACCTAAAGGGGGCGGCCAACTTGTGATAAAAAGAAGAAAAGATTGAAAACAAAAGCAAGACAACTCTTATATTCTATCAAGTGCAAAAGAAGCCTCTACTCTCTTCTTCTACATTTCTTTCTTCTTCTTCCTCTCTCAAGCCTATTGTTCTTATATTCAGCATATTGAATAGGATTTGTTTATACACCCATACACGCCTCATTTGTAAAAGGTTGATCAAGGTGTGATCAAACCTTCATCCGTTCGGTGGTGGTGTTCGTGATCGGTGTGATTGCTTGTATCGTTTGTAAAAGGGTGGAGTTGGTGTGTAACTCCAGCAACTTTTTTGGTAAGGTGTTATTTTGTGTTAAGTGATAACCGAGAAAGGTGTCCTCGAAGACTGGAGTAGGTTGATTTAACTGAACCAATATAAAATCCTTTGTGTCTTTACTTCCAGCACTTTACTTTCAGTTTTCAGTTTAATTTTGTTGTAGTAATAAAAATAGTAAACAAATTTAAAAAATTATAAATCTTTGCAGAAACATAGCCACGCCTTTTAAGTTTCATTTGGTGCAAGTTTCAACCCATTTGGACAAGTATAAGTCAATCAAACGTTAAGAGATATGAGACTAGTGCAATCTGATTTTCGGACTTGCAAAGGTTGAAACATCAACGTATTTGACATACTTCCCAAAGGCATTTTTTAAAACTGTTTCAACCATTAAAATACATATCTTAAGGGGTTTGTCATTAAATTTTCAGACCATTTGGAGTTACGAATTAATCGGAATAAAATTTTCAAATCGGAGTACTGTTTCTGGCAGATTTGCGCAATCTGACCAAAAACATATTTTCAAAGGGTTAGGAGTTGAATTGTAATTTGAAATTTTAAGGAGATATTTAGAACATCTGAGAGTAAAACCTCACCAAATTTCATAATTTTTGGAGACTTCTAACCAGGTCATTTAATTATTTCAAATCTGAATCTGAAAATAGGAACTGTTTTCAGAAGTGGGTTTTTGGGCCAAACGTTTTTAAAAACAAGAATTTCCGCACACACTATTCAACCCCCCTTCTAGTGGTGCTATACAGGTCCTACATGACCTACTAAACTTGTATCTCTTTGAGAAAATGGTCCAGAATGTAGGACTGTACACCTGCAATAAACACCACTAGAGGACGGTGAATAGTGGTTACTGAAAATTACACTACTACCCCTGATAAAAATCCCCTTTGAAAACCGAATCTGAGACCACCTCAGATTCAGAACCCATTTTGAAAAATTCACAAATCAGTGAATACTACTCCAAAAATTATGAAAATTTTCAGAATTCAACTTTCACGTCTTAACAAGACTCTGTCCAAAAATCAGATAAAACTAAGAATGTTTGATCCTTCAAACAAATAAAAAGATTCAGATGGTCAATTTGGACAGAACTGGACAGAATATTGCTGACTTTGGAAGACGTGTTTCAGATTCCAAGAAGGCTGGTTGCTTGCGTTTCTTCTTTGCTTGATTTCAGCCATAATTTTGATTGGTTAATACAATGAGCAGCTTGGTTTGAACTCCCTTTGATTGGTTGTTGTTTAGGCTTTGAATTGCATTTTCAAGCTAAGCACGTGTACCTGAAAGACAAGGCAATAATACAACACAAACTATCCTAAAACAAGGTTAACCGATCAACACATATTAAAAGAACAACTAAAGATATGTACAACATGTTTTTGATACAACTAGATCAAAGTTTGTATCATATAAACCCAATGGACATCATCTTTGCTGGTTCATCCTCTTCATGCCTATAAAGAAATGATTCAACACAATGTAACAACTTCTTAGCCATACTCCTTGTTATGGGACCTGTGCGGGGCAGTGAGGTGTCATCATCAGTGTTTGTATCCACAAGGTTAGGCTGTAGCTCATCATTCCCTCCCACTTGAGAAGGATTCGCCCTCGAATCTGAATCAATACTAAATGGAGAAAGGTCAGCAACATTAAAAGTTTTAGAGATAGGACCATACATGTTTAGTTGATGTTTCCAAAATGTCCTGACCTTAAACAATTCTTGGTTAAAACAAAATTCAACTTTTCACAAAACTGGTCAGATTGCAATCAGATTGGAGCAGTTATCTTGCAAAGACTGAAAGACTAATTTTTTCTTGCTCAAATCAAATGATTCTTGTTGCAAATGAAAGCTAATAGTCTGAATTATAACTCCACCAAAAATCACAAATTTTGAAAGTGTTTAGCTATTTTTTCAGAACGTGAGAATTTGTGTAAAAACTGCAGTAAAAATGGGCAGAATGCAGAAATGTAGAAACAAGATAAAGACACCGAGAATTTATCCTGGTTCGATCGATGTGACCTACTCCAGTCCCAAGAAACACCTTTCCTTGGAGTTCACTATGGTATGAATCAATTTACACATGAATCAAGATTGATCCTTGGGTTATACACCAACCTTATTCAAGGCTTGGATGAACATCTTCTATGCAACACGTCTACCACCTATTGATGTAGCCTTATAGAATTGGCTAATTAATCTTACAAATGAAGCTCAAGAGGCTTGTAGCTTAACAAATACAACAAGAACACCTTTGCTACAAAGAATAAAACAAGAACAACAACAAGAAGATGATAGCTAGACAAATCAACAAATGTTTTCAAGTGAGCTTCAAGTGTATTTCATCTTCTTCACCATTGCCTCCTATTTATAGTGTGAATTGAGCCTTGTAGAAAAGAATGCACATGTGTCACCATCTTAATCATCAAGTCCAAGTTGTCTTCACACTATTGGTTGGCCTTGTACACTTGGAAAAATGAGACAACATAATTGGTCCACCTTGAACATAATGTTGGCCGATTTTTATCACCAAAAATGACATGGAATTTTGCTTGAAAAAGAAGATAATGTTAAGGGATAATACCACCAAGATACCCTTAACTCCTTGCAAAAGAATAGGCATGTAGAAGCTATATTTTGACTCAAAAAATCTGCCAAGACCAGCCATAGCCGTTGGCACCTCTTTTGAAATTTTCTTTTTTGGCAATTTTTGCCGACTAGCTTCTTTTTGGTTGGTCCACTTGTCACCAACTCATAAAATGAATTACACGTCATTTTCACCTGTTTATACACGTTTGGAGGCTTGCTTATATGTGTATAACCACAGATGTTTGAAGAAGAAATCACCAAATAATAATTGACAAGATTATGTCAACATGTAACACCAAAATTCCCAATATTTCTTCTTGTATGTTGTGATCATTTGCACACCTTGAACACCTTTATATTCTCTGAAATATGATGATAAATATGCTCTCATAACATATATAAGAGGGTCTTTAAGAAAGAAATAGAATGTGACATCACAACTCGTCGCATATCCCGCTATAGTCAATAATATCATCATGTGAGAGAAATAATATAAAATCACCATATCATCTTCAAAATAATCACAACTCAACTCCAGAATGATGATAAAAATATATTCAAGAGATTCCTTGAGTGAAAATTGTTAGAGTTAGGATGGAAAAAACTGTTTTTCTCATTGATTTTTCGGTATTGTACAACCCTATTTATGCTTTTGTTACATACTTTTACAAGGAAATAGAATCACCTATTCAATCACCTATTTATGTCCTAATCAATGTTTTTCTATCTAAGGTAATGATTTGATTTATTTACATATGGAAAGAATCAATTAGTCCTAATTTACTGCACCATCTTCTCCTGATTTTATGCATCTTTCTCAACACTCCCCCTCAAGTTGAACAGTAGGGTCTCTAATGTCCAACTTGCGCAGAATACTAGTGAATATTCGTCCATTGACTACTTTGGTGAGTATGTCTGCAAGTTGATCCTCGGAGCGAACAAACGGTAGAGTGATGATGCCGTTATCAAGCTTTTCTTTAATAAAATGTCGATCAATCTCGATGTGTTTCATTCTATCATGTTGAACCGGATTTTCCGAGATGCTGATGGAGGCCTTGTTGTCACACCTTAGACATGTCGGACCCTCTGCTGGAAAACCAAGTTCTGCCATAAGTTTTCTTAGCCACAAGACTTCCGTAACGCCTCTGACGATTCCTCGAAACTCCGCTTCCGCACTAGAGAGAGCAACCACCGATTGTTTTTTTGCTTCACCAAGTCAGTAGGTTTCCTCCAACCAAGGTAAGATATCCAGATGTCGATCGCCTGTCTACTATGTCTCCTACCCAGTCAGCATCAGTGTATGCTTCAATGTCGAGATGTCCATGGTTTCGAAATAAGATACCGTGTCCAGGTGTGCCTTTAAGATACCTAAGAATTCTGAATACTGCCTCCAAATGATGTTTTTGCGGACTGTGCATGAACTGGCTCACCACTCCAACTGCATAGGCTATATCTGGCCGAGTATGGGACAAATAGATCAGCTTTCCAACAAGTCTCTGATACTCTTCTGAATCTACTCGAGGAGCTCCCTCGATCATCTCCAGCTTTTGATTTGGAACCATTGGTGTATCTACAGGCTTTCCATTCAGTAATCCCACTTCGGTCAGTAAATCCAGGACATATTTCATTGGGAAATGTAGATCCCTATGGCCGACCTTAGCACCTCGATTCCCAAGAAATATTTCAAGCTTCCAAGGTCTTTCATCTCGAACTGAGTGAACAGATGGTTCCTGAGACGAGAGATTTCATTAGTATCGTTTCCAGTAATAATCATATCATCAACATAAATAATAAGGCACGTAATACTACTTCCCTGTTTTCTGAAGAAGAGAGTGTGATCGGCATTGCTTTGCTTGTAACCGTCCTTTTTCATGACACTAGTGAATCATCCGAACCAGGCTCGGGGTGACTGCCTCAATCCATATAACGCTTTATTGAGCCGGCACACCTGCTTTGGTCCAAACTCACTCGTAAAGCCTGGTGGTGGTTCCATGTACACTTGTTCTTCCAGTTCTCCATGCAAGAACGCATTCTTTACATCGAATTGCTGTAATGGCCAATTTTTATTTGCTGCAATGGAAAATAGTACCCTGATGGTGTCTATTCGTGCTACCGGAGAGAATGTCTCTGAATAGTCGATGCCGTATGTTTGTGTATATCATTTGGCGACCAGTCTGGCTTTATGTCTCTTAATGCTCTCATCTTCTTTGTATTTAATGGTAAATACCCACCTACATCCGACCACTTTCTTCCCGTGAGGTAACTGACATTTCTCCCACGTCTGGTTCTTTTTAAGTGCCTCCATCTCCACATCCATGGCCTTTTTCCATTTAGGCTGACTGCAGGCTTCTTCTACATTGTGAGGAATCTCTTCGGAGAAGAGTGTTGTGAGAAAACCATATACTGAATCTGGAATATTCTCCCGTGGACCTCTGATCGGGTATTTAGTGCCTTGAGTGATTTTAGTAGGGGAGTATCGTTTGGGTGGCACTCCTCTGTTTGTTCTGGGTGGCAACACTCGTCCCTGATTCTCTGAAGAAAGGTTAGTACAGTCCATGTTGGAATCGTTGGAAATGGGATGCTCAACAGGTGGATTACTAACAGGTGGCTCAATAATAGATAAGGGATCAGAATCTGAATCGTCAACATGTATAAGATCACTTACCTGTTGCAAGTCGTTCATCCGGGAAGCATCATTGGTGGGTCTGAGAGTGATGTCTTTATTATCATGGATCACTGCTGAGTAGTCGGCGTCATCTACTTGCCGTGTTGGTCCAGTCGCCAACCAGTATGGTACTGTCAGCCAATCGAGAGTATCATCCCTAGCTATCTCCCCCTGAGACTGAGATTGGGTGACAAAAAAAGGTTCGGTTTCGAGAAATACACAATTCATAGTCGTATGGATACGACGGGTTCGAGGATTGTAACAATGGTATCCTTTTTGTGTAGATGCATACCCAACGAATGCACATTTCTCAGCACAGGGGTCAAATTTGGTGCGTTGGGTTTTGGGTATATGAACAAACACGGTGCACCCAAATATTCTAGGGGGAAGGGTAAGTAGGGACGGAATTTCAGCTTGGGTAGCTAACATTTGGAGAGGGGTTTTATGCTGAAGGACAAAAGTGGGCAGTCGGTTACTAAGGTAAGTTGCAGTAGACACTGCCTCAGGCCAGAAACCACGAGGGACATGGGCATCTAGCATCATAGCTCGAGTCATTTCAAGAAGTGTTCTGTTTTTTCTTTCGGCAACTCCATTTTGTTCAGGAGTTCCAGGACAGGAGGTTTGATGAATGTGATGAGGTCCATAACCCTGATACATGCCAAGATAATGAGAATGCACATAATTTTACAAAAATGCAAGATCAAGGACCCTTAACAAGAAGTAAAACTAAGAAACTAATGCATGAAGTGGGGGCCTTCCTATTTAAACATGTGCAAGATGAACCAAGGGAACTTATACATTGGGTTCACCTTATTGAACCTACAACATGATTTGTAAGAAATTTTAGAACCATTGTAAAATATCATTAGTATAGAATGTGTTCTTTATTTTGTTTTTTTAAATGTTTATGTTGTATTAGTTTAGGCCCATCTCGGATTGTGAGTTTCTGCAGGACCCGTTTTGGTAGAATTGACGTATCTCTCCAACCATAAGGCCAAATTAAGAGTTTCAGGATGCATTCGAAATTTAAGACAAAGGTATACAACTTTCATGTTTTGTACTTTTCCAAAATCGGTCGTCTTGGCATTCAAAAAGACAATGCAAATGGAAGTACTGTTTCTACCGAATTCTGTGATATACCTTCAGTAATTTGGATGTATCTCCTCAATGGTTGGGCCAAATGAAAATAACTTTATATGCTTATTTTCTAGACTCAATTGGATACAATTCTCTAAGAAAGAGCAAGGCCTAATTCGGATTGGAAGATGTTCAAAAATCAGTCACAAACCAGAAATGATTTCAAGATGAAGACAAATGCTTAAAGTCTTCCATGAATAGTACTTGAGGGACCTACTTTGAAAATCATCATTCAAGACTTGCAAGACTAGTCTTTATGGAGCCTACATGAATAGTTTTTAGAAGTGTGTAGTTTTTTCAATCATTATTTCAATTTGTAAGATAGTTTGTTGTCTTGTGATATTTTTTGCCTAGAAAAGGCACATAAGAGAAGCTTTGTAATCTCACACCTTTAATGAAAATTTCTTCTTCTTCAAGAGCAATTCTTGTGTGTTTTCTTGGTTCATATTCAAAATCAAGACTAGAATCTTTCAAGGCTTGAATATCCTTGTGAGAGTTGTCCAATTCCGGGGAGGGAAACATCCAAGAGGGAGGTATCTTGCTTGGGTTATGTGAAATTCATTGGAGGACTTATGTTCAAAAGGTTTTCTTCAACTTATTTGGAAGGAAGGTGAAGCTATCTTCATTGTGCCTAAACCATATTTGGAGGAGGAGCTTTAGAGTTAAAGAAAGGTCCATTCTTGCACGTATCAAAGTGGTATCAGAGCAAAAGTTTTTCTTTAACTCAACTTATCATTTCTTTGTGTCAATTTTTTCTTTTCTTTCGTTCTTCTCTTCATCCACCATTCAACCATCTTCTTAGAAGGTTGAATTCTATTTGGTTTAGTGTCTTCTTCTTGTTTTGAATTGTACAATTCAGAAACAAAAAGAAACCAAAACCAAAACAGTTTATCTGTGTGTTTTCTAGTTTTGTCTATTAAATTCACTTCTTTTTCTGTTACATCTTGTTGCTCAACAAAGAAAAAAGTGCCATCTTTCTTTTTATCAAGTTTCTTTGTCTCTTCCTGTTCAACAAGCAAAAAAAAAAAAACTAAAAAAAAAACCGATATACAAGCTTACCGTATCAATTGGTGATATAAGGTTGGATTGGACTCTGGACAATTACCGTAACACTGGACCTACATGAAATTGGTGATATAAGGTTGGATTGGACTCTGGACAATTACCGTAACGCTGGACCTACGTGACATTGGTGATATAAGGTTGGATTGGACTCTGAGAACTTACCGTGACGCTGGACCTATATGAAATTGGAAAGGACTAAGGACAAACATATCATAAAACACTTAAAGATTATTTCTTTGTGATGATTTATGGTTTGTTTATTTCATTTGGTCGGATTTCAATTTCTTTATGTTTAGACACTTTCTTGGACTTTAAGTTCTTTGTTTAGAAGCTTTTCTGCATTACTTATATTCAGTCCATTGCTTATATATCTACCTTGGTCTATCCTATATTCTTCTTGTTATCGAAGCTCTTAACTTATTTTAAACTTTGTGTTTGTTTAGTTGCATTGTGTGGTGAGCTTAGTTGCATTTTCTTGTGTTCAATATTTGATTTGACAGCCTCGTCAAGAAAGAAAATCAATTTGTTCTTCTTGAACAACTTGACAGCCTACTACAAAAAAAAATCAAGATATCCATCCAAAACAAATACACAAAGTCTTACCAATCAATTTTACTGATATATATACACCTTGTTTAGCTTTGAACAAGGAAAAAAAAGAAAGAGAAGCTTATTTCAAGAGAAGTTTGCACAAAACAATTAAGAGTGCAAAGAGCAAAAGAGCTGGTCTTGTTTCCTTCATAAACCCGAAGTACCCATTTGTTTTCACTTTTGAACACTTGAGTGCTTCTAGTTCATTCATACTTGCATCTAGCTTGCATAAAGCCTAAGATTAAGTTAAGGATTGCCCAGGGCAACCCCTTAGCATTTCTTTGGCTCAGCTTATTACATCAAATTTGGTTTCAATTCTCTTTGAATCTTAGTACAGTCCAAGTTTGTTGTTTATAACATTAGAATTGTGAGTGAATTGGTGGGAGACTTGTGAAGAAGGTTTACTTTACATGATTGAAGTTATCGGAATGGATACTCATTTGGCAAGTTTGTTTTGAATTGTTCTAGCCTCAGATTCTTCAAGAAGACACAAGATTGTGTGAACTACAAAAAGAGAGAGAGAGAGAGACAAACACTTGTTTTTTTTTGTTTTCCACTAACATAATCAAGTTTCTTTTGTCTTTGTGTTAGTTTTCCTTTTTTTTCTTTGTTATTTTTTTCAATTTCAGGTAATTGTACCATGGATAAGACACCTGAGAGTACCGTGGGTCTTAACAAAGAAGGAGAAAGATTTTCCACAAACGCAGACGATATAGCACAACTAATGCAAAAGATGTTATGGGAAATGAAATTGATGAGTAGTCGTGTAGAGGGCCTAGAAAAACAGTCACTATCTCATCTACAAAATCCTTTACATGAAGGACAAACATCACATATACCGGAACATAGGCTTAAAAGCCATGTGTCTTTTGCTCCGGAAAGAGGAAGAGGTAGAGGCAGAAACAGAGGAAGAGGGCATAATAGGGATTTCATACCTATGAGGACCTTTGATGAAAGAGAAGAAGAACCACACCAAATGTTTGATGACTATAACATTGAGGAAGAGTACAACCAATTTCGAAACCGTGGGAATCAAAAGAATAACCCACAAGAAGATGAATTCATCAAAACAAAAGTGAACATCCCCACATTCCATGGAAAGAGCGATGCTGAGGCATATTTTGAATGGGAGAAAAAGGTAGATCTCATATACTCTTGTACAAATTATACTGATTTGACTAAAGTGCGATATGCTGCTATAGAGTTTGCAGATTATGCCTTAATTTGGTGGGATCAACTACACAACGTAAGGAGAAGAACTAGACAAGCACCAATCTCTACTTGGGAAGAAATGAAAATTGAGATGAGAAAAAAATTCATTCCTTCAGACTATGAAAGAACCATCTACCAAAACTTGCAAAAACTCAATCAAGGAAGCCGTAGTGTAGATGAGTATTTCAAAGAGTTAGAGATCTTATTGATAAGAGCTAACATTGAAGAACCAGAAGAAGCTACCATGGCTAGATTTCTAGCTGGATTGAACAAGGAAATTGCAAACAGAGTTGAACTTACCACATATATTGATATGACTTCCATGGTTCATAAAGCTGAAAAATTGAGAGACAACTCAAGGTAAAACCCTTTGCATCTAGTTTATCTTTTCGAGCTAATTCTTCATCCTATCCAAGAATGCCGCCTAGGACAAATCAAGGCACAAGTTTCAGGCCAACTGCACCTCAAGGCCGTGGATTCCAAGGCAAGACTCAACCAAATCAAAGACCACCTCAACTACCTCAACAAAACTTGGATAAAGGGAAAAACAAGGTTGAAGGTAACATTTCTAATTCCACTACTAGATTTAGAGACATTCAATGCTATAAATGCTTAGGTAAAGGTCATTTTGCAAATCAATGTCCTAACCCTAAACGTATCATGTTCATTGAAGAATCTAATGAATATTATTCTGAGGATGAGGAAGTGGAACATGTTAATGTTGAGGAAAATCAAGATGAAAATGAAGAAAGTGTGAGTGAGGATGAAGAACTTGCATCAAAAGAATTCTTGGTTGTTAGAAGAGCTCTTAATGCACATGTTAAGATTGATGAGCAAGATCAACATAGAGACAATATTTTTCATATCCATTGCATGGTTAAAGGGAAAGTTTGTACTTTGATTATTGACTCTGGATCCTGTACTAATGTGGCAAGTGTTGAACTCGTTAGAAAACTTGATTTGCCATTACTTAACCATCCACACCATTATAAACTATCTTAGTTGAATGATTGTGGAGAAGTGAGTGTTAGCAAACAAGTTTTGATCTTATTGTCTATTGGTGGGTATAAAGATGATATCTTATATGATGTAGCTCCTATGCATGCAAGTCATATCCTGCTAGGTAGACCATGGCAGTTTGATAAGAAAGTTACTTATGATGGACACTTGAATAGGTATTCGTTCAGGTTTAACAATAAGTTGTTTAAGCTACATGCATTACCCCCACACAAGGTATTTGAAGATCAAAAGAGAATGTGTAAGAATAGAAATGAACCTAAGGAGAAAGAGGCAGAAAAGAAATTTCTGGAGTGTATTAAGAGTGAAAGAAAGAAAAATGAGTCTAAAGGCAAAGAGATAGTAAACATTGATGAAGACAAATCTCAAAAGAAATTTGCTTTCTTTGCCAAACCAAGTGAAGTGTCACATGCCTTAAACTCAAAGAAAACTGTCTACGTTTTGATGTTTAAGGAGTCTCTGTTTTCTATGAGTGACTTACCCTCCACTTTGCCTAGTGGAGTTGTATCTTTGCTTGATGAGTTTTCAGGGTTGTTTCCTGAAGAAGAACCTTCTGGTTTGCCGCCTTTAAGAGGAATTGAGCACCAAATAGACTTCATACCTGGTGCTATCCTGCCTAATAGGCCAGCCTACAGAGCAAACCCTGCTGAAACGAAGGAAATTCAACGCCAAGTAGAAGAACTCTTGGCCAAAGGAAAGGTGAGGGAAAGCATGAGTCCTTGTGTTGTTCCTGTGATCGTTGTACCAAAGAAAGATGGTACATGGAGGATGTGTACTGATTGTAGAGCCATCAACAAGATAACTGTAAAATACAAGTACCCCATTCCGAGACTTGATGATATGCTTGATGAATTGTACGGTGCTAAGTATTTTACCAAGATTGATCTTAAAAGTGGTTACTTTCAAGTACGCATTAAAGAAGGTGATGAATGGAAAACTGCATTTAAGACTAAGTTTGGATTGTATGAGTGGTTAGTTATGCCATTTGGTTTAACTAATGCACCTAGTACTTTCATGAGATTAATGAATGAAGTCTTACGTGCATTCATTGGAAAATTTGTTGTTGTGTACTTTGACGATATCTTGATTTACTCTAAGACTTTTCATGAACACGTAGGCCATCTAAGAAGCGTTTTTGAAGCATTGAAGAAAGAAGAATTATATGCAAATTTCAAGAAAGTATGGAAAAATTTGTGTTTCTAGGATTTGTGGTTAGTGCAAATGGAATTGAAATGGACCAAGATAAAGTGAATTCAATTTTAGAATGGCCAATTCCCACAACTGTTGGAGAGGTGAGAAGCTTTCATGGGTTGGCTAGTTTCTATAGAAGATTTGTTAAGGACTTTTCCACTATTGCTGCACCTTTGAATGAAATTGTTAAAAAAGACAGGATTTCAGTGGGGAGAGTCACAACAGAAAGCCTTTGATGAACTTAAAGTAAGGTTAACTTCTGCACCTATTCTAAGACTACCTAGCTTTGATGAAACATTTGAAATTGAATGTGATGATTGTGGTGTTGGTATAGGAGCTGTACTATCTCAATCTAAACAACTGATTGCTTATTTTAGTGAAAAGCTTAAAGGAGCGCAATTGAATTATTCAACCTATGACAAAGAGTTGTATGCACTTGTTAGATCATTGCAGACTTGGCAACATTATTTGCAACATAAGGAGTTTGTGGTTCATACTGATCACGAAAGTCTTAAGTTCCTTAAAAGCCAAGGAAAGTTAAATAAGAGGCATGCAAAATGGGTTGAATTCATGAACAATTTCCTTATGTGATAAAATATAAGCAAGGAAAAGATAACATTGTAGCTGATGCATTATCTAGGAGATATTCTTTGATTACTACATTGTCATCCATTTGCTTGGATTTGAGTACATCAAGGAATTGTATACATCTGATTCTGACTTTCAGTCAATATTTGATGCATGTGCCGATTCTCCATTTGTAAGTATTATTTACATGATGGATATTTGTTTAAAGAAAGAAAATTGTGCATACCTAAGTGTTCTGTCAGAGAGATACTTGTCAAAGAAGCACATGGTGGAGGTTTAGTGGGCCATTTTGGCATCTTTAAGACATTAGAGATGTTAAAGGAATGTTTCTTTTGGCCTCATATGAGAGTTGATGTAGAGAAGATTTGTGGAAGTTGTATAACTTGCAAGAAAGCTAAATCTACATCACATCAACATGGTTTGTACACCCCATTACCTGTCCCTATGTCACCTTGGATTGATATATCTATGGACTTTGTTTTGGGATTACCTAGATCAAAAAATGTAAGTGATAGTGTGTTTGTCGTCGTTGACAGATTTTCTAAAATGGCACACTTCATAGATTGTAAAAAGGTTGATGATGCATCTCACGTTCCAAACTTGTTCTTTCAGGAAGTTGTACGTCTACATGGCATGCCTAGAACCATTGTTAGTGATATAGATGCTAAGTTCTTAATTCACTTTTGGCGTGTGTTGTGGGGTAAACTTGGAACAAAACTCTTATTTTCTACTACTGCTCACCCTCAAACAGATGGTCAAACTGAAGTTGTGAATAGAACTTTGTCTCAATTATTGCGTGCTATAATTCAGGAGAACCTTAAGAATTGGAAAGATTTCTTGCCATATATTGAATTTGCTTATAATAGAAGTGTTCACAGTGGCACCACTCATTCACCATTTGAAGTTGTATATGGTTTCAATCCTTTGTCTCCACTTGATCTTGTGCCTATTCCTGTTCATGAACGTGCAAGTATTGATGGTAAGAATAAGGCTGAACTGATTAAGAAATTGCATGCTAAGGTTAAGCTACAACTTGAGAAGAAAAATAAACAGTATGCAAAACAAGCTAACAAAGGACGCAAGGAAGTTTTATTTGAACCAGGTGATCTTGTTTGGCTGCATTTAAGGAAAGAAAGGTTTCCCAGAGAAAGGAAATCTAAACTCATGCCAAGAGGAGATGGCCCTTTCAAAGTACTTCAAAAGGTTGGAGATAATGCTTACATTCTTGACCTTCCTGAGAGTAAGTATGGTTCAATTTCTCATACTTTTAACGTTGCTGATCTAACTTCTTTTGGTGATGATTTAGATTCGAGGTCGAATCCTTTTGAAGAAGGGGGGAATGATGAGGTCCATAACCCTGATACATGCCAAGATAATGAGAATGCACATAATTTTACAAAAATGCAAGATCAAGGACCCTTAACAAGAAGTAAAACTAAGAAACTAATGAATGAAGTGGGAGCCTTCCTATTTAAACATGTGCAAGATGAACCAAGGGAACTTATACATTGGGTTCACCTTATTGAACCTACAACATGATTTGTAAGAAATTTTAGAACCATTGTAAAATATCATTAGTATAGAATGTGTTCTTTATTTTGTTTTTTTTAAATGTTTATGTTGTATTAGTTTAGGCCCATCTCGGATTGTGAGTTTCTGCAGGACCCATTTTGGTAGAATTGACGTATCTCTCCAACCATAAGGCCAAATTAAGAGTTTCAGGATGCATTCGAAAGTTAAGACAAAGATCTACAACTTTCATGTTTTGTACTTTTCCAAAATCGGTCGTCTTGGCATTCAAAAAGACAATGCAAATGGAAGTACTGTTTCTACCGAATTCTTTGATATACCTTCAGTAATTTGGATGTATCTCCTCAATGGTTGGGCCAAATGCAAAGAACTTTATATGCTTATTTTCTAGACTCAATTGGATACAATTCTCTAAGAAAGAGCAAGGCCTAATTCGGATTGGAAGATGTTCAAAAATCAGTCACAATCCAGAAATGATTTCAAGATGAAGACAAATGCTTAAAGTCTTCCATGAATAGTACTTGAGGGACCTACTTTGAAAATCATCATTCAAGACTTGCAAGACTAGTCTTTATGGAGCCTACATGAATAGTTTTTAGAAGTGCGTAGTCTTTTCAATCATTATTTCAATTTGTAAGATAGTTTGTTGTCTTGTGATATTTTTTGCCTATAAAAGGCACATAAGAGAAGCTTTGTAATCTCACACCTTTAATGAAAATTTCTTCTTCTTCAAGAGCAATTCTTGTGTGTTTTCTTGGTTCATATTCAAAATCAAGACTAGAATTTTTCAAGGCTTGAACATCCTTGTGAGAGTTGTCCAATTCCGGGGAGGGAAACATCCAAGAGGGAGGTATCTTGCTTGGGTTATATGAAATTCATTGGAGGACTTATGTTCAAAAGGTTTTCTTCAACTTATTTGGAAGAAAGGTGAATCTATCTTCATTGTGCCTAAACCATATTTGGAGGAGGAGCTTTAGAGTTAAAGAAAGGTCCATTCTTGCACGTATCAGAATGATACCATGATCGGAGAAATTTTTTTGTAGTGCCCCTTCAAAGTATTCCCCACCATTATCTGAGCATAGTATTTTGATAGGAGTGTGGAACTGTGTGAGAATAATGTTGTGAAATTCGATGAATTTTGTAGCAACATCAGATTTATGCTTAAGAATGTATAACCACGTCATTCGAGAGAAGTCATCCACAAATATGACAAAATATCTATAGCCAAGTGAAGTAGAATGAGGGGCAGGACCCCACACATCTGAATGGACTAAAGAGAATATAGTATCAACTCGAGTATTATTAGCCCGACATGTCCCCCGAGGCTGTTTGGTCTGGAGGCAAGGGTTACATGAAAACTGTTGTAAATTATTGTTTGGTGAAGAAAAAAGTGATGAAAAAAGACATTTAAGATAGCTAAATGATGAATGCCCTAACCGCCGATGCCAGAGCCATATCTGACGAGTAACCAATCCGGTGGCAAGATTAGACCGGCCCTGTTTCTCTACGGTATCCACGTAATAAAGGCCACCATCCTCAGTACCACGTCCAATGATGGTCCCCGTATAAATGTCCTGCAAAAGGCAAAATGACGGATACATGAGAACAACACAGTCTAATGCCTTAGTAATTTGACTCACAGAAAGTAATTTTATGGAGAGGGATGGAACAAATAGACAATGAGATATGGTTAAATTTGGTGTGATGGAGATGGTCCCTCCTCCTTGAACAGGAATCATTTCTCCACTTGCTGTCTGAACATGGGATTTTTCAGGGGGTGATGGTTGAGTAAAGTCTACTGAGTCAAATGACATAGTGTCAGTGGCCCCGCAGTCAATTACCCATCTGGAGGTGTCATGTGTGGGAAATTGGTTAACTTGGAAGGTATGTGCGTTAAGGTGATGGAATTTAGAAGTGGAGGGGCCTTTACGAGGATAATGTGAATTTTCAGGGACATTTGGTGAATTTATTGGTTTATGGAGGGTTGTTTTGGGATTTTTGTGAGTTTCAGGGGTTATTTCGGCTTGGGATAAAACATGGGGCCTGTTTATTGTAATTTCGGACTGAGGAGGGACTGGAAGTGAATTAATCGATTCTCCATGGACTGTATTAACCTGTTCAGAAAGATCAAGGATATGAGAGCAATTGTTGGGGTATAAAAAGGGGAGGGGGCTAGGGTTTTCCCCATGCACCCTTTTACCTGCCGCTTCCTTCTGCCCGCTGGTGTTAGGGTTAGCCTCTGGTCCCTTTGCTTGGTCAGTTGGGCTGCCTCCGTTTGTGCCGCCGCCGTCCTCCCTTGGGGAGCTGATAATGGTTGGCCCTCCTGCGATGGCTGTTCCTCCAAATCCTGTCGTGGTAACCCTCTTCCCTTCCCACCAATCTGGATATCCTTGCAGCTGGAAGCAGTTTTCTTTTATGTGGCCTTTTTTCTTGCAATGACTACATTGCAGTTGGCTCTTGTCAATTTTTCCGTCCCGTGATGATGGATTTGAGCGGGATGAGAGTCCGCCAGTCCCTTGCTTCTCTGTCTGGGTTTGTCTGTTCTTATTTTTTCCCATGGCCGGAGCTCTTCCTATCAGTCCCTGTCCAATTTCTACTCCTGATGATGAGTGCATCTCTGAGGAAGTATGTCCTCTAAGGACACTGTTCCTTGCCTCTGCCCTTCGAATCTCTGCAAACGTTGCTTCCACAGAGGGTAAAGGTTCCCTCTTGACAATGTCCTTTTTTTCTTGTTCAAAACGGTCTCCTAGGGCCAACCGGAACTGATAGAGACGGAATTCCTGGATTTTTTGGGTATATAATCGGATGTCCTCTGGGCATCTCATCAGGTTCGGATCCTTGGTGTCAATTGACACCCACATCGCTTGCAGTTTGTTCCAACATTCTTCAATTGTTCCTTCTCCTTGCCGGATGGTACTAGCTTGTTTGTGGAGATCGAAAATTCGGAGTCCATCACCTCCCATACCATAGGTAAGTGCTAGGCCATCCCATAAAGCTTTGGCTGTGGGGTACCTAGTTATGTTGCTAATCATCGTTGGTTCAACATTTTGTAAGATCCAGGTAAAGATCTTGTTATCATCTTGTGGATCATTCTGTTGTGGAGGTGGCGGGTTTCCTGTTAAATGGGAAATTTTGCCTTGGCCAAGAATGACCCTATATATTACTGTTGACCACAGTGAGTAATTCTCATTGTTAAGTTTGACTGATATGTGTAATATTTCAGGAACATGCACATCTTGAGATGGTACTGGTGGACGCAAACTATCTCTGAGGATCTGGGCGACTTGTAACGCCAGATCTCCAGGGACAATGTTTGTGGTGGATGAGGATTCTGGATGAATTGGTGTCTCAGATTTGCCAGTGTCGGACATCGTTGTTTTATTTGTGCAGGATGATATTTTACTGATCTGGGCAGATATTTGTTAGCAACACAGCTGGATGGCTGTGATGGTTATCAGAATTGACCAGCCGTATGGCTGAGAAAGGAAGAAGGCAGCGATGAAGTTCTTTCTGAGCCTATTCCTAGAAACTTCAACCGATTTTACAGAGAGGAAGTATCCTGTTCTGATACCATGTTAGAGTTTAGAATGGAAAAAACTGTTTTTCTCATTGATTTTTCGGTATAGTACAGCCCTATTTATGCTTTTGTTACATACTTTTACAAGGGAATAGAATCACCTATTCAATCACCTATTTATGTCCTAATCAATGTTTTTCTATCTAAGGTAATGATTTGATTTATTTACATATGGATACTGCACCATCTTCTCCTGATTTTATGCATCTTTCTCAACAAAAATACCAAAAATACCCTCACGGGTGAAATGACCAAAATGCCCTTGGTGAGAGAAAACTCCAGAAATGACCCCAATGGTCAGAAATAAATATTATAACACCTTTGTCATGATGAATAAGATAAGAATATGTCCTTGAAGTATTTCTACCATATCATGTCCCTACAAAACTCAAAATACTAATTTTGTCCTTTTTGGTAAGTTGTAGATTCTTCCAAGGCATATTAGTCACAAGACATTTAAAATCATCAAAAACATATAATACTCACATAATGAACATGTATAAATCATATACAAATGAAAACAACCATTTTATCACATTTTAGAAAAATATTTCTAAAAACCCTAGACATCGATCGATCGAAGTGCCTGAGCTTCAGAGATCGATGTCTCACAGTGAGTTTCAGAATTTGTCTCTGACCTACATCGATCGATCAGAGGGTTTGATGTATACATCGATCGATCGATGTGTCTCATTAGAGATTGATGTCTCACCGTAAGGTCTTGAACTTTTACTGCTTTACATGGATCGATCGATGTGAGGGATCGAAGTACATCGATCGATCGAAGTACAACAACCTAAGAGATCAACGTCATTTTTCTTAACTTTTTCAACTTTTAATCACATATAACACCATGTATGATATATTTATGCAATCACCACTTAAAATAATGACTTTGAAAATTATCTAAACATATTTCTCAACATTCTCCCCCTTTTGGATGATTTTCAAAATAACCTAACATGATTTTAATGTCACAACTTTTTACCAATTGTTTATCATAAACCTATCAAGTTTAAACCAATTGAATTGCTTTGCCTTACTATTCACCAATCGTTTCACCAAATCTGTACCAAATGTTTTAAAAACCAATTGCCAACTAATTACCAATTGTTTTCAAATTCTCAATTCTCATGTATTCATGTGCTCCTCAATTGTCATGTATTCATATGCTCCCCCTCATGTTTTCAAATTCTCATTTCTCGTGTATTTATGTGCTCCTCAATTCTCATGTATTCATGTGCTCCCCCCTCAAATTATACTCTCCCCCTTAACCTATGCTCCAAAACGTATACCAATTGAATCTTAGCATATTATATAACCAAATCATGACTTACCAACTAAAATCATGTTTTTATTCTATCTCTCCCTTTATTTTGCAAATCATGCAAAAGATAGAAATATGCAATGGTATCGTAAGTCATCATTCCTAACTTGGCTCGTAAGTTTTCAAAATTGGCTTGATTAAGGGGTTTGGTGAGGATGTCAGCTATTTGATGATCAGTTCTTATATGATTTATAACTATATCCTCATTTTGAACATGATCTCGAAGGAAGTGGTATCGCACCTCAATGTGTTTGGCCTTAGAATGAAGTACCAAATTCTTGAAAGATTGATCGCACTTGTGCTATCGCAGAAAATTGGAATCTTATTCATTTTAATGCCAAAATCACTAATTTGTTGTTTAAGCCAAAGTATTTGGGTAGTGCATAAGCTTAAGGCTATATACTCGGCTTCAGTGGTAGAAAGAGCTACACTAGCTTGCTTATTAGAAAACCAAGAGATCAAGTTGGTTCCTATGAATTGACATGTACCGCTAGTTGATTTTCTATCTAACTTGCAACCACCATAATCAGCATCACTATATGCTTATAATTCCAACTTAGCGTTTCTATCATACCAAAGTCCTAAGTGAGGTGTGTGTTTAAGATATCTAAAGATCTTTTTCACTGCATTGTAATGAGATACCTTAGGAAAAGATTGAAACCTAGCACACATACACACATTAAACATGATATCAGGTCTTGACGTGGTTAAGTATAACAATGATCCAATCATAGACCTATATAGTGTGTCATCAAAAGGTTTACCATTTTCACCCTTATCTAGTTTGGTGCTAACGCTCATAGGGGTATATGTTGGTTTCAACTCTTCAAAGCCAAACTTCTTAATCATATCATTGACATACTTAAGTTGGCTAATGTGAATTCTTTGAGGGGTTTGTTTGATTTGAAGCCCTAAGAAGTAATTCAACTCTCCTACCATTGACATTTCAAATTCTGACTTCATGCATTCTTCGAAGTCTTTTACTAAGGTAGGGTTAGTTGAACCAAAGATAATATTGTCTACGTATATTTGAACTATTAATAAATCATTATCTTTTCTTCTTAGGATTAAAGTATTGTCTATTGTCCTCCTTTGATAATTATTTGCAATAAGAAAGTTTACAAATCTATCGTACCAAGCTCTTGGAGCTTGTTTCAAACCATATAAAGCTTTCTTAAGCTTGTACACATGGTTAGGATTCTTTGGATCTTCGAATCCAGGGGGTTATTTGACAAACACCTCTTCTTGGATGTATCCATTCAAGAACGCACTCTTGACATCCATTTGGAAGAGTTTAATGTTGCTTAAACTTGCAATAGCAAGTAACAATCTAATTGCTTCTAGTCGTGCAACGGGTGCAAAGGTTTCTTCATAATCTATTCTTTCTTGTTGATTATAACCTAGTGCGACTAGCCTAGCCTTATTTCGTGTGATGTTTCCTTGTTCATCCATTTTAATCCTAAAGACCCATTTGGTTCCTATTATAGACTTGTCTTCAGATTTAGGTACTAAGTCCCACACGTTGTTCCTGGTGAGTTGATTTAATTCCTCATGCATAGCATCTATCCAATATATATCACCTAAGGCTTCCTTTACATTCTTAGGTTCTAAGTGTGAGATTAAACTATGTCCTTCAAGTTGACTTAAGTTTCTACGTGTTCTAACCCCAACACTTGGATCCTCAATGATTAATTCTTTAGGATACCACCAATTCCTAGGTTGACTAGGTTCACCCTTATCTTGTTCAAATGTTTCATTTGTATGAATATTATCCTATGTAATTGGATAATTAGTAGTATTATCTTCCAATTGCAAAGTTTCTTCATTTGTTTCATCTAAGAGTTTATGCATATCTTGTTCAGGGGGAGTTGGTTCTAGATGATCAATTACAGGCTCAAGTAATACATCAACATCATCAAAAATATTTTCAACATTATTCTCATGTTTATGTTGAGTTTTATCACTACCTTCAAAGCATGCATTTTCATTGAATTTCACATGTATAGATTCAATTATTTTTTTAGATGTAGGATTATAATACCTATATGCTCTTGAATTAGTTGAATAACCAACAAATATGCATTCAATAGACTTTTGTTCAAACTTGTCTAGATTATCCTTATTGTTCAACACAAAACACTTACAACCAAAAACTTTAAGATAATCTATCTTATGTTGTCTATTGTTTAACAATTCATAAGGTGTTTTATTCAATTTCTTTCTAATAGAAAGCCTATTTATAATATAGCATGCACAAGTAACAGCTACAGCCCATAATTTTTTTGGTACTTTATTTTCACATAACATTGTTTCTAGCAACTTCTTGAATTGTTCTATTTTTATGACAACTCCATTGAGTTGTGGTGTTCTAGGTGGTGAGAATTCGTGTTTAATTCCATGTAATTCACAAAACTTGATTACATCTTTGTTTTTAAATTCTCCACCTTTATCACTTCTAATTCTTTTAACATTTTCTTCGTATATATTTTCAAGTTTCTTGATAAGAGTTTCGATTGCTAATGGAGCATCGTCTTTGTGTGCTAAGAACAATGTCCATGTGTATCGTGAGTAATCATCTACTATGACACACACATAGTAGTGTCCACCTTGACTTCTTGTCCTACTTGGACCAAATAAGTCTAAGTGAAGCAATTCTAGTACATGACTAGTACTCACTTCATGTTTCGGTTTTAATGTTTCTTTAACGTGTTTTCCTTTAATACATGTTTCACACATTTGAAAATTATCTAAGTCTAACTTAGGCATTCCTCTAATTAAATTCTTCTTAGATAATTTCTTAATGGTTGAAATTCCTATATGGCCTAATCCTTCATGCCATAAATTCACATCTAAGTCATGTGATATTAAACACTAAACCTTAGCATCTAACATGTTATCTAACGTAAGAGTGTAAATGTTACCATCTCTATTTTCTTTTAATACGATTTCTCCTTTTTCATTTATTATATCACAAGAATTGGGAATAAAAGAAACATTATATCCACAATCTATAAGTTGAGAAATACTTAATAAATTATAAGAAAGATTACTTACTAACAACACATTTCGTATTTAAAATGTGTTAGGGTCCCCAATTGTTCCTTTTCCAACAACTTGTCCTTTCTTGTTGTCACCGAATGTTACCTTTCCTCCATTCTTTATATGGTCCAATTCGGTGAATAATTTGGGGTTGCTCGTCATATGCCGTGAACATCCACTATCTAAAAACCATTTAGTTTTTAGATTCTTTGACTTTGCCTCCTTCTTGCATTCCTTGGGATTTTTCTCGTTGGATGCGAAGAAGACTTGAGCTTCCTCAGTGTCGGATTCTGAGTCGGATGAGTCGCTCCATGTGCTTGCTTTCATGGCTCGTTTTCCTTTCCTTAGCTTGGTCTCCTTTGACTTTGATCTTTGCGTCTCCTTTTCTTGTTTATTGTTATTTTTTAAGCAAAAGAGATATTTATATTTTATTATGCCTCACTTTGGATATTTATATTTTATTATATTTTATTGTTTATTGTTATTATTGTTATTGTTGTTGGCGTTTTTCTTTGTTGGACAATCATATGAGATATGTCCTTTTTGACCGCATTCGTCTCACTTTAACTCTTTATTATACCATTTGCTATTGTTAATGTTATTTTTCTTAGGTTGAGAAAAAGAAGAAGAAGAAGAACGTTGTCTATTCCTATTAAGATGTTTGAAAAACTTTCTAAGTTTTCTAGCTGTCAATATTAAGTCATCGTCTAATTCATTATCACTATTACTATCATCATTACTAGCATGTGTTTCAGTTGTTTTGAAAGCTATAGACTTACCGGATGACTTAGATGACTCAGACTTCCGTTGGCTTAGTTTTACCTCATATACTCTAAGTGAACCGATTAATTCATTCATCTTAGAGATTGACTTTGTTTCTTCAATTGCCGTGACCTTAGGATACCATTCAACAGGAAGGCTTCGCAGCACCTTTTGCACCTTCTCATTGTTGGTGAATGATTTTCCTAAAGCTTCAAGGGCATTGAAAATATTAGTAATTCTCAAATCCATAGATGTTATGGATTCGTTCGGCAACATTTTGAAAGATTCTAATTCAGTCATAAGCATGTTTATCTTTGATTCTCTTACACCGCTTGTACCTTCATGCTTTAATACAAGTGATTTCCACATGTCGTGTGCACTTCTGCAATTTGAAACATATCATTCTTCAGAAGTCGTAAGTCCATTCAAAAGTAATTGCATAACTTTAGCATTCCTGGATATTTTCTTTTTTATCTTCCGATGACCATTCACTTTTATATTTTTCAACCTCTTGTGTGACTCCACTAACTTGTATAATTTTCATTGGAATGTACAGTCCATCTTCAACTATAGACCATAAATCGATGTCTATAGCCATTAAGAATAGCAGCATTCTTAGTTTCCAATGAACAAAATTATTACCATAAAAAAAGGAGGACGTTGTATGGACATACCTTCCAACTCACCTTTGTGAGAAACTATTGCCATTGTAAGTATCTTTGTTTTGAGACTAGCAGGCTACTTTGAAATATTGTTTCTTAGCCTTGTGTTGTTTGTACGGTATTGAATTTTGCTTCTTTGAGTGGTGTAGACCTTGCTCAGATACCAATCGTAGGACCATGAACCTGTACTAAACACCACTAGAGGGAGGGCGAATACTGGTTAGCGGAAATTAAGCTACTACCCTTGATAAAAATCCCCTTTGAAAACAGAATATGAGACCACCTCAGATTCAGAACCTGTATTTGAAAAATTCACAAATCAGTGAATACTACTCCAAAAATTATAAAAATTTCCAGAATTGAACTTCCACGTCTTGGCAAGACTTTGTCCAAAACTCAGATAAAAATAAGAACATTTGGCCCTTCAAACAAATAAAAAGATTTCGATGGTCAATCTCGACAGAACCGGACAAAATGTTTCTGCTTTTTGGAAACATGTTTCTCTTTGAATACTCAGCCAAAAAGGTTGATATTTATATCAAAACACTACTTAGGATGTGTAGTTGATGTTTCCAAAAGGTCTTGACCTTAAACAATTCTTGGTTAAAACAAAAATCAAGTTTTCTCAAAACTGGTCAGATTGCAGCCAGATTGGAGCAGTTATCTTGCAAAGATTGAAAGACTAACTTTTCCTTGCTCAAATCAAGTGATTCTTGTTGCACATGAAAGCTAACAGTTTGAAGTATAATTCCACCAAAAATCACGAATTTCGAAAGTGTTTAGCTATTTTTTCAAAACGTGATAAGTTGTGTGAAAACTGCAGTAAAAACAGGCAGAATGCAGAAATGTAGAAACAAGATAAAGACACCAAGAATTTATCCTGGTTCGGTCAATGTGACCTACTCCAGTCCCGAGGAACACCTTTCCTTGGATTTCACTATGGTGTGAATCAACTTACAACAAGAACCAAGCTTGATCCTTGGGTTATACACCAACCCTATTCAAGACTTAGATGAACACCTTCTATGCAACACCTAGTTACAACACCTCTACCACCTATTGATGTAGCCTTATAGAATTGGCTAATCAATCTTACAAATGAAGCTTAAAAGGCGTGTAGCTGAAAAAATACAACAAGAACCCGTTGCTACAAAGAATGAAACAAGAACAACAAGATGAAGATGATAGCTGTACAAATCAACAAATGCTTTCAAGAGAGCTTTAAGTGTGTTTCATCTTTTTCCCCATTGCCTCCTATTTATAGTGTGAATTGAGCCTTGTAGATAAGAATGCACATGTGTCACCATCTTCATTATCAAGTCCAAGTCGTCTTCACATCATTGGTTGACCTTGTACACTTGGCAAAATGAGACAACATAATTGGTTCACCTTGAACATAATGTTGGCCGATTTTTATCACCAAAAATGACTTGGAATTCTGCTTGAAAAATGAAGATAATGCTAAGGGACAATACCACCAAGATATCCTCAACTCCCTGCAAAAGAATAGGCATGTGGGAGCTGCATTTTGACTCAAAAAATCTGCCAAGACTAGCCATAGCCGTTGGCACCTCTTTTGAATTTTTTTTTTGGCAATTTTTGCCAACTAGCTACTTTTTGGTTGGTCTACTTGTCACCAACTCACAAAATGAATTACACATCATTTTCACCTGTTTATACACGTTTGGAGGCTTGCATATATGTGTATCAATTCAGATGTTTGAAGAAGAAATCACCAAATAATAATTTACAAGATTATGTCAACATGTAACACCAAAATTCCTAATATTTCTTCTTATATGTTGTGATCATTTGCACACCTTGAACACCTTTCTATTTTCTAAAATATGATGATAAATATGCTCCCATAACATATATAAGAGGGTCTTCAAGAAAGAAATAGAATGTGACATCACAACTCGTCGCATATCCTGCTATAGTCAATAATATCATCATGTGAGAGAAATAATATAAAATCACCATATCATCTTCAAAATAATCACAACTCAACTTCAGAATGATGATAATAATATACTCAAGAGATTCCTTGAGTGAAAATACCAAAAATACCCTCAGGGGTGAAATGGCCAAAATGCCCATGGTGACAGAAAACTCCAGAAATGACCCCGATGGTCAGAAATGAATATTATAACACCTTTGTTATGATGAATAAGATAAGAATATGTCTTTGAAGTATTTTCACCATATCATGTCCCTACAAAACTCAAAATACCAATTTTGCCCTTTTTAGTAAGTTGTAGAAACTTCCAAGTCACATTAATCACAAGACATTTAAAATCATCAAAAACATATAATACTCACATAATGAACATGTATAAATCATATAAAAATGAAAACAACCATTTTATACATTTTAGAAAAATATTTCTAAAAACCCTAGACATCGATCGATCGAAGTGCCTCATCTTCAGAGATCGATGTCTCACAGTGAGTTTCAGAATTTGTCTGTGACCTACATCGATCGATCGAAGTGAGGGTTCGATGTATACATCCATCGATCGATGTGTGTCAGGTTTAGAGATCAATGTCTCACCATAAGGTCTTGAACTTTTATTGCTTTACATGTATCGATTGATGTGAGGGATCGAAGTACATCAATCGATCGAAGTGCAACAATCTCAGAGATCGATGTCATTTTCCTTAACCTTTTCAACTTTTAATCACATATAACACCATGTATGATATATTTATGCAATCACCACTTAAAATCATGACTTTGAAAATTATCCAAACATATTTCTCAACACAGAATAGGAGTTCATGGAGACGGAAGATTAAGGTTAACGAGGTTTAGGCAAGATATAAGGACACGTTAGAGTATAGTTAGAGGCTTACATACTCTCTCAACTTTAGGTTGGACTTTACACTTTTTTTGTGTTTGTCTATGTCATTCATTATTTGTCTTTCATTATTTGGCTATGTAGGTACATATAGAGCCGGCGGTCACGCGGTAAGCAAACTCTCCATCCTTTGGGATTGAGGTATTGTTTGCCTGCCTATCATCCTCTCTAGACCCTAGCAAAAGCCTTACTGTTGCTGGGAGATACTGGGTATGTGTTGTTGTTGTACACGTATATTTTACATACACTATTAGTCGAGGTAAAGAATAGAATAAACGATACAGGCCATTAAGTGAGTTTTTTCTTGAAGGCATTCTTTTTCCGTGCAGAGCAAGCCTCTTAACATTCTAGTAGTAAGTTCGGTTCTTTTTCAAAATAGTAAATGCTAAAAATATATACAACAACAACAATCATACCCAGTATATCCTGATGACAGCAAAAGCTATCGCTAGGTTCTAGGGGGTGAGAGGCAAGCAAACAATACCTCCACCCCAAGGGATAGAGAATTTGCATTCAGTGAGACCCCCGGCTCTATATGTACCTGCATAAATAGCATAATAATAGGAATATGTACTAGTGGAGAGATTTCATTAAACATAAACAGAAGTCTTCCGATATTAAAATAGTCATAACAGTGGGTATGCATAAATATTTGAAAGAAAAAGACCGAAACAAAAATATGCAAAGTCAACCTAAAGTGTAAATACTATCTAATCCTCTAAGTATGCTCTAGGGTGCCCCTATATCTTGTCTACCCCTCTTAACCATAATCATCTGTCTCAATGAACTCCTATTCTAGATCATGTCCTCCGAAAGGTGCAACTCTAATAAGTCATACCTAATCTGCTCCTCCCACATCAGTTTGGGCCTGCCTTTACTCCTCTTCTCTTCTACAGTGACGCTTTCAATTACTCTGACAGGCGCCATTTTCTGTCTCCTCTTGACATGCCCAAACCATCTCAGACTTCCCTCTCTTATCTTATTTGTTATACTAGCCACCTCTAACCTTTCTCTGTATACCTCATTTATTATCATGTCTAGCCTTTTATGCCCACACATCCACCTCAGCATCCTCATCTCAGCCACTTCTATCTTCTGTGACTGCATCCTCTTGATGGCCTAACAGTCTGTTTCACATAACATTGCCGACCACACTGTCACCCTATAAAATTTTTCCTTTAATTTAGTAGGAAATTCTTGTCACACAGCACTCCTGAAGCCGCCCTCCACCTACACCAACATGTCTGAACTTGGTGTGCTACGTCACTCTCTGTGTCCCCATCTTTCTGTACAAATGATCCTAGATACTTGAACTTACTTACCTTTGGGACCACTTGACCCTCGATGGTGAGTTGTCAATTTTCATCGTCGGCTGCGCCGCTGAAGTCGCAGTGCAGATACTCAGTCTTAGAACAACTAATCCTTAGGTCTTTTTCCTCTCAAGCACCTCGTATTCCTCTAGTCTCATACTTAGGTTACATCTACTTTTTGTAACTAATACAATATCGTCGGCAAAAACCATACACTATGAGACTGTCTCTTGGATCGGCTTTGACAACTCGTCTAGGACAACAACAAAAAGAAATGAGCTCTTTTTCTTTTTTCTTTTAATCCATTGTAATTGTGTGAAGGTGCTCCTACTATTTAAAACACTTGGCCTCATAGTCCAAACTGATCGATAAATTGATGTCAAATTCTTTTAATGAAATCCTGATCATATATCTGCACAAAATCACTAATAATCCTCAAGAAGCCTCAGGTTGTGTAGTTAAATGGTGTCTATACATGTTCCTTTTTTTTTATATAGAGATATCTCTACATGTTGAAACTTCAAAGGTTAAAGAGTCTATTACTAAAACAGAGATAACACTGCTGAAAACATTCGAAGCACATCCGTAGAACAAATGTCTAAATGACATTATTATTGATGGACATTGTCGTAGATTATTAATGCAAAATCAAGAAAATTTAATTTTACGAAAGAACTTTATTAGTCCGAGTCACTTTTCCTAAGAAAGCCTTCTTGAAATGAGATCTTGCATTGAATCGTATAAATTGTGAGGATTGACAGGTAGAGATGCATCAGTGAGACACAAGCGAAAGGAAATTGGCTTAAGTCACATGGTTTCATGTTGCTATGAAGTCGATCTGCTATTGAAAAGGTAAAAGAAAAAAAGAAGAGTCTTTTTTCACTGACCAAAATGAAAAACAGAAATGAAGAAACGTGGAAACATTAACAGGATAACCAAGTACTCATATTGTAATTGCTAACCATACCAAAATGTTAAAAGGAAACGGAAGAGTACACCTTACGAACCGATCTGTACTTACCAAAGTTTTAGACAAGTCTACACTGTCATGATTGTTGTAGTTGTATACTCAACATAGAAGAAGAAGATGATGAAAAATAAGTTCAAAAGGCTTATAATATGTTTATTCAATGTTCAAATATATATATATATATATATATATATATATATATATATATATATATACGAGGCGTGGTACAAAGCCTTAGTGACTCACCAACGGCCATAACGACATCCCATCACCCAACGGCTACTTTTTCTCTCTTTCTCATCTATAATCCGATTTCTTTATATAAAATATACAAATAATCTAACCTATATCTTTATTACAATTAAGAAATAAAAATAAACAAATCCGATGATTACACCATCCATGATCCCAAAGTGTTTGATTCAATTATGAAAGTGTTCGACGAAATATCGAGACTCTGCATTATGTTGCTGCAAATTTTGTCTTGCTCCATGGACTGATCAGAGGAGGCCTTAGGCATTTGATCCATGAATTTCAACACTCTCCATCAAGCTTAATTAGCATAAATATCTATGCAGTTAAGCTTGTTCATTAGCGTTCTGAAAGCACTTACTGAAACTAGTTTAGTAGGAAAATCTGCAATCTGTTCCTTTGTTGAGACATATAGTAAATTGATAGTGCCTTCTTCAATCATTTCCCGGATAAAATGTTTATCTATATCCACGTATTTTGATCTGCCATGATGTACTGGATTTTCTGTTACGTTGATGGCAGACTTGTTATCACATAATATGTTGAGAGGTAATGAAAGCTTAAGCTCCAATCATTTATAACCTTCCTGATCTATACTCCTTCAAAGACTCCAAGAGCAAGAGTCCTTAACTCTGATTCTATAGTGCTCCTTGAGACAATGGGCTGCTCTTTGCTCTTTCAACTGACCAAGTTTTCACAAACATAAGTTGCATAGCTAGTGGTTAATCTCATGTCCCCCTTAAAATTACCCCAGTCTGCATCAGTGTATATAGATACACCTCTATCTATATTCTTCCTAAATATCGATCCCTCTCCCGAAGAGTTCTTCAAATACCTGCAGATTCTTAGAACACCTTGCAAATTCCCATTAGTAGGACTATGAAATAAATTGACTTATTTTTCCTACTGCAAAAGATATACCACGTCTAGTGTGTGATGTAGGATCTGCAAGGCACCACTAGAAGGGGGGTTGAATAGTGGGTGCGGAAAATGTGGTTTTTAAAATTAGTTTGAACCAAAAACCCAACTTCTGAAAACAGTTTCTGTTTTCAGGACCAGTTTTAAAACGTTTTTAAAACTAGGTTGTAGGTCTTCAAAAATTCTAAAATTTGGAGAGAACTTAGCCTTAGATGTTATGAGTGTCTTCTAAAAATTTCAGATTTAAATTCAACCTCTAACCCCTTCAGAAATCGTTGGTGGTCAGATTGTGCGAGTCTGCCACAAAAGGTAGACTGATTTCAAAAATTTATTCCTATTTGTATTTAACTCCAATTGCTCTGAAATTTTAACCACTAACCTCTTATATGTTGTATTTGAATGGGTTGAAACAGTTTTGAAAAATTCTTTCGGGAAGTTAGTCAAATACACTCAAAGTCTCAACCTTTGCAAACCTGAAAATCAGACTACACCAGTCTCAGAACTTTGGATGTTTGATTGACATATACTTATCCAAAAGGGTTGAAACTTGTGCCAAATTAAAGCTAGGACATGCGGATATGTTTCTGGAAATGTTCGTAGTTTTTGAAAATCGTTTACTATTTTTACAAACGTAAACAAAAAGAGTAAACAGTGCTGAAACAGAATATAAGTGCAGAAAGTAAATGACACCGAGAATTTTATACTGGTTCGGTTATAAACAACCTACTCCAGTCTTCGAGGAACATCTTCCTCGGTTCACACTAGTCACACATGCAAGTGCACCTTACCACAGGGTTAATGGAGTTACACGCCAACTCAACCCCTTTACAAACCTTGTACGATGAATACAATTCGCACGAACACCACCGCCTTGCAAGAATGAAGATTGATCACACCTTGATCAATCTTTTACAAAGATATAGAGTATGTGGTGGTATAAGACAAGCCTATTCAAGAATATGAATGTAAGTACAATAAGCTTTCAAGAAGAAGAAAGAAAGAGAGTGTAGAAGAAGAAGGCTAGAACACTTTTGATCTTTCAATTTGCAACACTTGTTCTTGTCATTGTTTTGCTCATCTCCTTCCTTTTTAACACATATGGCCGTCCCCCTCTAGTGCACTCCCCTCTTGAAAATTGTCTTCGAAGTCCTTGGGAGAATGTATGACATCAATGTGACATGATCTTGCTTACTTGGCATCTTCTCATTGGATGATCATTTAACCTCTGCTTACTTGGCACTTCATGATTGGTTGAATGTTGTCATCATTTGATGACTTGGAAAATCTGATTATTTCACTAAAAACATGTGCCAAAAATCAACATAGAATAATTTCTATAATCCACAAGATTGTCACATAAAGTTAGCAAGATAATTTTCTCACAAAAAGAGGAAAGAATTCGGCCATTAAACCTAGTTAACATGCTGAAATTTCAGCATGTGATACATGGCTTCTTACTTCAGATTATTTCCAATTTTCTTTGATTTTTATTTTTAAAATAAATCACCAATTAGTAGCAAATATTCTTATCAAATTGGAAATGAAATTTGGACATCAATGTGGCCATAAAATCGGCCAAGGTACATTCCACACATGCTGAAAAATTTCAGCATGTGTGATATTCAAAATATCACAATTTATGGCTTTGTATTTCATTAAAATTTCTTCCATTTCTTCTTCCAATTATCCACATAATTCAAGACACAAAATATAGCCTAATTAATAGAGAAATTCGGCCAGCCATAATTCTACATGCTGAATTTTCAACATGTGTTTCAAATGAGACAAAGTTTGAAACCTTACCTTTTGTAGCTTCTTTCTTTGAATCACTAACATTGTATGATTGATTCTTGACCAATCAATATGCCAACAAGGCTCCACATATGCTCCATCTCAGATGTATAGGCGTGTCCAACATGTATATGCATGTGCTGAATTTTATTTTTGCAAACTTTGTAAAATAGTGCACATTAATACACACATGCTATATTCCAATCACCCCTTAATTTAATTTTCTAGAACACTTTAAGATGTATGAAATATGTAAAAAGTGTCTAGATACGTATCGTATGATGTGCCAAAAATGTTCCATGTATTGTGTACGTAGAAAACCAAATTTTCTATGTTTATCGATTACCTGATTTTTCTCTAATTGAATTCCAAATTTTTGCACATGTTATATATATTATGTTACACATAATATAGATAATATATACTTTAATATTCAGCTTATAAGGCTGATTAAAGTGGCGCCTAGACATGTGACAAAATTGAAATTGGAATCTCCACAATTTGGCCTTAATGTGGGGTGATTTGTGTGTGCCAACATGGAATGATTTCATGGCTGGAAATAACATCATAGCCACAAAATTTATAGGTATTTTTGAAGTGTAGGGGCTGGCCATCTATTTATGGCAAGTACGTGACACGTTGGCAAAGTTTTGGTATTCGCCCGATACGATAATTTTTGGTTTAGAACCTTTTATCGTGTCGTATTTAAATTTGTCATCACCATGACTTATATCATATGATATAGGACCTGAATATACTCATAAATATGAGTTAAGTATGGTGGTGTGACGTTAACGTACGTACGTAAAATATAAACGTGTCGGTAGTACGTTGGAATACCTGTGTATGTGTCTTTTTCAAAAAATCTGAAAATATATGTATTTATATATGTATATGGCGTGTATAATGAATGAGGAGAGGAGGAGAAGACTTTCCTTCTTTAGCCTTGTTGCCTTTGTGCCTTTTCCAAATGTAGCTTCCTTTAATGAACTACTTAGTTTAATTAACTAAGTACTTCACTTAATGAACTAGTTTAGTTCATTAATGGTGGCACCTGAAACTAGTGTAAACACAACAAATGTTTGCCATTTGATGTAAGCTTTACAGCTTCATGGCTCGTTAGTACGGCAACATTATATGTGAATTATATAAGGCAAGTAATATGCAATGTATCATGCACATTTATGTCATGCACGTTTTTAAGCACATTTAAATCATGTATTTGAAAATCACTCAAACCCCTTTTTCTCTACAATCTCCCCCTTTTGATGATTTTCAAAATAACCTATACTCATGATTTAAATCCTATCGCTCCCTCTTCAATCATGCATAAATTCAAAATTTGAATTTTAAATTTCAAAAACCGCTCCCCTTGATTTATGCAATCAGTATCTCTCTTCCCCTTAAATCATGCTATCTCTTCCCCTTTATTTTGAAAAGTAAATCAAAAGATGCTTGTAAAGATGAAGAAGAAAAAATCATGCATTTCATATAACGTGTGTTCGTAAGGGTTATTTATTCAACCCTTTGAAAATGTCCCTTTTGGTACCCAAATTTGGGTGACCCTTCTAAGTCTTCCAAAAGGTGAGAAAGGTGATGAAAGCACCACATAATATACTTTAGGTGCAACTGTATCTGGCCTTTGGCCAAGAACTCCTTTATACGCATTATATGTAGGACGTTTTTGATATGTCCTTGTGTTTGTGTGCGTAGTGCGTGGATGGAATGAATGCCGTGTATGCATCACTCTTTTCTTTTCATATCTATATGGTACAAAATTGTATTTCGCATGATATGATGAAGAAGTGGGGCGTGATGAGGGAAGAGGTCTTTGCGTCATCTTAGACGCCGTTTTTGGCTTTGGGGTGTTTATTTTCTTAGACACAAAAAACTTAGTTGGTTTGGTGGATACTTTATTTGTCTCAACGTATCCCAAACCTGTTTTGTCACTATCATGCTTTTGTGATAAGATAATACGATGCAGCGTGTTAGATCCCGTGTCAAATTGTTTCATCATTTTCTCTAGATCTTTATTCTTTGATTTCAAATTTGAAATCTCGGATTTCATTTTGTTATTTTGAGTGGTTAATGATGAAATCTCTGTCTTTAATGCAGTGATGATGCATGATGACTCTTTCTTTGAATCGTTTAATTGAGCGATAAGATTATCGTTAGAAGATTCTAACAGTTTTTATCTTCAATTAATCGCTTCTTTTCCTTATCGAGAGTCTTAGTGAATTTATGCAATTCTAAATACTGACTAAATAAATCATCATAAGAACATTCAGAATCGGAATCAGAGTCGGAAGATACCTCATTTGATGCTTTAGATGTAAAGCATACTTGTGCCTTGTGTTCTTCCGTATCATCAGTCTCAGAGTCGGATGTGTCACTCCAAGTGGAGGCTTTGAAGGCTCTTCTCCTTTGCTTAGGTTCTGAGACGAGTCTATTCTTGTTCCGATCCTTGTCAGGGTATTTGTTTGTTTGCTTTTCTTTATTAGGGCAGACATATGATAGATGTCCAAGTTTGCCGCATTCATAGCACTTTATTTCTTTATTTTTATTTTTATAATCCTTAGATGAGGTAGACTTATGTTTAATCGATTTTCTCAATATTTTTCTTAATCTTTTAGCCATCGTGATTAAGTCCTTATCATCAGAATCTATGTCACTATCATCTACGATGTATTCGTTTGATTTAAATGCTATAGCCCTATCATTATTAGAAATGGACTCACAATGTCTTAAAGCAAGTTTGTTTTCATATACCTTAAGTGATCCAATTTGTTCTTCCATCTTAATCGATTTAGTCTCTTTGCTTTCTTCTATGGCCGTTACTTTAGAGTCCCACTCGGATGGAAGGCTTTGCAAGACTTTCTGTACTTTTTCCTGCATGGTAAAAGCTTTACTAGACTCAAAAGAATTGTAGATGTTAGTCAAACGTAGATCCATATCAACAATAGATTCATTAGGCAATAGTTTAAACGACTCAAGTGTGGACATAAGCATGTTTATCTTTGACTCTTTTACTTGACTCGTGTCTTCGTGTTTCATTTCGAGTATCCTCCACATTTCTTGTGCACTAGAACAGTTTGACACATAGCTAGACTCACTCTTACTTAATCCATTTAGGAGCAATTGCATAGCCCTAGCATTCATGCTAAGTTTCTTTTTATCATCACTTGTATATTCTTGTATAGATTTAACAACTTCTAGTGTAACTCCGTCTACGGTGGATAACTTAGATGGAACAAAAGCACCATCTTCTATAATCGACCAAAGATCAATATCTATTGCCATAAAGAAAAGTTTCATTCTTACCTTCCATTGAACAAAAGACTCACCGTCAAAGAGAGGAGGCCTTATGGTTGACATTCCTTCTTGCACGGTGTTATAGCTAGTGGATGCCATCTCACGTAGATCGTTGGATCCTTTTGTTGTGAGTGTTCCTGCACTCTGATATCAATTGTAGGATCTGCAAGGCACCACTAGAAGGGGGGAGGGGTTGAATAGTGGGTGCGGAAAATGTGGTTTTTAAAATTAGTTTGAACCAAAAACCCAACTTCTGAAAACAGTTTCTGTTTTCAGGACCAATTTTAAAACATTTTTAAAACTAGGTTTTAGGTCTTCAAAAGTTCTGAAATTTTGAGATAACTTATCCTCAGATGTTATGAATATCTCCTAAAAATTTCAGATTTAAATTCAACCTCTAACCCCTTCAAAAATCGTTGGTCAGATTGTGCGAATCGGCCAGCAACGGTAGACTGATTTCAAAAATTTATTCCTATTTGTATTTAACTCCAATTTCCCTGAAATTTTAACCACTAACCCCATATATGTTTTATTTGAATGGGTTGAAACAGTTTTGAAAAATTCTTTCGGAAAGTTATTCAAATACACTCAAAGTCTCAACCTTTGCAAATCTGAAAATCAGACTACACAAGTCTCAGAACTTTGGATGTTTGATTGACTTATACTTATCCAAAAGGGTTGAAACTTGTGCCAAATTAACGCTAGGACGTGTGGCTATGTTTCTGGAAATTTTCGTAATTTTTGAAAATTGTTTACTATTTTTACAAACGTAAACAAAAAGAGTAAACAGTGTTGAAACAGAATATAAGTGCAGAAAGTAAATGACACCGAGAATTTTATACTGGTTCGGTTATAAACAACCTACTCTAGTCTTTGAGGAACACCTTCATCGGTTCACACTAGTCACACACGCAAGTACACCTTACCACAGGGTTGATGGAGTTACACACCAACTCCAACCCTTTACAAATCTTGTACGATGAATACAATTCGCACGAACACCACCGCCTTGCAAGAATGAAGATTGATCACACCTTGATCAATCTTTTACAAAGATATAGAGTATGTGGTGGTATAAGACAAGCCTATTCAAGAATATGAATGTAAGTACAATAGGCTTTCAAGAAGAAGAAAGAAAGAGAGTGTAGAAGAAGAAGGCTAGAACACTTTTGATCTTTCAATTTGCAACACTTGTTCTTGTCATTGTTTTGCTCATCTCCTTCCTTTTTAACACATATGGCCGTCCCCCTCTAGTGCACTCTCCTCTTGAAAATTTCCTTCTAAGTCCTTGGGAGAATATATGACATCAATGTGACATGATCTTGCTTACTTGGCATCTTCTCATTGGATGATCATTTAACCTTTGCTTACTTGGCACTTCATGATTGGTTGAATGTTGTCATCATTTGATGACTTCGAAAATCTGATTATTTCACTAAAAACATGTGCTAAAAATCAACATAGAATAATTTCCATAATCCACAAGATTGTCACATAAAGTTAGCAAGATAATTTTCTCACAAAAAGAGGAAAGAATTCGGCCATTAAACCTAGTTAACATGCTGAAATTGGCTTCTTACTTCAGATTATTTCCAATTTTCTTTGATTTTTATTTTTAAAATAAATCACCAATTAGTAGCAAATATTCTTATCAAATTGGAAATGAAATTTGGACATCAATGTGGCCATAAAATCGGCCAAGGTACATTCCACACATGCTGAAAAATTTCAGCATGTGTGATATTCAAAATATCACAATTTATGGCTTTGTATTTCATTAAAATTTCTTCCATTTCTTCTTCCAATTATCCACATAATTCAAGACACAAAATATAGCCTAATTAATAGAGAAATTCGGCCAGCCATAATTCTACATGCTGAATTTTCAACATGTGTTTCAAATGAGACAAAGTTTGAAACCTTACCTTTTGTAGCTTCTTTCTTTGAATCACTAACATTGTATGATTGATTCTTGACCAATCAATATGCCAACAAGGCTCCACATATGCTCCATCTCAGATGTATAGGCGTGTCCAACATGTATATGCATGTGCTGAATTTTATTTTTGCAAACTTTGTAAAATAGTGCACATTTAATAATACACACATGTTATATTCCAATCACCCCTTAATTTAATTTTCTAGAACACTTTAAGATGTATGACATATGTAAAAAGTGTCTAGATACGTATCGTATGATGTGCCAAAAATATTCCATGTATTGTGTACGTAGAAAACCGAATTTTCGATGTTTATCGATTACCTAATTTATCTCTAATTTAATTCCAACTTTTTGCACATGTTATATATATTATGTTACACATAATATATATAATATATACTTTAATATTCAGCTTATAAGGCTGATTAGCCTAGACATGCGACAAAATTGAAATTGGAATCTCCACAATTTGGCCTTAATGTGGGGTGATTTACGTGTGCCAACATGGAATGATTTCATGGCTGGAAATAACATCATAGCCACAAAATTTATAGGTATTTTTGAAGTGTAGGGTCTGGCCATCTATTTATGGCAAGTACGTGACACGTTGGCGATGTTTTGGTATTCGCCCGATACGACAATTTTTGGTTTAGAACCTTTTATCGTGTCGTATTTAAATTTGTCATCACCATGACTTATATCATATGATATAAGACCTGAATATACTCATAAATATGAGTTAAGTATGGTGGTGTGACGTTAACGTACGTACGTAAAATATATAACGTATCGGTAGTACGTTGGAATACATGTGTATGTGCCTTTTTCAAAAAATCTGAAAATATATGTATTTATATATGTATATGGCGTGTATAATGAATTAGGAGAGGAGGAGAAGACTTTCCTTCTTTAGCCTTGTTGCCTTTGTGCCTTTTCCAAATGTAGCTTCCTTTAATGAACTACTTAGTTTAATTAACTAAGTACTTCACTTAATGAACTAGTTTAGTTCATTAATGGTGGCACATGAAACTAGTGTAAACACAACAAATGTTTGCCATTTGATGTAAGCTTTAAAGCTTCATGGCTCGTTAGTACGGCAACATTATATGTGAATTATATAAGGCAAGTAATATGCAATGTATCATGCACATTTATGTCATGCATGTTTTTAAGCACATTTAAATCATGTATTTGAAAATCACTCAAACCCCTTTTTCTCTACATGTGATAAGTATCTCAATCTTCCTACTAACCTCTGATATTTAGTCTTGTCTACTGGAATCATTTCCCAAGTTCCTTAGGTTTATATACAAGTTCCATTAGGGTACTCATTAGTCTGCATCCTAATAAGCATGTTTCTGTTAAAAGGTCTAAAACATACTTTCTTTGACTAACCATTAATTGATCTTTACTCCTAGCAATCTCCATTCTAAGAAAATACCTTAACTTCCCTAAATCTTTCATTTCAAACTGCTTTGCTGGATGATCCTTAGCATTCTTAATTCCTTTTTTGTCAATACCGGTTATTATAATGTCATCTACATATACTATCAATATAATAATCATTTCAGGTCTACTTTTCTTAACAAACATTTTATGATCACTATGAGTTTATTGAAAGTTACACTGTTTTGTAGTTTTGGAAAACTTTTGAAACCATGCTCTTGGTGATTCTTTTAATCCATATAAAGACTTGTTCAATTTACACATCACTGATTTATTGAGTCATTGAATCCAGGTGGAACATCCATGTAAATAGTTTCCTGAAACTCACCATTCAAGAAGGCATTTTTCACATCAAGTTGAAAAAGATCCCAATCTAAGTTTACTGCAATAGAGAAGAGAACTCTAATAGTATTAAGTTTTGCAACTGGAGAAAAAGTTTCCAAATAATCTATCCCAAAAGACTGTGTAAAACCCTTAGCAACTAACCTAGCTTCATGCTTAATTATTGTTCCATCAGCATTATATTTGATAGTAAACACCCGACTGCATCCTACAGGTTTAACACCCTTGCTAGTTGGGACTAGCCCCCAAGTATCATTAATAACAATGCTTGCATTTCACTGTTTATAGTCTCCTTCCAACAAAGTATCTTAAAGCATCATGCACATTAATAGGATGTATGATCTAATGCAACTGTTGGTACGTACAAGAATGGACCTTTCTTTAACTCTAAAGCTTCTCCTCCAAATATGGTTTAGCACAATGAAGATAACTTCACCTTGCTTCCAAATAAGTTGAAGAAAACCTTTTGAACATAAGTCCTCCAATGAGTTCTACATAACCCAAGCAAGATACCTCCCTCTTGGATGTTTCTCTCTCCGGAATTGGACAACTCTCACAAGGATGCTCAAGCCTTGAAAGATTCTAGCCTTGATTTTGAATATGAACCAAGAAAACACACAAGAATTACTCTTGAAGAAGAAGAAATTTTCATTGAAGGTGTGAGATTACAAAGCTTCTCTTATGTGCCTTTTATAGGCAAAAATATCACAAGACAACAAACTATCTTACAAATTGAAATAATGATTGAACAGACTACACACTTCTAAAGACTATTCATATAGGCTCCATGAAAACTAGTCTTGCAAGTCTTGAATGATGATTTTCAAAGTAGGTCCCTCAAGTACTATTCATGGAAGACTTTAAGGATTTGTTTTCAACTTGAAATCTTTTCTGGTTTGTGACTGATTTTTGGACATCTTTCAATCTGAACTAGTCCTTGCTCTTTCTTAAAGAATGGTAGCCAATTGAGTGTAGAAAATAAGCATATAAAGTTCTTTGCATTTGGCCCAACCATTGAGGAGATACATCCAAATTACTGAAGGTATGTCACAGAATTCGGTAGAAACAGTACTTCCATTGGAATGCTCTTTTTGGATACCAAGACAACCGATTTTGGAAAAGTAAAAAACATGAAAGTTGTATATCATTGTCTTAGATTTCCAACGCATCTTGAAACTCATAATTTGGCATTGTGGCTGGAGAGATACGTCAATTCTACCAAAACGTGTCCTGCAGAAACTCACAATCCGAGATGAGCCTAAACTAATACAACATAAACATTTAAAAAACAAAATAAAAAACACATTATATACTAATGATATTTTACAATGGTTCTAAAATTTCTTATAAATCATGTTGTAGGTTCAATAAGGTGAACCCAATGTATAAGTTCCCTTGGTTCATCTTGCACATATTTAAATAGGAAGGCCCCCACTTCATGCATTAGCTTCTTAGTTTTATTTCTTATTAAGGGTCCTTGATCTTGCATTTTTGTAAAATTATGTGCATTCTCATCACCAAAAGGAGTAAGATCAGCAACGTTAAAAGTATGAGAAATTGAACCATACTTACTCTCTGGAAGGTCAAGAATGTAAGCATTATCTCCAACCTTTTGAAGTACTTTGAAAGGGTCATCTTCTCTTGGCATGAGTTTAGATTTCCTTTCTCTAGGAAACCTTTCTTTCCTTAAATGCAGCCAAACCAGATCACGTGGTTCAAATAAAACTTCATTGCGTCCTTTGTTAGCTTGTTTTGCATACTATTTGTTTTTCTTTTCAAGTTGTAGCTTAACCTTAGCATGCAGTTTCTTAATCACTTCAGCCTTATTCTTACCATCAATACTTGCACGTTCATGAACAGGAATAAGCACAAGATCAAGTAGAGACAAAGGATTGAAACCATATACAACTTCAAAAGGTGAATGAGTGGTGTCACCGTGAAACTTCTATTATAAGCAAATTCAATATATGACAAGTAATCCTCCCAATTCTTAAGGTTCTCCTGAATTATAGCATGCAATAATTGAGACAAAGTTCTATTCACAACTTCAGTTTGACCATATGTTTGAGGGTGAGCAGTAGTAGAAAATAAGAGTTTCGTTCCAAGTTTACCCCTCAACACACGCTAAAAGTGACTTAAGAACTTAGTATCTCTATCACTAACAATGGTTCTAGGCATGCCACGTAGACACACAACTTCCTGAAAGAATAAGTTTGCAACGTGAGATGCATCATCAACCTTTTTACAAGCTATGAAGTGTGCCATTTTAGAAAATCTGTCAACAACAACAAACACACTATCACTTCCATTTTTTGATCTACCAAAACAAAGTCCATAGATATATCAATCCAAGGTGACATAGGGATAGGTAATGGGGTGTACAAACCATGTTGATGTGATGTAGATTTAGCTTTCTTGCAAGTTATACAACTTCCACAAACCTTCTCTACATCAACTCTCATATGAGGCCAGAAGAAACGTTCCTTTAACATCTCTAATGTCTTAAAGATGCCAAAGTGGCCCATTAAACCTCCACCATGTGCTTCTTTGACAAGTATCTCTCTGACAGAACACTTAGGTATGCACAATTTTCTTTCTTTAAACAAATATCCATCTGTAAATAATACTTACCAAATGGAGAATCGGCACATGCATCAAATATTGACTGAAAGTCAGGATCAGATGTATACAATTCCTTGATGCACTCAAATCCAAGAAAATGGGATGACAATGTAGTAATCAAAGAATATCTCCTAGATAATGCATCAACTACAATGTTATCTTTTCCTTGCTTATATTTCATCACATAAGGAAATTATTCAATAAGTTCAACCCATTTTGCATGCCTCTTATTTAACTTTCCTTGTCCTTCAGTATGAACCACAAACTCCTTATGTTGCAAATAATGTTGTCAAGTCTACAATGATCTAACAAGTGCATACAACTCTTTGTCATAGGTTGAATAATTCAATTGTGCTCCCTTAAGCTTTTCACTAAAATAAGCAATCGGTTGTTTAGACTGAGATAGTACAGCTCATATACCAACACCACTAGCATCACATTCAATTTCAAATGTTTCATCAAATCTAGGTAGTCTTAGAATAGGTGCAGAAGTTAACCTTGCTTTAAGTTCATCAAAGGCTTTCTGTTGTGACTCTCCCCATTGAAATCCTACGTCTTTTTTAACAATCTCATTCAAAGGTGCAGCAATAGTGGAAAAGTACTTAACAAATCTTCTATAGAAACTAGCCAAACCATGAAAGCTTCTCATCTCTCCAACAGTTGTGGGAATTGGCCATTCTAAAATTGAGTTCACTTTTCTTGGTCCATTTCAATTTCATTTGCACTAACCAAAAATCCTAGAAACACAACCTTTTCCATACAAAAAGAACATTTCTTAAAATTTGCATATAATTGTTCTTTCTTCAATTCTTCAAAAACGCTTCTTAGGTGGCTTATGTGTTCATGCAAAGTCTTAAAGTAAATGAAGATATCATCAAAGTACACAACAACAAATTTTCCAATGAATGCACGTAAGACTTCATTCATTAATCTCATGGAAGTACTAGGCGCATTAATTAAGACAAATGGCATGACTAACCACTCATACAATCCGAACGTAGTCTTGAATGCAGTTTTTCATTCATCACCTTCTTTAATGCGTACTTAAAAGTAACCGCTTTTAGGATCAATCATTGTAAAATACTTAGCACTGTGCAATTCATCAAGCATATCATCCAGTCTCGAAATAGGGTACCCGTATTTTATAGTTATCTTGTTGATGGCTCTACAATCAGTACACATTCTCCATATACCATCTTTCTTTGGTACAACGATCATAGGAACAGCACAAGGACTCATGCTTTCCCTCACCTTTCCTTTGACCAAGAGTTCTTTTACTTGGCATTGAATTTTTTCGTTTCAGCAGGGTTTGCTCTGTAGGCTGGCCTATTAGGCCGGACAGCACCAGGTATGAAGTCTATTTGGCGCTCAATTCCTCTTAAAGGCGGCAAACCAGAAGGTTCTTCTTCAGGAAACAACCCTGAAAACTCATCAAGCAAAGATACAACTCCACTGGGCAAAGTGGAGGGTAAGTCACTCATAGAAAACAGAGACTCCTTAAACATCAAAACATAGACAATTTTGTTTGAGTTTATGGCATGTGAAAATTCACTTGGTTTGGCATAGAAAGAAAATTTCTTTTGAGATTTGTCTTCACCAATGTTTACTATCTCTTTGCCTTTAGACTCATTTTTCTTTCTTTCTCTCTTAATACACTCCAGAAATTTCTTTTCTGCATCTTTCTCCTTAGGATCATTCCTGTTCTTACACATTCTCTTTTGATCTTCAAATACCTTGTGCGGGGATAATGCATGTAGCTTAAACAACTTATTGTTAAACCTGAATGAATACCTATTCAAGTATCCATCATGAGTAACTTTGTTATCAAACTGTCATGGTCTACCTAAAAGGATATGACTTGCATGCATAGGATCTACATCACATAAGATATCATCTTTATACCCACCAATAGACAATGAGATCAAAACTTTTTTGCTAACACTCACTTCTCCACAATCATTCAACCAAGATAGTTTATAAGGGTGTGGGTGGTTAAGTAATGGCAAATCAAGTTTTCTAACGAGTTCAACACTTGCCACATTAGTACAGGATCCAGAGTCAATAATCAAAGTACAAACTTTTCTTTTAACCATGCAATGGATATGAAAAATGTTCTCTGTGTTGATCTTGCTCATCAATCTTAACATGTGCATTAAGAGCTCTTCTAACAACCAAGAATTCTTTTGATGCAAGCTCTTCATCCTCACTCACACTTTCCTCATTTTCATCATGATTTTCCTCAACATTAACATGTTCCACTACCTCATCATCAGAATAATATTTATTAGACTTTTCAATGAACATGATACGTTTAGGGTCGGGATATTGATTTGCAAAATGACCTTTAATTAAACATTTAAAGCATTGAATGTCTCTAAATCTAGTAGTGGAATTAGAAATATTACCTTCAACCTTGCTTTTCCCTTTATCCAAGTTTTGTTGAGGTGGTTGAGGTGGCTTTGATTTGGTTGAGTCCTACATTGGAACCCACGGCCTTGAGGTGCAGTTGGCCTAAAACTTGTGCCTTGATTTGTCCTAGACGGCATTTTTGGATAGGATGAAGAATTAGCTCGAAAAGATAAACTAGATGTAAAGCGTTTTACCTTGAGTTGACTCTCAATCTTTTCAGCTTTATGAACCATGGAAGTCATATCAATATATGTGGTAAGTTCAACTCTTTTTGCAATTTCCTTGTTCAATCCAGCTAGGAATCTAGCCATGGTAGCTTCCTCTGGTTCTTCAATGTTAGCTCTTATCAATAAGATCTCTAACTCTTTGAAATACTCATCTACACTACGGCTTCCTTGAGTGAGTTCTTGCAAGTTTTGGTAGATGGTTCTTTCATAGTCTGAAGGAATGAATTTTTTTCTCATCTCAATTTTCATTTCTTCCCAAGTAGAGATCGATGCTTGTCTGGTTCTTTTCCTTACATTGTGTAGTTGATCCCACCAAATTAAGGCATAATCTGCAAACTCTATAGTTGCATAGCGCACTTTAGTCAAATTAGTATAATTTGTACAAAAGTATATGAGATCTACCTTTTTCTCCCATTCAAAATATGCCTCAGCATCACTTTTTCCATAGAATGTGGGGATGTTCACTTTTGTCTTGATGAATTCATCTTCTTGTGGGCTATTCTTTTGATTCCCATGGTTTTGGAACTGGTTGTACTCTTTCTCAATGTTATAATCATCAAACCTTTGGTTTAGTTCTTCATCTCTTTCATCAAAGGTCCTCATAGGTATGGAATCCCTATTAAGCCCTCTTCCTCTGCCTCTGCCTCTTCCTCTTTCCGGAGCAAAAGACCCACGACTTTCAAGCCTATGTTCCGGTACATGTGATGTTTGTCCTTCATGTAAAGAATTTTCTGGATGAGATTGTGACTGTTTTTCTAGGACCTCTACACGACTACTCATCAATTTCATTTCCCACAACATCTTTTTCATTAGTTGTGCTAAATCGTCCACATTTGTGGGCAATCTTTCTCCTTCTTTGTTAAGTCCCATGGTACTCTCACGTGTCTTATCCATGGTACAATTACCTGAAATTGAACAAGAACACAAAGAAAAAAAAGCAAACAAATACAAAGACAAAAGAAACTTGATTATGTTAGTGGAAAACAAAAACACAAGTGTTTGTTCCTCTCTCTCTTTTTTTGTAGTCACACAATCTTGTGTCTCCTTGAAGAATCTGAGGCTAGAACAATTCAAAGCAAACTTGCCAAGTGAGTATCAATTCCGATAACTTCAATCATGTAGAGTAAACTTTCTTCACAAGTCTCCCATCAATTCATTCACAATTCCAATGTTATAAACAACAAACTTGGACCGTACTAAGATTCAAAGAGAATTGAAACCAAATTTGATGCAATAGGCTGAGCCAAATAAATTTTAAGGGGTTGCCCTGGGTAATCCTTAACTTAATCTTAGGCTTTATGCAAGCTAGATGCAAGTATGGATGAAGTAGAAGCACTCAAGTGTTCAAAAGTGAAAAAAAATGGGTACTTTGGGTTTATGAAGTAAACAAGACCAGTTCTTTTGCTTTTTTTTTTGCACATTCGATTATTTTGTGCAAACTTTTCTTTGAAATAAGCTTCTCTTTCTTTCTTTTTTTTGTTCTAAGCTAATCAAAGTGTATATTTCTTGGTAATATTGATTAATAAGGCTTTGTGTGTTTGTTTTGGATGGATATGTTGATGTTTTTGTGTGTAGTAGGCTGTCAAATTGTTCAAGATGAATAAATTGATTTTCTTTCTTGTCGAGGCTGCCAAATCAGATATTGAACACAAGAAAATGCAACTAAGCTCACCACACAATACAACTAAACAAACACAAAGGCTAAAACAAGTTAAGAGATTTGATAACAACAAGAATATAGGATAGACCAAGATAGATATATAAGCAATGGACTGAATATAAGTAATGCAGAAAAGCTTCTAAACAAAGAACTTAAAGTCCAAGAAAGTGTCTAAACATAAAGAAATTGAAATTCAAAGAGATGAAATAAACAAACCATAAATCATCATAAAGAAATAATCTTTAAGTGTTTTATGATATGTTAGTCCTTAGTCCTTTCCAATTTCATATAGGTCCAGCGTTACGGTAAGTTCTCAGAGTCCAATCCAACCTTATATCACCAATTTCATGTAGGTCCAGGTTTACAGTAATTGTCCAAAGTCCAATCCAACCTTATATTACCAATTTCATCTAGGTCCAGCGTTACGGTAATTGTCCAGAGTCCAATCCAACCTTATATCACCAATTGATACGGTAAGCTTGTATATCGGTTTTTTTTTGAGTTTTTTTTGCTTTTTGAACCGGAAAAAAAGAAACTTGATAAACAAAAAGATGACACTTTTTTTGTTGAATAATGAACAATAAAGAAAACAAGATGTAACAAAAAAAGAAGTGAATTTAATAGACAAAACAATGAACTAGAAAACACACGGATAAACTGTTTTGGTTTTGGTTTCTTTTTGTTTCTGAATTGTACAATTCAAAACAAGAAGAAGACACTAAACCAAATAGGATTCAACCTTCTAAGAAGATGGTTGAATGGTGGATGAAGAGAAGAACGATAGAAAAAAATTGACACAAAGAAATGATAAGTTGAGTTAAAGAAAAACCTTCGCTCTGGTACCACTTGATAAGATTTTTGGACCCCTGACTTCGCCCCAAAAGGTAGCTTGTAAGAGAAGGTTTGAACCCAACCATATAAACCAGTCCAGGATGTACTCCGCGGCCGATGTGGTATGCATCAACTGTAAATGCCTTAAACTTTGAATTCAGCATTCTATAAGTTAAGAAGCTTTTAATAGGATGTTTAGTTACCTCTCTAGTTCCTAAAAAAATCATGTAAAGATACTTTGTACATTCCCTAACTCCTTTCCTTAATGCTATAGGTCTTTCATCTACCTCAGGTTGTTCCATATATTGTCCCTGAGATCCTTTAAGAACCTCACCAATTCGTGTTAGGATAACAGTTCTTCTCCTTGTATATACCTAAGTTATTGGAGGTCTTACTACTTCTACTACATTTTCTCATAGCTCTTTTGGTCTTTCACTATCTACTCTATCAGGTTTTTGATTTATCTCCTCATTTTATGTTTCTTTAGTAAAGTAACCAGTAATGTTCCACTCCTGTTTTGTGTCTTCATGATCCATCATCCTATTACTCTTGTAAAAAGCATCATCTTCATAGAAAGCCATATCCATAGTAACATACATCTTCCTAGTTGATGGACAAAAACATTTATACCCTTTCTTTGTACCAAAACATCCCACAAATATGCATTTCTTAGTTCTTGCCTCTAAGTTACTCCTAAGATGAGATTGTATTAAACAAACATAGTACATCCAAATGTCTTGAAAGAAATTTCAAATACCAGCTTAGTTTAAGGATAAATATATAAGAAAACATCTCTAGATGTTTTAAATGATAAAATTCTTGAGGGCGTTCTATTAATTAGGTGCGTAGCTGTTAACTCAACTTTTTCCCACAATCCTTTAGGAACATTCATGTTGAATAACAGTGTTCTTGCTACTTCTATTAAATGTCCATTCTTCCTCTCTGCAACTTTATTTTGTTGTGGAGTACAAGTACAAGAGGGCTGATGATATATACCATTTTCATTCATGAAACCTTTCAGTGATTCTTCAAAATGTTCTGATCTATTGTCTGACCTTACAGCTTTTATGCGAGTATTAAACTGATTCTTAACCAATGAACCAAAGGATCTGAATATGTGTCCTATTTCTGTTTTATTTTTCATAAGATATACCCATGTCACTCTTCAATGATCATCAACAAATGTTGTAAACTACTCTACTCCATTCATATATGCTGTTTTAGAGGGACCCAAAATATAAGTGGGAATCAAATTAAAAAGACGACTTGATTGATGGACTTTTGGACTGTATATGCCTTTTGTTTGTTTATCCATTTACATTGTTCACAAAAGAGACTTTGTATATCACTCTTGCCAAACAAATGAGGCATCAAATTTTTCAGATACACAAATGTAGGGTGACCTAATCTCCTATGCCATAGTAGAATGTCTTTGTTATATAGGACTACATCACCATCATCATAGGAGACTCTACTTGAATCTTCTAGCCTTGAACACAATCCTTTGCTTTCTTCAGCACTAGTTTCAAGTAGATACTGACCATCACTACACTTAGCATTGCTAATTGTTCTCTTCATAAATTTTTCCCAAAACCAACATTCAGAGGATGATGAACAAGCTAATCAGTTACGGTCTTTAGTTAGTTTTCTAATTAACAGTAAGCTAAAACTAAATCCTGGAACATAGAATACATTTTTTAAAATTGATCTATTACCTAGTTTAACTGACCCTTCCCCTGTTATCTTTAGTGAACATCCATTAGCAATATGAATTCTCTTTGGAACAATAAAAGATTCAAAGTCAGTAAGAAGATTACCATTGTTGGTCATATGATCAGAAGCTCCAGAGTCCACTCTCTATGATCCATTATATGCTGAATCTAAGGTAGCCATGGAGGCATGAATAGGAGCATCATGTACCTTCTGACTCAACAACTCTAGCAACTTGTTGATTTTTTCTTGAGTTGGCAAATCAACTTCGTCTGTAGCTCCCTCACCGGTTGCTAGATTGCTCTGGTTTGGTTTGGTCTTGGACCTCCCCTCTAATTGTTGTTGTTGGTTTTTACATTGTCATTACATCTCCAAGAAGAAACAGTTTCAGAAGGATGCTTTCTTTCAAAAAGATAACCAGGAGGAAATCATTTGATAAAGTAACAATAGTCAATGGTATGACCATTCTTTTTTACACTTAGTACAATAGAGTTTGTATCTGTCATTTCTTGTAGCTAAAGCAATTGATTCTTCTACTCTTGTTTTCTCAGCAACAAGGGTTCAACATTGTTGTTAGGAGTATTAGCTCCTATCATTACTTTCTTTCGATTTTCATGATGTTTAATTTATGCAAAGACAGCTTTTATAGTTGGAAGAGGCTTAGTAGCCAGAATCCATCCTCTAGCTTCGTCAAAATCAGGATTCAATCCATTCAAGAAGGTAAATAACCTCATCTGTTCAACAATACTTTTGAATGTCTTAATATCAGCAGCACTTGTCCAAACATGGACATCAAAAACATCAATTTGTTGTCATGCCTTGGTTAACTGAGTGTAGTATATATTCACAGGCATATTACCTTGTTTAATGTCTCTCAGTCGAGCCTCTATATCGTAGAGCTCTGAGATGTTATCCTTCTTGGTTTACATCTCTTTTACTACCTCCCACATCTCAGCAACAGTATCATACATAATGAAATCTTCAACGATTTCAGGTACCATAGCTCGAATCAACTAAGACATGATCATATTATTTCTAGATTTTCAAATCCTATACCTTGGATCAGTGGTTTCTAGAACAGTAATAGTTCCATACAAGTATTCTTCTTTACCTTATCCGTTAATATACATTTCAATACCTCGTGACCAAGAGAGAAAGTTATCTCCATTGAGTTTATAGTTTGTAATTGTGGTAGATGAATCATCCACAATGTGATGAGAAGTATTTCCAATAGTTGCACCAAAGTTTTGTCCTCCAGGTATAGATGTTGTTGATTCATATTTTTCAGAAAAATTCAAATTTTTGGTGTGCGGTTTTTATTTTTGGGCTCTGATACCATATAGAAGTTGGATACTCAACATAATAGAAGAAGATGATGAAAAATAAGCTCAAGTCTTAGCATATGTTTATTCAATGTTCAAACATATATACACGAGGCACGGCTCAAAGCCTTAGTGTCTCACCAACGGCCATAACTACATCCCATCACCCAGCGGCTACTTTCTCTCTCTTTCTCATCTATAACACGGTTTCTTTATACAAAATATACAAATGATTTAATATCTTAATTACAATTAAAGAATAACAAATAAACAAATCCACTTATTACCGCATCCATGATCCAAAGTGTTTGATTCAATTATGAAAGTGTTCGACGAAATGTCGAGATCCTGCACTCTACTGCTGCAAATTTTGTCTTGCTCCACGGACGGATGAGAGAAGGCCTTAGGCATTTGATCCATGAATTTCAATAATGATTTTCATCCAATTATAATTCTTCATTACATTTATCTTTGAACATATAAGGAGATGTTAAAAAACAGAAAGAGAATGTATTCTTATCGCAATTTTATTGTATCTTATATGACAGAATACTTCAGATGTAATAATTATGGTGCTTTGCGTTCAAGGGACATAAAAACCCTGAATTATCCAACTTTGTTACCTGATTCAAGTGACCTTCCCTATTCTACTACAGCACTAAAAGAAGTCGTTACGTATGTTCTATTGCTCGAGTAAGTTCAGAGCATTGACTATCAATCTGCCTAGGAAAAAAAATCAACAATTGTCAAGCTGCATTCAAATCAATGAGATTACAGGTACTAATCTGTTTAAAATGAAATTACTGTTGAGTATATTTTCACAGTTTCATTAATCTTTGTGCTAATATCACGCCTTTTTAAACTACAGCAACAAAAACACTAAAAACCAGGCTAAAAACCTGAAGAGGATGGAGTGGGGTGAGGGAATTTGGGGGGGGGGGGGGTCATCATAGATTATTAGTTCAGATCCATGTTTCAATGGTTGGATGTTTCATAATGTTAGCTCAACTGAAATATCTGAAGCTTGCACCAGACTTAGGAGGTGAAAAACCAGTCCAGGACCAACCTATATCACTAGACATATCCGGGTTTTTATAGTAAAATTAGGCTTCTACATTTTACAAAACAATGAAATTTAGAGCGTCCTATTAAGATATTTAATTGAACCTAAATCTAGTACTCTTAAGAGGATGGATCGAATCTAAATCTACAAGACAAAATCAAAATAAAGTCCTCTAAGAGGATTGATCAAACTGTTGATGCTATTTCCAGAACAAATTGAGTCCAGAGAGCTGTGTTGGATTAAAGAGCATGAAGTTGGAATTTAGCTAAGGCATACAAATTGTCAGTTGAATCAGGAGGCTAAAAGGAGAAAAAGGGGTGCAGTTGCAATCGCGCGTATCACGCTGCAAAGAGGAAGATGGAAGCTGAAGTTTTGCAGGAAAATTTGAATATGTCATTTTGCCCCCACTTAAAGGAAGAGGACAGTTTGGTTGCAAGGGTGGTCTTGTAATTTTACACGGGTCTTCTTCCTCTGCAACCGCTGGGTTGCATATGAAAACGGAACTCCTGCTTCATTGCAGAACAAGTAGTTTTTTTTGATATTTTTTTGATTACTTCTTGGTTAATGAATTTTACAGTTTCCACTGTCAAGCTCTCTTAGCAGTTATTCTTCTTCTTGCTTTCTTTCTAATCACGCTATTCATTCATTGTCGCTCATCTTCTTCACCTTTTCTTCCGTTATCAAATCAATTCAATTGCATCACTAAGTGTATTTCAATTGAGATTACATCAATTTTATCATAGTATCAGAGTGATTGTTGTGTGTTGACTGAGTCTTACTGTGAGATTTCTTGACAAGTTCCTTGTCCAATTCATACTTGATTCGTTGATTTCATGGCGTAGACATCTAGAAACAACAATACCGAAAATCCTATAGCGGATCCGCTTTACTTACATCCAAATGAGAGTCCTGCATCTATTCTTGTCTAACCTCCACTCAGTGGACATAATTTTCACGCATGGAATAGGACTTTGCACATGGCTCTAACAATAAAGAACAAGTTATGATTTATTGATGGAACTAATAGTAGACCATGAGAAGGAGATGAAAGGCTCTTGGCATGGATTCAATGTGGCACTATGGTGAGATCTAGGATACAGAACTGTGTCACACCTAGCATATCTCAGAGTAATATGTGGTTTGAATCTGCGAGAGAAGTTTGGGAAGACCTGCGTCTCAGATTTGTTGGAGGAGATCCATTCAGATGATCAAATCTTCTGGAGGAATTCTATGGAATCAAGCAAGAAAGCATGACTATTAGTGAATATTTCACGAATTTGAAGTGTGTATGGGAAGAGATGTTAGTACTGAGGCCCATACTTAAGTGTATATGTGATAGACACACATGTGATGTTGCTGTCAAGATGCAGAAATTTGTTGAAAGTAATTATGTCATAAAATTCATCAAAGGTTTAAGTAGTGAGTTTGATCCGGTGAGATCTCAAATATTTGTTATGACACCCTTGCCAAACATTTCAACTGCATTCTCTATCGCCTTGCTATTTGAAAGGAAAGTCATGAATGGTAATTCACAAGGACAATTCAATAACGGTACAACAGCTTTTTGGCGGAGAGTAATCCTACTAAATTTCATAAAAAGTCATACAATGCTGTAAGTGATGTTGGTTCACCCGCTAGCTTTATTGTTGGAAGTTTCAATGCTAGACCATCAACTGGAGGAGTTAGAAGAGGAATGGAGAGGGGGTATCACAATTCTTCCTAAAGACCTGTATGCACCTTTTGTGGAATGAGTGATCATATGGTGGATAGGTGCTACAAGAAGTATGGATATCCCCCCGGTTATAAGACAAGACCACAAATCAACATGGTGGATAGATTTGAGAATGCTATGCAGTTGAACAATGAGGCTGATAGATGCAGAAGTGCAGCACCTTGTCAGCCATTACCTATGCTCACCCCTGATTAGTATACCAGATTGATGACTTTGCTTGGAGAAAAGGAAGGAGGAGACAACATTTATGAAGCCATAGTCCTTCAGCCTGCAGTCATGAATCCCCAGATTCTGATGCACCATGATAAAGGTAAGGTTCAGTACTTACATAATATTAGTGGCAAATAGATACTTGATTCAGCAGCTTCTGACCATATTTGTTCCTCATTATCCTTTTTTGATTCTTATACTCATGTTGACAACATTTCTGTTCATACGCCTAACAATCTCACAGCACCAGCCACTCACATTGGTACAATCTTTGTCACTCCTTCTTTAAGTGTACCAGGTGTCCTTCTCGTCCTAGCCTTTTCTTACAATTCACATTCTCTACTTTCATGCCAATGGCTGTGTGCTTTAGGACCAATTCTCCAAGAAGATGATTAGTTTACTTGAGCTTCAGAATGACTTATACTATCTCTCCCGTAGTTCAGCACATCAGCCAAATCCTACATGTCTTGCTTCCTTGGGTCAATATCAATCCAACTCCATGCTATGACATTTTAGGCTTGGTCATGCCTCCATGTCAAGACTAAAAGAGATCAGTAGATTAGATTCTGATGTAATAGCTATTGATGTAAAGGATCAATGTAAAATCTGTCGTATGGCAAAACATAAAAGATTTCCATTTCCTGTATCAACATCCAACAGTGTTTCATGTTTTGATCTCATTCATATAGACATGTTGGGCCCTATAGGGTGCCAACAATGTATGGGCAGACATATTTTTTATAGTTGTGGATGACCATAGTAGATTTACTTGGACATATCTTCTAAAAACAAAATCAGAAGCTGGAAATCTCATTCAAAACTTCTGTTACTTTGTACAAACTCAGTTTGACAAAAGAATAAACGTAATCTGTTCAGATAATGCTCATGAATTATCTTTGACATCATTCTATGTAAACCAAGGCATTATACACCAAAGGAGCTGTTCATATACACCTCAACAAAATGGCCTTGTTGAAAGAAAATAGCACCACCTTCTTAATGTTGCAAGAGCCCTCAGATTTCAAGCCTATTTGCCTTTAAAATACGGGGGTTTCTGTGTCCAGTATGCTACCTACCTAGTTAACCTCACTCCAACACCAGTCTTGACACAAAGAACTCTTTATCAACTTCTGTACAACAAAACTCCTGCATATGGTCATCTAAAGGTATTTGTATGTTTTGCATTTGCATATAATATAGCACCAAACAAATCCAAATTTGATTCAAGAACCAGAAGAAGCATTTTTTGGTATAACACACTACCAAGGGTTATATGTTACAAGACCTTCACACTAAAGTTGTCTTCATTTCCAGGAATGTAACCTTCCATGAGTTCACCTTTCATTTCAACATGACATCAGGACCTTCAGATCAACATATGACTTAGCAGCATGAATCCTTAACACATGCTGCTTCCACTCCCTCCAGCTCACCAAAATTCTTGTGGTCATCTAATCATAACAATCTCCCTCCATTCACATCTCCTCACCAACCTGAACCCACTTATACTTCTGCTCATCACTCTCCAGTGTCTCATCCTGCAGTAACATCTTCCTCCTTTCATCTAGACGCACAGCCTACAAAACACTCATCTCTAGAAATACACCACCATTCTCTGCCAATACCTCTTAAATACATAACATGACCCAGAGGCACCTAATCCCATACCACTAAGACACAGGTAACATCCCTCCTATCTTAAGCAGTATTACTATAATCAGATAACATCTTCTTATGCTATTCCCACCATTCTACTCCATATCTGCATATAATTCATTTGCTCTTAATATAAGTGTAAATCCTGATTCCACCAACTATTATGAGGCATCCAAGCATGAGCATTGGTGCGAGACTATAGGACAAGAATTGCTTGCTCTTGAAGCCAACCACATATGGTCCCTAATGCCTTTGCCACCATAAAAGACACCTATAGGGTGCAAATGCGTGTTCAAGACTAAATACAAATCAGATGGCAGTATAGAAAGACACAAGGCCAGGTTGGTGGACAAATGCTACACCCAGCAGCTAGGAGTAGATTACATTGATACCTTCTCACCTGTAGCTAAGATGACTACAGTCAGACTTATCCTAGCCATGGCAGCATGTAAAGGTTAGTTTCTTCATCAGCTCGATGTTAACAACGCTTTTCTTCATGGAGATTTATCAGAAGACATATACATGGATTTACCCTCTGGAGTTCCAGCCCCTACTCCAACCACTATCTGCAAACTCAACAAATCACTCTATGGTCTGAAACAAGCTAGCAGCCAATGGAATGATAAGCTGACCAAAGCCTTACTCCAACAAGGGTTTCTTCAGTCTCAACATAATCACTCCCTCGCTATAAGATCTACTCCCACTGATTTTATAGCATTACTGGTGTATGTTGATGACATAATTTTAGTCAGTTCCAGTCGCACAGCAATCCAAGACATTAAAGGCTATCTTCACACTACTTTCCAGATTAAAGACTTAGGGAACCTTAAGTACTTCTTGGGCCTTGAAGTAGCTAAGTCCCAGGGGGCATCAGCATTTGCCAACGCAAGCACTCTATGGAGCTATTAGACTACACATGATTTCTTGGATCAAAGCCTGCTGCAACACCCATAAAGAAGAATGTCAAACTATCTCACAACGACTCTCCATTAATCCAGGATGTAAGTGGCTACAGAAGCATGGTTGGAAAACTGCTATACCTAACCATAACAAGGCCAGACATAGCCTTCACTGTACAACAACTCAGCCAATTCCTAGACTGCCCCACGGAATTACACATGAAAACAGCTCATAGACTTTTTTTTAATATCCCCTAGCTCATAGACTCTTAAGATACATAAAGGGAACAGTTGGACAAGATTGTTCTTTGCCAGAGACACAGACATGAAACTAAAGGCATATGTTGACACGGATTGGACAGGATGTGAGGAGAGTAGAAGGTCCATAACATGATTCTGTGTATTTCTAGGAGGTTCACTAATCTCTTGGAAGGCTAAGAAACCGACTACTGCTTCTAGATCATCTTCTGAATCAGAGTACATGGCACTAGCTGCTGTGACATGTGAAGTGCAGTGGCTACTATACTTATTGCAGGATCTGAAGATTCAGCAGGAGGGACCTGTAGAACTGTTTTGTGATATCAAGAGTGCAACCCATATTGTGGAGAACCCAGTCTTCCATGAGCGTACTTGTTATGGCCGACAAAATGTGTGTGTATATATATAATGAATATATACTAATAAATACAAAAAAAGTAATAAATAAAAAGTAATGATAATAATAATAAAGATAAGTATAAACTAGATAAAGATTAAGCTACATTAGGAAACCTAAACCAAAACCAAATGGGAAAACCTAAAATCTACCCTAACTTTTCCCCACTATATCTACATATACACGCACAACACAAGCAATATGCGTATACACCTACACGCACAGCGGCCAGGCCACAAGGAAAAAGGAAAAAAAAGAAAAAGAGAGAAAAGAGAAAAAGAGGGAGGAGAAGAAGGCTAGCGAGACCCCGGACCCAAGTTAGTCCGTCAAATTATTCGTGTTATCGTCAATCGAGGTAGGTGCCTCTTCCCCCTCAAATTGGTACGATCCATGCATGCTTTGATGATATATTTTATGTGATTCTTTGTCTTTCTTTTATTTTAATTGTTAAAATATTGAATTGTATTCGTTTATATTTGGAAAAGCATGAGGTATTCATTTATTTTGCTGCTATGTACTCGTATGAATATGAATTTGATGGTATGATTGGATTAGGGCGGAAATACCTTTGAATCAACTCAAAAGATTAGGGTTTTACATAGTTAGGAATGTTTAAAATTTCGTTTTGGCCTTGGAATAATTTCATATAGCTTGGAAATAGAGAAAAATTGAATCGGGGAACGAAAACGCCGCCGGGAGGGTGGCGCGTGGGCCTCACGCGCCGCCAGAGGCGGCCAAGAGTGGGCCTCACGCGCCGGGCGTGAGCTGCACGCGCCGGCTGAAGGGAAACAAAAAAACAAAAAAAGGGCAGCGGACCGGGCTGGTCTATAGCGCAGCGGACCGGGCCGGGTCTTAACGGGCCGCGGCTGCAGGACCAGGCCCAATTACATTTACTACAAAAAAATAATATTAAATGGGCGGCCGGCCAACGGGCCGGGCCGGATGGCCAGCGGGCCGGACCAAAGGCAGGCCGGCCCAATTCTCTTATATATTAAAAAAAGGGGGGGAAATAGCGGAGCGGGCCGGGGACCGCGGGCCAGGCCAGTAAAGATTAAATTCTGTTTTAATTTAATAAATTGATTTCTGGAAATTAGAAAATAATAAATAAATCATTTTAAATATCAAAAAAATATAATTAAATATCAGAAAATTCCAAATAAATTCCAGAAAATATAAAAGGTTAAAATTAAATTATTTTCACTTAGTTTCTGAATTTTGACAAATGTAAGTAATTAAAAATAATTAATAATAAATAGAATTAAATAAGGAAAAATTAGTAGAAAATTCTAAAAAATTAGTACAAGCTAAGGAAAAATAAAAGGAATGCGAAATAACCACTTTTCAATATTCGTAAATTTTATGAAGCCAAATATTGAGTGCCGGAGATGGTGAGGATGGGCGTACGGGCCCCAGACGACTAGTGTTGAGTGCCGGAGTTGGTGAGGATGGGTGTACGGACCCCAAGCGATTTTGTTGTTGCATTCATGACACGTGCATTGCATTGGGAGTGGGCTGAGATGTATGGGTCTCAGAGGCTCGAGTTGAGAGGACCATGGTGTACGGGCCATGAGTATGTGATTATGATGGATCATGGTGCACGGGCCATGGATACTTGGTTATGGTGGATCGTGGTGCACGGGCCACGGGCATCGGTTGGGGTGGATCGTGGTGTACGGGCCACGGGCATCCGCAAGGGTGGATTGTAGTGCACGGGCTACAGGCATCCAGTCAATCCCGGGATCATGCATTGCATATAGGTCTAGGGCATGTTGCATGACATGATTCTTGTTGCGTGTGACACGTTAATTGAGCATGCATCACGTACTTGCGCATTTTTATGTGGAGTGCTTTACTTGCCGCATTTACTTTATCTTATGCATGCTATCTTATGTTTATGTGCTATGTGTTATATCATGTTATGTGCTATGTGTTATATCATGTTATGTGCTATGTGTTATATCATGTTATGTGCTATGTGTTATATCATGTTTGTGTGCTATGTGGCTATATCATTTCGGTATGTACGTTTTGTATTTGTTTGAGGCGGGCATCTACTGGGTGATTTCTGTCACTCACCCCTACTTCCCAGGTGAGCCGGATGAGGACTACGAGCATATCTTCATTGAGGATGGGACGGACATAGCAGAGTGGGCTGGTTGAGAGCTGTGGCTAGGATATGAGGGGACGCTGCAGCTGTTTTGTTCTTATTTATATTTTGAGGATTTCCACACACTACTTTACTATTTTATTTCCAGAGTTTTATTTGGCAATGTAATGACGGTTATTGAAGTTTAATATATGCTTGGTTTACGTTTCCGCGAAAAAATTTCTACGTCATTTTTGACAAGTAAGAGATTGATTCGACGCTTTGTATTCTCCTTAGTGAGATACGGCGGGTGCACTGTTCCCGATGTTAAGGCTCGGGAGCGGGGCGCTACAGGTGGTATTAGAGCCCAGGCTTCAGATCCGCCTCAGAAACGCAGGATTAACTAGATCACTAGACATAAGTTATGATCTTTTGCGAAATGACAATTTTGCCCCTAATAAACAAAGTAGACTTAAGATATGATTTTAGACTTAAGTTATGATCTGGTTATGGGAGGTGTGTGCCGATGGTGAGCTTTCCTTATTTAATTACCGTTTATAAGCGTCCAATCCTTCAACTTACTCTGGATTAATCTTCATTCGTCTCATGAACTCAAATTCTGGATAATGCCTCCACGACGCGAGCCGCCAGCTGGAAACGAAGGACACGATGCCGATGATCAGTAGGGTCAGGGGACCATTCCTCAGGTCCTTGCAGATACCATGGCCACGCTGACTACATTGGTGGCCCAGCAGCAGATACAGATGGCTCATCTGCAGCAGCAGCAGCAGTCACCACCAGCACCACCACCCTAGGGGGCTTCGATTTTTTCTACCGGGAGATGCAGAACTACCGGATACCTATGTTCAGGTGTACCACACGACCAGAGGAGTGGAGATCTGGCTCAAGAATGTGTCTGAGCAGTTGAGGTTGATGCAGGTTCTGGATGGTCTGAAGGTTGCTGTGGTTGTACCATTCTTAGAGGGTGATGTCGAGCAATGGTGGCAGGATGTGGCACGCAGGCTAACTCCACCGCCGACATAGACCCGGTTCAGAGAGGAGTACCAGAAGTACTATGTTCCTGAAAGTGTCATTCAGAGGAGTATAACAGAGTTTTAGCTTCTGACACAGGGGTCCATGATTGGGGACCAGTATTTTGAGTGGTTCCATGCAATTGTGAGATACATGCCCGTCATCGTGGATAACGAGGAAGCGAAGATGCTGGAGTTCAAGACCGTCTTGAGCTCTCGCATTCAGTCATTGATCATCTGCATCCAGCCTATCACTTTTGAAGAGTTGTTAGATGTGTGTCTTGAGGGCGAGGGTGATCTCGAGAGGGTTGCAGCGGTCAACAGGACTAAGAGACCGCGAGAGGAGTTCCGTCCTTGGAGATTGGAGAGATGACTGAAGATTCCCCGCCGCCATCTGACCGGGAAATCTTTCAGACCACCACAGCAGGGGCAGGGATCGGTGTCTCGACCATTGACGATTGAGAGTGCCGTAGCGACGGCGGCACAACCACTTAAGGCAGTTGGACCGCCACCCCAGTATGTACACATTGTGGTTATTCGCACATAATTCATTGCTAGAGAGCTCAAAAAGGTTTGCTGCAACTGTGGCAAACAGGGACATTACGCTAGAGAGTGTCTTACACCGGCACAAGCCCCTCCACCACAGGGTCAGAAGTAGCAGAAAGCAAAGGGGAGGACATTCTGGTGGTATGAGAAATTAAGGATGGCTTCTCTGATGAGCTACCAGTTTCACCACCGAGCAGAGAAGCAGAGTTCGAGATTGATCTTATACCCGAAGGTGAACCGATCTCGAAGGCGCCATCAGGATGGCACCAGCAGAGTTAAAAGAGCTCAGGAACAGTTACAGGAGTTGCTGGACCAAAAGTTCATCAGACCTAGTGTTTCGCCCTGGGGACACCGGTATTATTTGTGAAGAAAAAGGACGGTAGTCTTAGGCTATGCATCGACTATCGTGAGTTTAATAAGATCACGATAAAGAATAAATACCCACTACTGGTGATCAACGAGTTATTTGATCAGTTGAAGATTGCCATGATATTGTCGAAGATTGATCTTCGATCATGCTACCCTCAGTTGAGGATTAAGGCAGAAAACATAGCAAAGACTGCGTTCTGCACTCGATATGGGCACTACGAGTTTCTTGTGATGCCTTTTGGACTGACGAATGCACTTGCGGCCTTTATGGACTTGATGAACACAGTATTCAGGAAACAGTATGACCATTGCGTGGTAGTGTTCATCGACAACATCTTGGTATATTCACCTAATGAGGAGACTCATGCTGAACACTTACGGGAGGTATTGGAGACTCTCAGAAAGAAGAAGTTGTACGCTAAGTTCAGTAAGTGCGAATTCTGGTTCAAAAGTGTGACCTTCTTGGGCCACGTAATTTCTGAGGAAGGTATCTCGGTTGACCCAAAGAAGATAGAGGCGATCACAGAATGGCCACAACCTACTAACGCCACTGAGGTACGCAGCTTTCTTGGCCTCGCCGGTTATTATCGCAAGTTTGTGGAGGGATTTTCAAGGATTGCAGCACCACTGAGTCGATTGACTCAGAAAAAGACTAAGTTTGTATGGACCTCCGAGTGCAAGAAAAGCTTTGTTGAGTTGAAGCAGAAATTGACGACTGCACCAGTGTTGGCGCAACCCTCCGGCACTGAAGGATTTGTCATCTACAGCGACGCCTCGAAGAATGGACTAGGATGCATGTTAATGCAAGGAGGTAGGGTTATCGTATACGCATCGAGACAGTTGAAGCAATATGAACAAAATTACCTGACTCATGATCTGGAGCTGGCAGCAGTGATGTTTGCATTAAAGATTTGGCGCCATTATCTATACGGCGTAAAGTGCAAAGTCTTCACTGATCATAAGAGCTTGAAATGCTTATTCACACAGAAAGAGTTGACTATGCGTCAGAGGAGATGGCTTGAGATATTAAAAGGATTATGACTTGACCATCAGTTATCACCCGGGAAAGGCAAACCGAGTTGCATATACCCTAAGTAGAAAGCCTAACCACACCAGACATACACCATTGGAGAAAGGGATGACAAAGTTTGATCTTGACCTTGTTGATTCCACTGCTAATGTTCTGGCGGCCTTAGTTATTACATCATCTCTGTTGAGCAGATCAAAGAGGCACAAAAGGAGGATGTGACGCTTAATAATATCCGAGAGAGGATGTTGACCAATCTAATTGAGGGCTTCCAGATACATGATGATGATAGTATTTTGTACCAAGGAAGGTTGTGTGTGCCTGATGATGAGGATCTAAGGAGGAAATTACTGAGGAAGGCACACAATTTGAAGTTGTCGATTCATCTAAGTGCTACGAAGATGTATAATGATCTAAAGAAACACTACTGGTGGAGTGGGATGAAGAGACACATCGCTGAGTTCATTGAGAGATGCCTTATTTGTCAGCAGGTTAAGGCAGAGCATCAGAGACCGGGAGGTTTGATGTTGCCGTTGGAAATACCAGAGTGAAAGTGGGAGCATGTGACGATGGACTTTGTAGCAGGACTTCCTAAAACAAAAAAACGGTAATGACATCGTCTGGGTGATTGTTGATCGATTGATGAAGACTGCTCACTTCCTACCCGTGCCTAGTGATGTGACCGTGGAAAGACTGGTGACGTTATATATTGATGATGTTGTTAGCCTACATGGAGTCCCAGTCAGTATCGTCTCAGACCGTGATTCGAATTTTACCTCTCGCTTTTGGTCATCTTGTCAAAAAAAGGTTGGGGACGGAGCTGCGACTGAGTACCGCTTTCCATCCACAGACATACGGGCAGTCTGAGAGGACCATTCAGACCTTAGAGGACATGTTGAGAGCGTGCGCATTGGACTTCAAGGGAAACTGGGACGGTATGATCAAGCTCATTGAGTTCTCTTACAACAACAGTCACCACAGTGCCATCGGCATGGCACCCTTTGAGGCGCTCTATGGACGTAAGTGTAGGTCCCCTGTTCATTGGGATGAGGTCGGTGAGCGCGTTATTACCGGCCCTGAATTGTTTGAGCAGACTAGAGAGAAAGTGAAGTTGATACGAGATAGACTAAAGGTTGCTCAAGACAGAAGCAAGAGCTGGGCCGATTCGAAACGGCGTCCACTAGAATTTGACGTGGGCGAGAAGGTTTACTTGAGAGTGTCACCTACGAAGGGGGTTTCACGATTCGGTATAAAGGGTAAACTGAAGTCTCGCTACATTGGTCCTTATGAGGTACTCGAGAGGGTTGGTACGCTGGCCTACCGATTAGCATTACCCCCTGCCTTGGCTCAGGTTCACAACATATTTCATGTTTCTCAGTTGAGGAAATATGTTCCAGACCCAAGCCATGTTCTAGATGCGCCACCGTTGAGGATCCGACCGGACGTTACATATGAGGAGACCCCCATCAGGATAGTGGATCGCAAGGACCAAGTGTTGAGGCACCGAGTCATCCCTTATGTTAAAGTACAGTGGACCAATCACACCGAGCGCGAGGCGACTTGGGAGCTTGAGGAACAAATGCGAGAGAGATACCCACAGCTTTTCGAATAAGGTAAGTCAAGTTTCGAGGACGAAACTTCTTGTAAGGTGGGTAGGATGTTATGGCCGACAAAATGTGTGTGTATATAATGAATATATACTAATAAATACAAAAAAAAAGTAATAAATAAAAAGTAATGATAATAATAATAAAGATAAGTATAAACTAGATAAAGGTTAAGTTACATTAGGAAACCTAAACCAAAACCAAATGGGAAAACCTAAAATCTACCCTAACTTTTCCCCACTATATCTACATATACACGCACAACACAAGCAATATGCGTATACACCTACACGCACAGCAGCCAGGCCACAAGGAAAAAGAAAAAAAAGAAAAAGAGAGAAAAGAGAAAAAGAGGGAGGAGAAGAAGGCTAGCGAGACCCCGGACCCAAGTTAGTCCGTCAAATTATTTGTATTATCGTCAATCGAGGTAGGTGCCTCTTCTTCCCTCAAATTGGTACGATCCATGCATGCTTCGATGATATATCTTATGTGATTCTTTGTCTTTCTTTTATTTTAATTGTTAAAATATTGAATTGTATTCGTTTATATTTGGAAAAGCATGAGGTATTCGTTTATTTTGCTGCTATGTACTCGTATGAATATGAATTTGATGGTATGATTGGATTAGGGCGGAAATACCTTTGAATCAACTCAAAAGATTAGGGTTTTACATAGTTAGGAATGTTTAAAATTTCGTTTTGGCCTTGGAATAATTTCATATAGCTTGGAAATAAAGAAAAATTGAATCGGGGAACGAAAACGCCACCGGGAGGGTGGCGCGTGGGCCTCACGCGCCGCCAGAGGCGGCCGAGAGTGGGCCTCACGCACCGGGCGTGAGCTACACGCGCCGGCTGAAGGGAAACAAAAAAAAAGGGCAGCGGACCGGGCTGGTCTGTAGCGCAGCGGACCGGGCCGGGTCTTAACGGGCCGCGGCTGCAGGACCAGGCCCAATTACGTTTACTATAAAAAAAATAATATTAAATGGGCGGCCGGCGGACCGGATGGCCAGCGGGCCGGGCCGGATGGCCAGCGGGCCGGACCGAAGGCAGGCCGGCACAATTCTCTTATATATTAAAAAAAAGGGGGGGAATCGCGGAGCGGGTTGGGGACCGCAGGCCAGGCCAGAAGCGATGGCGGGCCAGGTCTGACCCGGCCAGTAAAGATTAAATTCTGTTTTAATTTAATAAATTGATTTCTGGAAATTAGAAAATAATAAATAAATCATTTTAAATATCAGAAAAATATAATTAAATATCAGAAAATTCCAAATAAATTCTAGAAAATATAAAAGGTTAAAATTAAATTATTTTCACTTAGTTTCTGAATTTTGACAAATGTAAGTAATTAAAAATAATTAATAATAAATAGAATTAAATAAGGGAAAATTAGTAGAAAATTCTAGAAAATTAGTACAAGCTAAGAAAAAATAAAAGGAATGCGAAATAACCACTTTTCAATATTCGTAAATTTTATGAAGCCAAATATTGAGTACCGGAGATGGTGAGGATGGGCGTATGGGCCCCAGACGACTAGTGTTGAGTGCCGGAGTTGGTGAGGATGGGCGTACGGGCCCCATGCGATTTTGTTGTTGCATTCATGGCACGTGCATTGCATTGGGAGTGAGCTGAGATGTACGGGTCTCAGACGCTCGAGTTGAGAGGACCATGGTGTACGGGCCATGAATATGTGATTATGATGGATCATGGTGCACGGGCCATGGATACTTGGTTATGGTGGATCGTGGTGCACGGGCCACGGGCATCGGTTGGGGTGGATCGTGGTGTATGGGCCACGGGCATCCGCAAGGGTGGATTGTAGTGCACGGGCTACAGGCATCCAGTCAATCCCGGGATCATGCATTGCATATAGGTCTAGGGCATATTGCATGACATGATTCTTGTTGCGTGTGACACGTTAATTGGGCATGCATCACGTACTTGCGCATTTTTATGTGGAGTGCTTTACTTACTGCATTTACTTTATCTTATGCATGCTATCTTATGTTTATGTGCTATGTGTTATATCATGTTATGTGCTATGTGTTATATCATGTTATGTGCTATGTGTTATATCATGTTTGTGTGCTATGTGGCTATATCATTTCGGTATGTACGTTTTGTATTTGTTTGAGGCGGGCATCTACTGGGTGATTTCTGTCACTCACCCCTACTTCCCAGGTGAGCCGGATGAGGACTACGAGCATATCTTCATTGAGGACGGGACGGACATAGCAGAGTGGGCTGGTTGAGAGCTGCGGCTAGGATATGAGGGGACGCTGCAGCTGTTTTGTTCTTATTTATATTTTGAGGATTTCCACACACTACTTTACTATTTTATTTCCAGAGTTTTATTTGGCAATGTAATGACGGTTATTGAAGTTTAATATATGCTATGGTTTATGTTTCCGCAAAAAAATTTCTGTCATTTTTGACAAGTAAGAGATTGATTCGACGCTTTGTATTCTCCTTAGTGAGATACGGCGGGTGCACTGTTCCCGATGTTAGGACTCGGGAGCTGGGCGCTACAGTACCAAGCACATTGAAATTGACTGTCACTTGGTTAGGCAAAAATTTCGAGGAGTTGTGAAGCCCATGCCTATCGGAACAGAGTTTCAGATTGCTGATATGTTCACAAAAGGATTAGAAGTGAGTAGATTGCAATACCTGACTAGTGCTTTGGGAACTTGCAATATATATATATATATATATATATATATATATATATATATATATATATATGCACAGTCAGGCTTGAGGGGGTGATAAAACTGTTGATGCTATTTCTAGAACAAATTGAGCCCAGAGCTGTTAGATTGAAGAGCATGAAGTTGGAATTGAGGTAAGACATACAAATTGGCAGTTGAATCACGAGGCTAAAGGAGAAAAAGGGGCGGAGCTGCAATCGCGTGTAGCACGCTGCAAAGAGGAAGATGGAAGGTGAAGTTTGCAGAAAAATTTGAATATGGGGCAAAATTGTCTTAAAAGAAGAGGACAGTTTGGTTGTAAGGGTGGTCTTGTAATTTTATGCGGGTCTTCCTCCTCTGCAGCCACTGGGTTGCATATAAAAACGGAACTCCTGCTTCATTGCAGAAGAAGTAGTTTTTCTTGATATTTTTTTTTGATTACTTATTGGTTAATGAATTTTACAGTTTCCACACTCAGTTTCCATTCTCAAACTCTCCGCCAGTTATTCTTGTTCTTGCTTTCTTTCTAATCACGCTATTCTTGATCTTCTCTTCCGTTATCAAATCAAACGCTATTCTTGATCTTCTCTTCCGTTATCAAATCAATTCAATTGCATCACTAAGTACTTTTGTTATACCCGTGTGAAAAAAAAGATAATAAATATAATAGATAAACGTGGGTGCCGTGTGATATATGTGTAAAAAAAATAATAATAATAAACTAATTAACCAAATTCCATCCCTAATTTCCCTCACTTATCATCCCACACTCTATTCCCCAATCTCTTATTAATATATATCAAACCCTAATTCTCCTCCCACCTTCTCTCAAAAACAACGCAGCTCCCATCCCCTTCTCCCTCATCAAAACTTGCGATATCCCAAAGAAAGAAAAAAAAAGTTCTTTGATCCAAGACATCAAGAGGAGTGGGAATCACAACCCTAACATCATTACCATCATCTCTCGTATATAACTTCTTGCTGGGATTGAGGTAGGTGCATACTATTTACTCCCTCAAAATGGTATGAAGATTGCATGCTCAAAACGGTATTTTTTTATGTGTTTATTGTGTTCTTTTATTCTTGATTTGATCACGATGTTATTATTTGTATAGGTTGATGAATCTATTTATATGTATGTATATGTGTTAACGGCTGCCCTATTGCTATATCAAATTGTTTATGTTTTGTTGATGGATAGTGTGGTTATTGGTGTTCCTTTCGGCATGCTATAAATATATATGTAATAAAATAACAATAATAATAATAATAAAAAAGGGTACTGGCCGAATCCGTGCGGTGTATTATATATATATAAAAAAAATAAGATAAAGGGTTAGGCCTTCCGCCCGAAACCCAAGATATGTATTAAAAAAATTAATTAATTAACTAATTAAAGGGGGGGGGGCGAATTCAATTGCTTTTTATATGGATTTGTTGTTGTTTTTAGTATACTACTATTTAAAAAAAAGGGAAAAAAAGGTAACAGGCAGAGGGTGGCCATTCGGCCAACCCAATTTGAATTAAAAAAAATAAAATAATAATAAAATAATAAAAGGACGTAAATGGTTGGCCTTTTTCGGCAACCCAATTTAAATAAGAAAATAATAATAAAAAAGGGCAAAGGGTTTGGCCAGTTCGGTTGAACCCAATTTTAAAAAGAAAAAAAAGGTAAAATAAAATAAAATAATAAAATAAGTAGACTAAGTAATAGGAGACGGACGTGGTACTGAAGGAAGTAATGAGGACGGCTGTGTGGTGCATTGCATTCATGGCACGTGCATTGCATGAGGTATACTACGTCTATAGGGCGTGGGTATCGGGATGACTTACCGTGTCTATAGGGCACCGAAGTCATGAGACATACTGCGTCTATAGGGCGTGGGTGTCCAAACGGCTAGTGGTGGCTAGAGACCATGACGCTGGATTTAGGACCCGGGGGCATGCATTGCATATAGGTCTAGGAGCATATTGCATGACATGATTCTCGTTGCGTGTGACACGTTAATTGAGCATGCATCACGTACTTGCGCATTTTTATATGGAGTGCTTTACCTTTTCGTATAAGCCATGCTATCATGTTTTATGTGTTATGTGTTGATATCTTTTTGGGTATGTACTATTTGTATTGTTTTGAGAGGCACCTACTGGGTGATTACCATCACTCACCCCCTACTATTCCAGGTGAAACCGATAATGCCTATGATTATATTTTCCTCGAGGATGGTGCCGATGTCGTAGAGTGGGCTGAGTGACCAGTAGATACAAATTGCAGCGAGGGCAGAGACGGGTTGTTTATGATATTTTTGGGGTGACATTGAGATTTATATTTTTACGTTAGTTCGTTGATACATTTCTTTTAGACTTTTAATTCAGACATTTGACTTTGACATGTAGGGCCTGGTCAGCCTAATAATGATGTTTTATTTTTTTTATTGAGGTTCATTAAGTTCTAGTTAGTGTTGTGTTTAATCGTTTCCGCGAAAAGAAAAAAAATTTCTATGTCAATGCTGACGTGTAACAGGTTGATGTGACGCTTTGTATTCTCCTTAGTGAGATACGGCGGGTGCACCGTTACCGAGGATGGAGCTCGGGAGCGGGGCGCTACAGGTGGTATCAGAGCCCAGGCTTCAGATACGCCTCGGGAACGTGAGATTAGTTAATCACCCTTAGAAATAAGTGACGATCTGTTTTCAAATGATATTTTAACTTAAATAAAATGAAGTAGACATAAGCTATGATTGGGTTTCGGGTGATGTGTGCCGTTAGTGAGTATACGTTATAGATTACTGTTTTGCCCTCCAAATTTTATATCTCTTTACGACACTCCTAAACTTAAATTTTGTATAACATGTTTTGACATATCTACAGACAATGCCACCACGGCGTGAACCACCAGGGAATGGAGGACATAACGGAGACAAGCATCATGGACAAGGGGCGATCCCCCAAAACCTTGCTGATACGCTGGCCAATCTGACGGCCTTGATAGCAAATCAGCAAACACAGATGGCGCAACAGTACACTCAGATGGCACAGCAAGAGGCACAGATAGCTCAGATACTTCAGCAAACTCAACAGCAACAACAACAACCACCACCGCCACCACCGCAGCAAGGCTTGCGGTTCTACTACAGGGAGATGCAGAACTCCCGGATACTGATGTTCAGAGGTACCACTCGGCCTGAGGAAGCCGAGATCTGGCTAAAAAATGTGACCGAACAGATAAGGCTAATACAGGTACCTGCGGATCTGAAGGTGGAGATAACGACCCCGTTTCTGGAAGGGGAAGCTGAAAGGTGGTGGAGTGGAGTGAAGCGCAGATTGACTCCACCGGTGACTTGGGAGCAGTTTGTGGAGGAGTATAAGAAGCACTATGTTCCGGGAAGTGCTATTCAGAGAAGGATGGCAGAGTTTCAGATGCTGACACAGGGGTCCATGACAGTCGATCAATATTCTGAGAAGTTTCACGAGCTGGGTCAGTACATGTCATGTATCATGGACAATGAGGAGGCCAAGATGCTGAAGTTCCAGACCGGTTTGAGTTTTCGCATCCAGCAGGCTATTGTTTGTGCGGAGCCCATGACATTTGAGGGACTACTGGAGGTATGCAGACGTGTTGAGAGGAACTTGGACAGGGTTGCTGCATTGGATAGACTTAAGAGACCTCGTGAGGATTTGCATGCGAGCAAATCAGAGAGATGGCTGAAGGTGCCCCGACGCCCTCAGTCCGGACAACCTTTCCGACCAGAGCGACAGCAGGGTACAGTGAGTCAGGTACCGATGATTGAGGGACCGGTACCGACTGATGCGCAGCCAGTGAGAGCTGTGGCACCTGTCTCACAGTGTACACTGTGCGGACGTATTCATCCGGGGCAATGTTGGAAGGCTCAGAGGGCTTGCTATAATTGTGGGAAGCAATGACATCTCGCCAGGGAATGCTCTACACCAGCTCAAGTAAATCCGCAGACTCAGGCACAACAGGGAACCCGAGGCCGGACCAATGCTCGGGTCCATACGATGACAGATGCAGAGGCCGAGGAGTCATGCGACGTGGTTATAGGTATATTTATTTAAATATTTAAATTCGAAGTTGCATTAAATTCTGTGCGTTGCTATTGCATGTTAGGTGCTAAACCTTAAATGTGCTAGGTGTGATTTTAATTAACAAAGTACCAGCCAATGTTCTGTTCGATAGTGGGGCGAGTCACTCGTTTATGGCAAAGAGGTTTGCCAGGAATCTGGATGTTCTCCCTGAATGGCTTGAGACTCCCTACCGTATACAAGCCGTTGGCGACCAAGTACTCGTGTCCCATCATCATTATAAGGGATGTGAATTGGAGATTAACAATCTGCAGTTCTCTGCGACCTTGATACCGATCCGGATGCACGACTTTGACATTATTCTGGGCATGGACTTTTTGGCAAAGTATCATACCAATATTGATTGTCGGCGACTCCAGGTCAGCATGAAGACGCCTGAGTTGTGGGAAACTACTTTTCAAGGGAACTCTAAATTGAAGAAGGCACCTCAGAAGATCTATCTGACTGCAGCTCAGGCTTTCCGAGCACTAAGGAAAGGAGGAGAGGGATTTCTGATTTTCTCAATGGGTGCCGAGCAGGAGGTTCCGCAGATTGACCAAATTCCCGTAGCAAAGGAATTTACAGACGTTTTCCCTGAGGAGCTACCAGGACTACCTCCAGAAAGAGAGATAGAGTTCGAGATCAATCTTGTACCCGGTGCTGAACCCATTTCCAGGGCACCCTACCGCATGGCACCAGCAGAGCTGAAGGAGTTGAAGGAGCAGTTACAGGAACTACTGGACCGTAAATTTATTCGGCCCAGTGTATCACCTTGGGGTGCTCCAGTCCTGTTTGTGAAAAAGAAGGATGGAAGCATGAGATTATGCATAGATTACCGGGAGCTCAATAAGATCACCATCAAGAAAAAGTATCCATTACCTCGAATCGAGGATCTCTTTGATCAGCTACGGGTAATGATAAATTTGGAGTTATAATTTAAGCTTTTCGGTTACTCGTTAAATTGCACCACTAACAAAATTTCTTTCAGGGGGCTAGAGTATTTTCCAAAATTGATTTGCGATCCGGTTACCATCAGTTGAGGATCAAATCAGGGGATACAGCAAAGACCGCTTTCCGAACACGTTATGGCCACTACGAATTCTTGGTTATGCCTTTTGGACTAACCAACGCCCCAGCCGCCTTTATGGATCTAATGAACACAGTATTTCGGAAACAGCTGGATAAGTTCGTTGTAGTGTTCATTGATGATATCCTGATATACTCCCCTGACGAAGAGACTCACGCTGAGCATTTGAGAGAGGTTCTAGAAACCCTTCGGAAAAGGAAATTGTACACCAAGTTCAGTAAATGTGAGTTTTGGTTGAAGAGCGTAGCCTTTTTGGGTCATGTGGTCTCTGAAGAGGGAATTTCGGTGGATCCAAAGAAAGTAGAGGCGATCACCGAGTGGCCTAGGCCCACTAACGTGACTGAAGTAAGGAGTTTTTCTCGGTCTGGCTGGATACTACAGGAAGTTTGTCGAGGGTTTCTCATCTATTGCAGTGCCTCTGAGCTGATTGACGCAGAAAAAGTCGAAGTTTGAATGGACCGCCGAGTGCGAGCAGAGCTTCACTGAATTAAAAAGGAGATTGACCACAACCCCTATTCTTGCTCAGCCCTCCGCGTCAGAAGGGTTTGTCATTTACAGTGACGCTTCTAAGAACGAGCTAGGATGCGTGTTGATGCAAAACGACAGGGTCATTGCGTATGCTTCACGACAGCTAAAGCCCTATGAACAGAACTATCCGACTCATGATCTGGAGCTAGCAGCGGTGGTGTTCGCACTGAAAATCTGGCGCCACTATTTATATAGAGTGAAGTGCGAGGTATTCACTGATCATAAAAGCCTTAAGTATCTGTTCACGCAAAAGGAGTTGAACATGCGCCAAAGGAGATGGTTGGAGTTATTGAAGGATTATGATTTGACCATCAGCTATCATCCAGGGAAGGCCAATCGGGTTGCGGATTCCTTAAGTAGAAAATCGAGTCATGCTCGGCAGGCGACTCTAGAAAGGGAAATGGCAGAGTTTGACTTGGATCTTGTGGATTCTACTGTAGATGTTCTGGCAGCACTGATTATCACTCCAACTCTAGTGGATCAGATAAAGGAAGCACAGAAAGATGACGCCGCAATTAGGGATATCCGAGAAAGAATGCTGACCAGCCAGGTAGATGAATTTCAGGTTCATGATGACAGCAGTATGTGGTACCAAGGAAGGTTGTGCGTGCCGGATGCTGAGGACCTCAGGAGGGAATTGTTGAAAGAAGCACATAATTCGAAATTGTCTATCCATCCTGGTGCTACAAAAATGTATAATGATCTGAAAAAAACATTATTGGTGGAATGACATGAAGAGACACATCGCTGAGTTTGTGGAAAGGTGCCTTGTTTGCCAGCATGTTAAGGCAGAACATCAGAGGCCGGGCGGACTGATGCGACCACTGGAGGATACCCGAATGGAAGTGGGAGCATGTGACAATGGACTTTGTGGTTGGGCTTCCGAGGACAAGAAATGGGAATGATGTGATATGGGTAATCGTGGATCAATTGACAAAATCTGCTCATTTCTTACCTATCCCTACCGGACTTACTATGGAGAGGTTGGTGACTATGTACATCGACAACATTGTCTGCCTTCATGGAGTGCTAGTCAGCATAGTATCTGATCGTGATCCGAAGTTTACTTCTCAGTTCTGGGCAGCCTGTCAGAAGAAAATGGGGACTGAGTTACGATTGAGCACTGCCTTCCATCCTCAGACCGATGGTCAGTCTGAGAGGACCATTCAGACCCTGGAGGACATGCTGAGGGCATGCGCGTTGGATTTCAAGGGGAACTGGGACAGCATGCTTAAGTTGATTGAATTCTCCTATAATAACAGCCATCACAGTGCCATAGGCATGGCACCATTCGAGGCCTTGTATGGACGTAAGTGTAGGTCACCTGTTCACTGGGACGAGGTTGGCGGAGCGTGTGTTGACGGCCCCGGAGATAATTGAGCAAACTAAAGAAAAGGTGAAACTGATTCGTGAACGTCTTAAGACGGCTCAGGATAGAAGTAAGAGTTGGGCCGACATGAAGAGACGACCTTTGGAGTTCGAGGAAGTAGAAAAAGTCTATCTTAAGGTATCACCTATGAAGGGTGTGTGACACGTTTTGGAGTCAAAGGGAAGTTGAAGCCTCGTTTTATTGGACCTTATGAGATACTCGAGAAGGTTGGAGACTTGGCCTACAGACTGTCGCTACCCCCGATGCTGGCTCAGGTGCACAATGTATTTCATGTCTCGCAGTGAGGAGCTACGTGTCAGACCCAAGTCATGTGTTAGATGCTCAGCCACTTAAGATCAGGTCAGATGCTTCCTATGAAGAAGTACCGATCCGAATTCTTGATCGGAAGGATCAGGAGCTAAGAAGGAGGATTATTCCCTATGTCAAAGTTCAATGGAGCAACCACAGGAAGAATGAAGCGACATGGGAACTAGAAGAGCAAATGCGCGACCGTTATCCCACCTCTTTGAGTAAGGTACGGCAAGTTCGGGGTCGAAACTTTTTGTAAGGGGGTAGGATGTTATACCCGTGTGAAAACAAAAAAAAAGATCATAAATATAATAGATAAACGTGGGTGCCGTGTGATATATGTGTAAAAAAAATGATAATAATAAACTATTAACCAAATTCTATCCCTAATTTCCTCACTTATCATCCCACACTCTATTCCCCAATCTCTTATTAATATATATCAAACCCTAATTCCCCTCCCACCTTCTCTCAAAACAACGCAGCTCCCATCCCCTTCTTCCCTCATCAAAACTTGCGATATCCCAAAGAAAGAAAAAAAAAGTTCTTTGATCCAAGACATCAAGAGGAGTGGGAATCACAACCCTAACATCATTACCATCATCTCTCGTATATAACTTCTTGCTTGGGATTGAGGTAGGTGCATACTATTTACTCCCTCAAAATGGTATGAAGATTGCAATGCTCAAAACGGTATTTTTTTTATGTGTTTATTGTGTTCTTTTATTCTTGATTTGATCACGATCTTATTATTTGTATAGGTTGATGAATCTATTTATATGTATGTATATGTGTTAACGGCTGCCCTATTGCTATATCAAATTGTTTATGTTTTGTTGATGGATAGTGTGGTTATTGGTGTTCCTTTCGGCATGCTATAAATATATATGTAATAAAATAACAATAATAATAATAAAAAAAAGGGTACTGGCTGAATCCGTGCGGTGTATTATATATATATAAAAAAATAAGATAAAGGGTTAGGCCTTTCGGCCGAAACCCAAGAATATGTATTAAAAAATTAATTAATTAACTAATTAAAGGGGGGGGGGGGCGAATTCAATTGCTTTTTATATGGATTGTTGTTTTTTTGGTATACTACTATTTAAAAAAAAAGGAAAAAAAAGGTAAAAGGCAGAGGGTGGCCATTCGGCCAACCCAATTTGAATTAAAAAAAATACAATAATAATAAAATAATAAAAGGAGATAAATGGTTGGTGGGCCTTTTTCGGCAACCCAATTTAAATAAGAAAATAATAATAAAAAAAAGGGCAAAGGGTTTGGCCAGTTCGGTTGAACCCAATTTTAAAAAGGAAAAAAAGGTAAAATACAAATAAAATAATAAAATAAGTAGACTAAGTAATAGGAGACGGACGTGGTACTGAAGGAAGTAATGAGGACGGCTGTGTGGTGCATTGCATTCATGGCACGTGCATTGCATGAGGTATACTACGTCTATAGGGCGTGGGTATCGAGATGACTTACGTGTCTAGAGGGCACCGGGGTCATGAGACATACTGCGTCTATAGGGCGTGGGGTGTCCAAACGGCAAGTGGTGGCTAGAGACCATGACGCTGGATTTAGGACCCGAGGGCATGCATTGCATATAGGTCTAAGAAGCATATTGCATGACATGATTCTCGTTGCGTGTGACACGTTATTGAGCATGCATCACGTCCTTTGCGCATTTTATGTGGGAGTGCTTTACCTTTCCGTATAAGCCATGCTATCATGTTTTATGTGTTTATGTGTTGATTCTTTTGGGTATGTACTATTTGTATTGTTTTGAGAGGCACCTACTCGGTGATTACCATCACTCACCCCCTACTATTCCAGGTTGAAACCGATAATGCCTATGATTATATTTCCTCGAGGATGGTGCCGATGTCGTAGAGTGGGCTGAGTGACCAGTAGATACAAATTGCAGAGCGAGGGCAGAGACGGGTTGTTTATATGATATTTTTGGGGTGACAATTGAGATTTATATTTTACGTTAGTTCGTTGAGACATTTCTTTTAGACTTTTAATTCAGACATTTGACTTTGACATGTAGGGTCTGGTCAGCCTAATAATGATGTTTATTTTTTTATTGAGTTTCATTAAATTCTAGTTAGTGTTGTGTTTAACCGTTTCCGCGAAAAGAAAAAAATTTCTATGTCAACGCTGACGTGTAACAGGTTGATGTGACGCTTTGTATTCTCCTTAGTGAGATACGGCGGGTGCAGCCGTTACCCGAGGATGGAGCTCGGGAGCGGGGCGCTACAAACTTTCCAATTGAGATTACATCAATTTTATCAAGGATTGATCAAACCTAAACTAAATTTACACGACGAAATGAAGAAAATTTGTACGTATACCAATCCTCCTTTTTGACATCACAACCAAAGTGTTCATTCTTAAACTTATGAACGACCTACCACACAAACAGAAAAGAAAAGAAAAAGAGGAAGTACCTTAAGAGATTTATGTATCCCTCCACCTATTCTTAAAACGCATTCGGCAAAGACATTTTCAAAAATACTAATTCCAGAACACATGACTCAAAATATATTCAGTAAAGACATTTTCAAAAGTATTCATACTTTTCTGACCCAAAAATAATTTTTGGATAAAATAATGATATATTTGGCAAAACTGATTAGCTGATATCAAAAAATCACATTTCAGAAATAAAAAAAAATAGTATATTCAATATTTTATATTCTTTATATTGATAATTTAATATATCAGCTTTATTGAATCATAAAATACAAATCAAACGAATCTAAACACAATTACAAAAAACAACTTAGATTTCACATTAGGAAGTGGTTCCAAACAGAACCTCAGGAACACAAATTTACTTAATGGAACGAATGTTTAGGAAAAAGGAATAACCAAATGAAAGAGGAAACACCATCTATGAAGACACATGATGAAATTAAAACAAAGCGCACCAAAAAGCAGCAGCCTTAATTAGTATAACACCATACTATATATGTAGCCCAACCGATCTCCGGTTCGATCTCTTTAGTGAACCACAGCAGTTCATGTCACCCATTATAGATCAATCAAGCCCCAGGAGCAGCATCCTTCACCTTGCTCTGCAAATACCCACCATATTCTCTAGCATAATCCTTCATATGACTGGCCGTATCAGCAATCCGGCTTCTAGCATAATCAACACGGTCCGAGCCGGGCGGGTGGAATCCCCTCATATACCTATACAACCATGACAAAACAGCCACCGATGCAGCACCGAAGCCACCGACGGACAAAACTCCGGCCACCATAAAAAACAAAATAGCAGCAATCGGGAACCAAATGGGGCTCGTGAAGATAATCAAAGGAGTCAAAAAGATGAGCCCAAGAAACGTAACCGTAAGGGTAAAACCGCTGAGAAGAAGCAAAATGCCACCGGAAATGGCAAGAGTCAAGAAACCCATGAGATGGGAGGAGGTGGGAGCCTGTTCTTGGAGTTTGGCCAAGAAGGAGGTGGCGGCGGCGACAGGGGGGGGTGGCGGTTCTTGATTGTCTCTGTTGGCCAGGGCTGGCTGGGCGGTCAGCCATGGTTAGTATAGAGGAGAAAAAGGAGGGCGTTTTGATGATGAGTGTTGAAAGGTGGTTTTTATGGGAAAATGGTTTAGGCTTGAAGCGTTAAAAGAGAAGAGATTTGTTTTGAAGGACGCGTGGGAGGAGGGTTGGAGTTGATGGATCGACATGCATGGATGCACGTGGAGGAATGGGAGAGTTTTGGAGTTTACCTTCACTTGAATATGATTTTGGAGAATGGACTTTTTCTATGGAATAAATTGAGATGGGATGGATCTTCAATGGATGCACTTTTTTAGTTTCTGTATTGTTTGTGAATTTAGCATTTGCATTTTCTTTTGTTAGATGTATAAGTTTGTGACACAAGTTGATTTATACATACCGTAGGCCGAATAAAAGAGAATATAATATTATATTTGTTTTAAATATAAGCTTATTTTGAATTTTTGACAATAATTTAAATTAAGATATGTTAAATAGTCAATTTAAACTTACATTTTTAGACAAATAAAATATTATTTTAATGTAAAATATAAGATGCTCCTGCTGGATAGAGTACTGAATTAACTGAAGATCAATTTATACTTACAGAGTCTAGTTGATTGATTAAAATAGCATGTAAGTAATCTTGTGATAATATGAAAATCAACACGTTCTAAAAAAACGACAAGTGTAATCAGATCGGTTCTAATAGAGTTAGCTGTCATTGGCCTTACAGAGACGCAGCTTGTCCTAGGCTGAGCTCAGCCACACTGGTTCAAGCATGCCGACATCGTCGCCCCTCTGACGTTGACACCATTTAAATTTATCATCAACTTTCAAATCAGCCATAACAAGCAGGTCAACCACATCCATCTGCCTGGCCACACCAGTAAGGCCACCAACATAGAGCCATACAAAAATCACCACACCTGAGCCTTCAATGTGTGGTCATGTCAGTTCAGCTCGGCCCTCACAACCTTCGTCATGCAAGCAGCTTCACTAGACATTGCGACCTACGGCACCAGTTTATCGTCACTTGACCAACATGCACAAGCAAGACAAGACATTTGACAGCACCTAATAGCCCCAAACATGAATTGGTCAAGTCAATGACTACATATGCACTTTTATCAGCAACCAGAACACAAGTTTTGACACATTCAGACATCAAACAGAAAATATTTTTCTCGAATTGCACTACATTCTCACAAAGAGACAGGTTTCTCTATATTCTAGCAAAAATTATTTTTACAATAGAACGGCCCAAAACTGACTTAATCGTCTGACGGTTTTCCTGGAGTAACAACTCTGGGACATCTAATGTTGTTGAATCATGTAGGTTTTGAGTGACAAATTTACCATCTTTTCTATCAGGATCATCCTTTTGACAAAGGGCAAACACATCGCCTCCATTTTTGCACTAGAAAGAGGGCCAAGCTGGCCTTTACTTTCATGATTTTTTCTCCCAAAGTATATACAACTATCATAAAAAATACTTAGAAACAAATCGGCATGAAGGTGAGGAATCTTCTCACCATTACTGGAATAGAGGCCTCAGCCATCTATTACAGCAGGATTTTAATGGAAGGCTGGGCCTCCTGACACAAATCCAGGGGCTACCCATGAGGAGCATATGCATGCTATGCAATAGGTGATACAAAATACAAGTGTGTTTCAAGCTTTGGTTAAACAAATCAAAAGAAATGTTCTTAATGCCATGCATGTCGTCGAAAGCCAGCAACCAGAAACGCCAAAGACCAAAAGAATATTCCTCCATGTCAATGGATGAATTTTTGGTGGATGCAATAGGTAAAAGGAAAAAACCTAAAAATATCCTACGCCTTCCAGTAGAAGGTTTTTGGCAGTGAATACGCATCAATCTAAGTATGCACACCGAACTTCACCGCCTCACTATAATCGTGAGGGTTTTGGAGATGAGTCATCTTTAAGACGCCAAGATTACATTTGGACTTTACAAGAAAGTCCTAATTTTGAAGATATTGATGAGTTTACTACCATTGAAAACTTTAAAGTGTCAGAGATTGACACATACGACAAAACCTCATACCCAACTAAACGTCTCTTTCATCTTCAAAAAGCCATGAATCTGAAGAATGTAGCGGCTGCATTAAGGTGCAAAACCTTTCTGGTATATTTAAGGAAAAAGCCAATAGATAGTTTCAAGAGTTTTCATCCCGATCAATCTATTCAGTTAGGCAGTTGGCTCAACAGTGTGAGGCACAATGTGAGTCCAATAAACATTTTATTAAAAACTCTTCACATTTGAAGCTTGTGAGACAAGGGTGAAAAGAATATTTTCTTCAATACACGCAATTCTTCAGAATTGAGTCTCTGAAGGTCGGGGACCGCAATGATGGTGTGATGGTCTCAATTTTTGTAATGGACTGAGACCAGGTCTTCTTTTTTGCCATCTTGCTAGGGAGAATCCTAAATCTCTGAAGGCATGCCTAGAAAAAGCCCATCAGTTTTCCATAGTGAAGAGACCAATAGACTAAAAAAAGAAGCCAAGCAGGCCGACAGAGAAATGGGGTGAATTAAAATAAAGAAAGAGACCCACAAAGAGCCAAAAGACAAACATAGTTCTTTTGATCAACTAGGAGGCTGAGGAAATGGATGATTGCCTGTATTCGTTGTAAAAGAATGCATCCTTAGTGTTATGGAGAAAAATAGATTGTGGCAGGATGCACATCATTTGTATAGGCTGAGGTCCAAGAGGAATCTCAAACTATACAGCAAATCATCACGATATTAGTCATGATACTAAAATATATAGGTAGTTAGCAAGAGCAAGCGGGTTTCTCATCCAAAAGGGTCATTTGTAACAATTTTATGACCAGAGGTCAAGCCTTCATAATCAGATGGATTTTCTCCAACCTCCTCCTAATGAAAAATGCTAGGAATATGAGCCTCTTTACCACCAAGATGTGGAAGATAACCTTGATTCTACACGTCAGTGTCAGGTAAATGTTGTAGTTTATATGATTTTTGACAGACTGTGTTTGTCAAGGTCAGGACCAAAATTCTAGGGGCATAAAGTTCACATAAGTCATCCCAAAATAAGGATAAATTATCACATGAATTGACATATGGGCCTAAGAATTTGATCCCCTTAGGATATGGCGATGAAAGGTTGGTGATTGACATTCTCATTAACTTAGCCTCAGAAGACACAATCAAAGTACAGAAAGTCTATATAAATAAAGGAAGTGCGGCTAAAATTATGTACCATAATGTCTTCCAAGAACTTGGACTGTAGGACAACTTATTACTTCCTATATCAACTTCACTATTGGGGTTATCTTAAGTGGCAGTTCACCCAGATTTCCTGGCTAGTTTTCAATAACTTTTGACGAACATTTGAGAACTTTTGACAAATATTCGAGTTGTCAAACCTTGTGAGTGGATTTCATGTTTATAAAAGAGAGGTGGGCCTACAACATTTTGTTTGATAGGCCAATTCTAATTGAGCTAGAGGCAATTTCATCTTGGGATGGATTGGTTGGCTCTTTATCTCGCTAACATCGATTGTCGTCAAAAGCTTGCCATTATCAAGGACCCAGCAGAAAGGAGCTTGTTTTTCAAGGAAGTCTTAAGTTCAAGAAGGCGCCACAAAAGATCTATGTAACAGCGGCTCATGCATATACGGCTCTACGAAAGGGTAGAGAAGGTTTTCTTGTGTATGCCATGGATCCTAGTGTCGGGGTACCTTTTATTGACAAAATACCAATGGTGAAAGAGTTCAAAGATGTTAGAGTTTGAAATTAAGCTGGTGCTAGGGGCGGAAACCCATATCTAAAACTCCTATCATAGGGCCCCCGTTGAATTGAAGGAACTCAAAGAACAACTGCAAGAGCTACTAGACCAAAAGTTCATCTGATCCAGTGCTTCACCATGGGGTGCACCTGTTCTATTTGTGAAAAGAAGGACGGTAGTATGCGCATATGCATCAACTACCGAGAATTAAACAAAATCACCATAAAGAACAAGTACCCTCTTCAGAGAATTGAGGACCTTTTTGACCAGCTAAAGGTACGATTTATTTTAAGAGAACATGAATTACCTTTTATTGTGAACTGAGAATTTTCTTTGCATTCATTTAGGATGCGAGGGTATTTTCAAAGGTCGATCTCAGGTCAGGATATCATCAAATGAGAATCGAGGCCGAAGATATTGCGAAGAAAGCCTTCCGAACAAGATATGGGCATTATGAGTTTCTGGTGATGCCCTCCGAACTCACTAATGCCCTTGCAGCATTTATAGATATGATGAATACCATGTTCAGAGATCAATCGGATAAATTTGTGGTGGTATTCATCAATGATATCTTGGTATACTCACCAGATAAAGAGACACATGAGATGCATCTAAGCACCGTTCTGGGAATATTGAGACAGAAGAAGCTATTTGCGAAGTTTGCGAGTTCTGGCTACGAAACGTATGCTTCTTGGGTCATGTGATTTCTGAGGAAGGTATATCAGTGGACCCCAAGAAGATTGAAACGATTATCGAGTGGACGAGGCCAACAAATGTGACTAAAGTGCGGAGTTTCTTAGGGTTGGCTGGTTATTATAGAAAAGTTAGTATATCGTGGAGGACCAAGACGAGAGATTTCGAGACTAAGGATATTTGGATGAGACTTTCGAGGATTTAGTTGAGGTATTTATTTCGATATTCGAGGTTTATGTATTTGGGAGTTTAGTGTTTATATACATTTGACCATTGTATCAATTTAGAAAATGATGTTGATTATTTTATAGAGGGTTTTTAGTTCATAATGTTTCCGCTGATATCGATTTGCGTAACTCTAATGACGTGTAATTAAATTGTATCAACGCCTTGTATTCTCCTTAATGAGATACGGCGGGTAAGTCGTTTTGAGTACTAGCCGTCTGACCCAAAAGAAAACAAAATTTAAGTGGACCCCTGAATGTGAGAAGAGTTTTACTGAGTTAAATAGAGGTTGACGATAGCACCCGAGTTGGCACAACCTTCCGGGGAAGGAGAATTTGTGGTATATAGTGATGCATCCAAGAATGGTCTGGGTTGTGCGTTGATGCAGGGGGAATAGTTATAGCTTATGCATCGAGGCAGTTGAAGCCGTATGGACAGAATTATCCAACACATGACTTAGACTTGGCTGCAGTAGTGTTTGCTTTGAAGATTTGGCGACACACCTTTATGGAGAGAAATGCCAAGTGTTCATGGACCATAAAAATTTAAAGTACTTGTTCACTCAGAAGAAACTTAATATGAGACAGCGACGTTGGTTAGAGTTGATCAAGGACTATGACTCATGATCAGTTATCATCCGGGCAAGGCTAATCGAGGGCTAATGCACTAAGCAAGAAATCGAGCCACACCAGGCAGACCCCGTTGGAAAAAAAGATCACAGAGTTTGACTTGGATATTGTTGACTCAATGGAAAATGTTCTGGCCACCCTGACCATTATGCCAACACTGGTTGGAAAATTAAAGAAGTGCAGGTTGAAGATGAGGTCTTACGCAATATTAAGCAAAGGTTGTCTACTGGACAAGTCAAAGGATTTCAGGTATTGGGAGACAGAAGTCTTTGGTTTTAAGGAAGATTATGTGTGTCCGATAATTTGGACCTTAGAAGGGAAGCAGTAAAGGAAGCATATACAACCAGATTGTCTATCCATCCGGGAGCCACCAAGATGTATAACGACTTGAAAAGGAACTTTTTGTGGAGTGGTATGAAAAGACACATCGCAGAGAGTTTATAGAGAGATGTTTGGTGTGTCAACAGGTAAAGACGGAACATCAGTGACCAGGAGGACTAATGCTACTGTTAATCCCCACGTGGAAGTGGGAGCATGTTACCATGGATTTCATGGTTGGTCTTCATAGGACAAGAAATAACAATGATGCTATCTGGGTTATCGTTGATTGTTTGACTAAGTCTGCACATTTTCTTTCGATATCGATGGAGATGCCCTTGGAAAAGTTGGTGACCTTATATGTGGATATATAGTGAGTTTACATGGTGTTCCTGTGAGTATATTATCTGATCGTGACCCGAGATTTACATCGGGATTCGGGAGAGCCTATCAGAAAGCTATAGGTACCGAGTTGAGACTGAGTACAACATTCCATCTCCAGACCGATGGTCAGTCCGAGAGGACAATTCAGATGCTCGAGGATATGTTGCGAGCATGTGCGTTGGATTTCAAGGGAAACTAGGATGGCATGGGGAAGCTAATTGAGTTTTCTTACAATAACAGTCATCACAGTGTTATTAGAATGTCACCCTTTGAGGCTCTATATGGACGAAAGTGTAGGTCACCTCTGTATTGGGATGAAGTTGGTGAGAGAGACATTACTGGGCCGGAATTGGTTGAGTAGGCGTTAGAAAAGATCAAGGTGATTCGTCAGAGATTGAAAGTGGCCCAAGATCGGAGTAAGAGTTGGGCTGATTTAAGGAGACGATCCTTGAAACTCGGGGTGGGAGAGAAGGTGTATCTTAGAGTCTCGCCTACGAAAGGGGTGATGAGATTTAGAAAAAAGGGTAAGTTAAGTCCTCGGTATGTGGGTGGGTCCCTTCGAGGTGATCGAAAGATTAGAACTCTACCTTATCGACTTGCTTTGCCTCCGGCGTTGTCGCAAGTGCACAACGTATTCCACGCGTCGCGACTCAGAAGATATGTCCCTGATCCTAGCCATATTCTGGAGGCCCGACCTTTGGAAGTAGAGAAGTAATACAACCTACGAAGAGGTTCCTATAAGAATTGTGGATCGCAGGGAGCAAGTTTTAATAAATTAAGCGATTCCATATGTCAAGGTCCAATGGAGTAATTACACCGAGAAAAAAGCCACATTGGAGCTCGAAGATCAGATAAGAGAGATGTGTCCTTGCCTCTTCGACTAAGGTATGCCAGTTTTGGGGACAAAACTTTTTGTAAGGGGGGAGAATGTTATATCCCAATTTTTTTATAAGGGTAAAAATGGTATTTGGGCAAATTAATTACTAAACCTAATTTGATTAGGAAATTTTACCCAAACCCTAATCAAATTTCTGTTTGATTAGGCAAACTCCTCTCCCGTCCCACACAAACAAATCAGCCGCCCCATTTATAGATAAAAAGAGACGTTCTTTTTGCCCTTAAAGCCACAAGGCCACCGGCTAGGGAGGAGCACCACCAGTCGATCAACCCTTAAAACGCGTAGTCAACTGGCTTTAATTGTCAGGTAGGTGCCCCCTTAACATCCTTTGAATATAAACTGTATAATCTTTAATTTCTATATGAAACTGAGATCATGCATAAGTATTTATGATTGTATAGATGTTTGATTATTTGATTATATGAGTGTGTGATAAATTGTATATCTGTATATGTGACCACATATGCATATATATGTATGATGATATTTTTCGTATAATCAACATGAAAAAGGTTGTATTTTTTATGCATAAATGAATAAAGGAATCAGTTTGAAGGGCGGCGGTGGTGGTGGTGGAGGTGGGCACGTGCTGCTGTGTAAAGGGGTGCGTGTGTGAGTGTGTGTGAGGGGGTGCGGGTGGTGTGAGGGGGGACGACAGTGAGTGAGGGGTGGGGCCAGGGGATAGGGAGTGGGGCCGAAGGTGAGTGAGTGGAGGGAGGGAGGGGGGGAGTCGGGCAGAGGGAGGGGTGGTTTGGTTGCGGTAGAATCTGAGAAGAGGGGGGATCGAAAGTGGGTAATTGAAGAAAAGGAAAAGAAAATTGGAGGGGAACTGAGGCGCGGGAAAGGAAAGGAAAAAGGAAAAGAAAAAGGAAAAGAAAAAGGAAAAAGAAGAGGGAAAATAAAATGAAAAAGGAAAATAAAGGAAGGATTCTGTATGTGATTTCTGTGCATTCATGCATCACGACATTGAATTAGGTTAGGCGTGTTGTAAACGTCTCTCTGAGGTTAGGCGTGCCGTAATTCTCTCTGTTAAGCTATGTGAGCCGTAAGTCGCATCTTTGTTAGGTTATGCAAGCCGTAAGTTGCATCTCTGTTAGGTTATGCGAGCCGTAAGTCACATCTCTATTAGGTCTTGGGAGCACGCATTGCACGGTAGGATGCATGTTTCTGAGAACGTAGGCATATCATGCATCATGTATGTGACATTTCCTTTTACGCTCATTTCGCATGCATACGTGTTTTGATTATTTTAAGAAGTTATGACAGTTATACACATTTGTGAAAACGTAGACAGTCTATTTTTGTATTTCCGTACTTATATCTAATTTACTACTGTCCTAGCATGTGTGATCTCACACAGGACTGGTGCGGGTAAGGTACCTACTGAGTGACGTTTTTGTCACTCAAACCGTTCATTATGTTTTATTGCAGACGATTCAGGTTACGATTATATATGGATTGCAGAAGATTCTGAGTGGACTCACTGGGACTCATAGAGAGACTGACTAGAGATTGAGCATCAAGGTCTAGAGAAGTTTTATTTTATTATTATTTTTGAGGACATAGCTTAGGGATTTCATATTTACGTACTTTACGATGTCGTTTTAGGAGATTTTGACTTGATTCTGACTATATATGATTTTGTGGATTTTACTTTCAATTTAGGAATTTTAGTTGATTTATTCACTTCTGCAATCGAATACTGTGCTGTTTTGATAAGTGCATGGATTCGTACAGACGCCTTGTATATCCCTTAGCGGAATACGGTAGGGCGTACCGGTTTTGACCCTAAGGTTCGGAACGGGACGCTACACCGAGTGTATCAGGCCTCTAGATATCCGATGAATCTGGCCGAGGCAATAATATTAGAATGTGCAAAAGTATTGTTTACATCCTATGTTCAGAATCACTCCTATAAATAGCCAATGAGGAAAGTGAAAAGAAAGAGTGTGAGAGACAATGAATATTGGAATAAATGCGCTAAAGAAAAATTGATACATGGGAAAATGTGTGTTTCCGAAAGGAAAGAAACTAGTAGGGTGTTTGTGGGTTTTTATTCTTAAATATAGCAGACGGTATGATCGAGCGACATAAGGATAGACCAGTGGTGAAAAGCACAGACATACAAAATTGACTATTAAGAGACTTTTTTTCTAGTTACGAAAATTGACACGACCAGAGTATTGTTCTCAACAGCAGCAAATTGAGATTTGTTACTACACCAGTTTGATGACAAGAATGCCTTTCTGCACATGGAATTGAAAAAGGAAGTCTACATGGAGACACCACCAAGTTTTTCAAAGGAGTTTTGAGATAGTAAAGTCTGCAGACCTAGAAATGACCTGTACGAATTAAATAGTCGCCCCATGTGTGGTTAGGGAGATTTACATTGGTTATGAAACAAAATAGGTACAAAGAAAGCACTTCAAATGAATGGGAGAGTTTTTACATGTCTGATTATATATGTAGATGATATGATCATCACAGGGAGCGGTAAGAAAGAAATGTCATGACTCCAAAGAAATCTATTCGTCGAGATTAAAATCAAGAATTTAGACCTTAAGTACTTCTATAGATTGAAGTTCTTCAGTCAGGCAAAGGAATCTTCATATCCAAAAGGTACATTCTTGACCTATCGACTCACGTGGGGATGTTGGACTATAAGCCAAGTGATACACTAATGGTAATAACATAAACTGCGAGTCGCGAAAGGAGCTCCGGTCGTGGACAAGGAACAATATCAAAGATTGGTGGAAAGATAATATATCTAATCTTATACAAGGCCTGACATTACCTTCGCTTTGGGATCGTGATTAGTTTATGCATAAACCTCAAGCAGTTGTTACGCACATCGTATGATACTTGAAGGGCATCCCAGAGAGAGGAATAACATTCAGTAAACATGGGCATCTGGAAGTGGAAGCTTATGCCGATGCAGACTGGACATGCAAACCAAATGATAGGCTATCTGCTTTAAGGATATTTTGCACTAGCCGGAGGCAATCTAGTCACTTGGAGGAGCATGAAATAGAAAGTCATGGTGTTGCCCATTGCAGAAGCAAAATTCAGGAGAATTGCCGAAGGAGTTACGGAAATGCTATGGCTGAAAAAGCTACTACATGAGATGGGCTTCCCGCTAAAACTTCCAGCTCAGTTAAGTGTGATAACAAAGCTGCAATTAGTCTTTCAGAGAATACAATACAACATGATTGAACAAACATTTTGAAGTGGATAGGCATTTCATTAAAGAAAAACTCGATGATGAAGTTTCGAGCTTCCATTTGTACAATCAGAGGACCATATTTCTGACATACTCATAAAGGCAGTTGCCAAAAAGATGTTGAGTCAACATTCGCAAGTTAAGCATTGAAGGTCCTACTGCTCAACTTGAAGAGGCGTGATGGAAAGTATTGATTCATGACATAAATCAAGGAAGAGGATAAAATTACATTCATATCCGAAATCTCAATCATATCAATTGTATTTATTGTAATTAGCATATACCGTAGATAGTGACTGTAATTCGACTAAGATAGATCCTATGGTACATGATTCAATTAAATGAAAACAGATTAACATCTTGCGCCTTTTTCCCCCTTAATTTCTCTGTGGATGGCAATTTGATCTTCAAATAGGAAAGTAAACATCTGCAAGGGAGGAATAGAGGAAAAAAATTTATTACCGGTTGGTTTGGATAGTTGGATGTTAAACAAAGTGAACCTTTTTGGCTTATAAACTATAAAAAAAGGAAGACAATCGAAGGCTATCTCCCTGTAACATATATTGTGAGCATTTCTAATAAGTTTTGGATAAAACACATAATAAAATTTGTTTTAGATATTCTGTGAAAAAGCTTGAGAACTTTGGTCAAAAAATCTTATCAACTCATATATATATTCAAACTTTTTCAATAGTCTCTATAATATACAAAACTCGGTCTTAAAAAGTCTATCATTAGTATCTAGGTAGAGAAACTTGTTGAGAATTTTAGTGTGTGTTTTATGCTGCTATTTCTGTTCAGACTAAAATGACCATCATCATCCTTGTAATTTTAGTAGTGTGATTCTGAGATGAACTATAATTAATCTGAAATATCAATAACCGAGATACAGTTGATTACTTAAACGTAAGAAATAAGCAGCGAATGGAAAATGCTTGTTTAATATATACTTACAATACATTTTGTATCCATTACGCTGATGTCAAATCAATGCTGAATCCTATGGAATATTAAATCCATGACGTCCATGTCGAATCAATGGTGAATCCTATGGTATTGAACATGTTATATGCTAATTAATTGAATGAAAGGATTGTGTGATGTATAATAGAAATGTTTCGATTAGAATATACTGATGACGTGAGTAGTAAAAGGTTTAAATGTAGGAAGTTGTTGGTAGGATGAAGAGTTGTTAAGAACTAAATGTGAAAAACTCAAACACCATGCTTAATGCACTAAGGACTACTCATCGCCGGAGGAAAAGACTATGCCGCGAATGAAGGCCTTCAGCATCCCCTTGTAATGGGCCATAGCAAGTGTCTTGATGATACGTGCAGAATGGACATTTTTTTAACTCTAAACTTTCCCTTCAAATATGGTTTAGGCACAATGAAGATATCTTCACATTGCTTCCAAATAAGTTGAAGAAACCTTTTGAACATAAGTTCTCCAATGAGTTCTACATAACCCAAGAAAGATACCTCCCTCTTGGATGTTCTCCTCTCCGGGATGGGACAACTCTTACAAAGATATTCAAAACTTGAAAGATTCTAGCCTTAATTTTGAATATGAATCAAAGAAAACACGCAAGAATTACTCATGAAGAATAAAAAAATTTCATTGAAGGTGTGTGATTACAAGGCTTCTCTTATGTGCCTTTTATAAGAAAAAATAACACAAGACAATAAACTATCTTACAAATGAAATGATGATTGAAAAGCCTAGACACTTCCAAAAACTATTCATGCAGGCTTCATAAAAACTAGTCTTGAATGATGATTGAAAAGACTATACTCTTTCAAAGATTATTCATGTAGGCTCCAGAAAAATTATGCTTACAAGTCTTGAATGATGATTTTCAAAGTAGGTCCCTCAAGTACTATTTGTGGAAGACTTTAAGAATTTGTCTTCAACTTGAAATCTTTCCTAGATTTTGAATGGTTTTTGGACACCTTTCAATTCGAGCTAGACCTTTCCTTTTTAGAGAATTGTATCCCATTCAGTGTAGAAAATAGCCATATAAAGTTCTTTGCGTTTGGCCCAACCATTGAGGAGATACATCCAAATTACTGAAGGTATGTCACAGAATTCGGTAGAAATAGTACTTTAACTTGCATGCTATTTTTTGCTATCAAACGACCGATTTCAGAAAAGTACAAGCATGAATATTGCAGATCTTTGTCTTAGATTTCCAAAGCATCTTAAAACTCCTAGTTTAGTCTTTTGGTTGGAGAGATAAGTCAATTCTACCAAAACAGGTCCTACAGAAACTCACAATCCGAGATGGCCTAAACAAATACGACATAAACATTAAAAAGCAAAATCAAGAACACATTCTAACTTAATGATATTTTACAATGATTCTAAAAACTCTTATAAATCATGTTATAGGTTCAATAAGGTGAACTTAATGTATAAATTCCTTTGGTTCATCTTGCACATGTTTAAATAGGAAGGCTCCTACTTCATGCATTAGTTTCTTAGTTTTACTTCTTGTTAAGGGTCCTTGATCTTGCATTTTTGTAAAATTATGTACATGCTCATTATCTTGACATGGATGAGGGTTATGGACCGTATCATTCTCCCCTTCTTCAAAATGACTCGACCTCAAATCTAAATCATCACCAAAAAGGGTAAGATCAGCAACTTTAAAAGTATGAGAAAATGACCATACTTACTCTACGAAAGGTCAAGAATGTAAACATTATCTCCAACCTTTTGAGAGTACTTTGAAAAGGGCCACCCTCCTCTTGGCATGAGCTTAGATTCCTTCTCTATGAAGCCTTCTTTGCTTAAATCAGCAAAACAAGATCATCTAGTTCAAATAAAACTTCCTTGCCTCCTTTGTTAGCTTTTTACATACTATGTGTTTTTCTTTTCAAGTGTAGCTTAACCTTAGTATGGCAATTTCTTAATCAGTTCATCCTTATTCTTTCCATCAATACTTGCACGTTCATGAACAAGAATAGGTACAAGATCAAGTGGAGACAAAAGATCGGAATCATATATAACTTCAAAACGTGAATGTGTGGTGCCACTATGAACACTTCCATTATAAGCAAATTCAATATATGGCAAGCAATCTTCCCAATTCTTAAGTTCTCATGAATTATAGTATGCAATAATTGAAAAAAAGTTCTATTCACAACTTAGTATGACCATCTGTTTGGGGGTGAGCGGTAGTAGAAAATAGAGTTTTGTTCCAGTTTACCCAACAACATACGCCAAAAGTGACTTAAGAACTTAGTATCCTCTATCACTAGCAATGGTTCTATGCATGCCATGTAGATGTACAACACCTGCATCAAGTTTGCAAACGTGAGATGCATCATCAACTTTTAACACCGCTATGAAGTGTGTCATTTAGAAAATCCATCAACGACAACAAACACACTATCACTTCCATTTTTTTGATCTAGGTAATCTCGAAACAAAATGCATACATATATCAATCCAAGGTGACATAGGGACAGATAATGAGGTATACAAACCATGTTGATGTGATGTAGATTTAGCTTTCTTGCAAGTTATACAACTTCTATAAAACTTCTCTACATCACTCTTATATAGGGCCAAAAAAACGTTCCTTTAACATCTCTAATGTCTTAAAGATGCCAAAGTGGCCTATTAAACCTCCACCATGGGCTTCTTTGGCAAGTATCTCTCTAACAGAACACTTATGTATGCACAATTTTTTTCTTTAAACAAATATCCATCATGTAAATACAACAACAACAACATTACCCAAAAAAAAAACCACCCCCATTGCCCCTTAGAGGCTCCCGCCTATGTCGGGGTAGGGGAGGGTCAGATGTACGCAACCATACCCATGTGTTAGAAACACATACAGGTTGTTTTCCCAATGGTCCATAATGAAAATTGCGTGTTGATCAACTGCTACTTCATAATATAAGAAGCGCATCCAATTTAGTGAGTCATTTGCTTTATTCCATCATATTCCAAAGTCAAGGAAGAGTATGTCCTTAACTTCATTGGAAATGAAAGCCATCATGCAAAATAATACTTACCAAATGGAGAATCGGCACATGCATCAAATATTGACTAAAAGTCATGATCAGATGTATACGATTCCTTGATGCACTCAATCCAAGCAAATGATATGACAATGTAGTAATCAAAGAATATCTCCAAGATAATGCATCATCTACAATATTGTCTTTTCCTATATTTATCACATAAGGAAATTGTTCAATGAATTCAACAACCCATTTTGCATGCCTCTTGTTTAATTTTCCTTGGCTTTTAAGGAACTTAAGACTTTCGTGATCAGTATGAACCATAAACTACTTATGTTGCAAATAATATTTCTAAGTTTGCAATTATCTAACTAGTGTATACAACTCTTTGTCATAGGCTGGATTATTGAATTGCGCTCCCCTTAAGCTTTTCACTAAAATATGCAATCGGTTGTTTAGACTGAGATAGTACAACTCCTATACTAACAACACTAGCATCACATTCAATTTCAAATGTTTCACATCAAAGCTAGGTAGTCTTATAATAGGTGTAGAAGTTAACCTGGCTTTAAGTTCATCAAAGGCTTTCCATTGTGACTCTCCCCACTAAATCCTACGTCTTTTTTAGCAATCTCATTCAAAGGTACAGCAATAGTGGAAAAGTCCTTAACAAATCTTCTATAAAAACTAGCCAACCCATGAAAGCTTTTCACCTCTCCAACAGTTGTGGGAATCAGCCATTACAAAATTGAGTTCACTTTATCTTGGTCCATTTCAATTCCATTTGTACTAACCACAAATCCTAGAAACACAACTTTTTCCATATAAAAAGAACATATCTTGAAATTTGCATATAATTGTTCTTTCTTCATTGCTTTCAAAATGCTTCTTAGGAGGCCTATGTGTTCATGCAAAGTCTTAGAATAAATCAAGATATCATCAAAGTATACAACAACAAAGTTTTTAATGAATGCACGTAAGACTTCATTCATTAATCTCATGAAAGTGCTAGATACATTAGTTAAGCCAAATAGCATGACTAACCACTCATACAATCCAAATTTAATCTTAAATGCAGTTTTCCATTCATCACCTTCTCTAATGCGTACTTGAAAGTAACCACTTTTAAGATCAATCTTGGTAAAATACTTAGCACCGTGCAATTCATCAAGCATATCATCAAGCCTAGAAATAGGGTGCATGCATTTTACAGTGATGTTGTTGATGGCTCTACAATCAGTACACATCCTCCATGTACCATTTTCTTTGGTACAAACGATAACAGTACTAGCATAAGGACTCATGCTTTCCCTCACCTTTTCTTTGGCCAAGAGTTCTTCTACTTGGAGTTGAATTCTTTCATTTCAGCAGGGTTTGCTCTGTAAGTTGGCCTATTAGGCAGGATAACACCAGGTATGAGTCTATTTGGTGCTCAATTCCTCTTAAAGGCGGCAAACTAGAAGATTCTTCTTCAGAAAACAACCCTGAAAACTCATCAAGCAAAGATACAACTCCACTGATCAAAGTGGAGGGTAAGTCACTCATAGAAACAGAGACTCCTTAAACATCAAAACATAGAAAGTTTTCTTTGAGTTTATGGCATGTGACATTTCACTGGGTTTGGCAAAGAAAACAAATTTCTTTTGAGATTTCCCTTCATCATTGTTTACTATCTCTTTGCCTTTAAACTCATTTTTCTTTCTTTCACTCTTAATACACTCTAGAAATTTCTTTTCTGCCTCCTTCTCCTTAGGATCAATCCTGTTCTTGCACATTCTGTTTTGATCTTCAAATACCTTGTGTGGGGTTAATGCATGGGGCCTAAACAACTTATTGTTAAACCTGAATGAATATCTATTCAAGTATCCATCATAACTAGCTTTCTTATCAAACTGCCATGCTCTACCTAAAAAGATTTGACTTGCATGCATAGGAGCTACACATCAACAAAAGATATCATATTTATACCCACCAATAGACAATGAGATCAAAACTTGTTTACTAACACTCACTTCTCCACAATCATTCAACCAAGATAGTTTATAAGGGTGTGGGTGGTTAAGTAATGGCAAATCAAGTTTTCTAACAAGCTCAACACTTGCCACATTAGTACTGATCCAGAGTCATTTATCAAAGTACAAACTTTCCTTTTAACCATACAATGGATATGAAAAATATTGTCTCTGTGTTAATCTTGTTCATCAATCTTAACATGTGCATTAAAAGCTCTTCTAACAACCAAGAACTCTTTTGATGCAAGTTCTTCATCCTCACTCACACTTTCCTCATTTTCATCATGATTTTCCTCAACATTAACATGTTCCTCTTCCTCATCATCAGAATAATATTCATTAGACTCTTCAATGAACATGATACGTTTAGAGCTGAGACATTAATTTGCAAAATGATCTTTACCTAAAGATTTAAACCATTGAATGTCTCTAAATCTAGCAGTGGAATTAGAAATTTTACCTTCAACCTTGTTTTTCCCTTTGTCCAAGTTTTGTTGAGGTGGTTGAGATGGTCTTTGATTTGGTTGAGTCTTTCTTTGGAACCCACGGTCTTGAGGTGCAGTTAGCCTGAAACTTGTGCCTTGATTTGTCTTAGGTGGCATTCTTGTATAGGATGAAGAATTAGCTCGAAAAGATAAACTAGATGTAAAGGGTTTTCCCTTGAGTTGTGTCTCAATCTTTTCAGCTTTATGAACCATGGAAGTCATACCAATATATGTGGTAAGTTCAACTCTGTGTGCAATTTCCTTATTCAATCTAGTTGGAAATCTAGCCATGGTAGCTTCCTCTGGTTCTTCAATGTTAGCTCTTCAATAAGATCTCTAACTCTTTGAAATACTCATCTACACTTCGGCTTCCTTGAGTGAGTTTTTGCAAGTTTTGGTAGATGGTTCTTTCATAGTCTGAAGGAATGAATTTTTTTCTCATCTCAATTTTCATTTCTTCCCAAGTAGAGATTGTTGTTTGTCTGGTTCTTATCCTTATGTTGTGTAGTTGATCCTACCAAATTAAGGCATAATATGCAAACTCTATAGCTACATAGTGCACTTTAGTAAAATCAGTATAATTTGTACAAGAGTATATGAGATATACCTTTTCTCCCATTCAAAATATGCCTCAACATCACTCTTTCCATAGAATGTGGGCATGTTCACTTTTATTTTGAGGAATTCATCTTCTTGTGGGTTATTCTTTTGATTCCCACAGTTTCGGAACTAGTTGTACTCTTCCTCAATGTTATAGTCATCAAACTTTTGGTTTGGTTGTTCTTCTCTTTCATTAAAGGTCCTTATAGGTATGAAATCCCTATTAAGTCCTCTTCCTCTGCCTCAACTTCTTCCTCTTTCCGGAGCAAAAGACCCATGTCTTTCAAGCCTATGTTCTGGTACATGTGATGTTGGTCCTTCATGTAAAGGATTTTCTAAATGAGGTTGTGACTTTTTTTCTAGGCCCTCTATATGGCTACTCATCAATTTCATTTTCCACAATATCTTTTGCATTAGTTGTGCTAAATCATCAACGTTTGCAGGCAATCTTTCTCCTTCTTGTTAAGGTCCATGGTACTCTCAGTTGTCTTATCCATGGTACAATTACCTAAAATTGAAAAAGAAAAACAAAGAAAAAGAAAACTAACACAAAGACAAAATAAACTTGATTATGTTAGTGGAAAACAAAAAACAATTGTTTCTTCCCCTTTCTCTCTGTTTTTGTAGTTCACACAATCTTGTGTCTCCTTGAAGAATCTGAGGCTAGAACAATTCAAAGCAAACTTACCAAGTGAGCATCAATTCAAATAAAAAGTAAACTTTCCTTCATAAGTCTCCCACCAATTCACTCACAATTCCAATGTTATAAACAACAAACTTAGATTGTACTAAGATTCAAAGAGAATCGAAACCAAATTTCATGTAATAGGCTGAGCCAAAGAAATGTTAAGGGGTTGCCCTGGACAATCCTTAACTTAATCTTAGGCTTTATGCAAGCTAGATGCAAGTATGAATAAACTATAAGCACTCAAGTGTTCAAAAATGAAAACCAATAGGTACTTCGGGTGTATAAATGAAACAAGACTAGTTCTTTTGCTCTTTGCACTTTTAATTGTTTTGTGCAAAAGTTTCTTTGAAATAAGCTTCTCTTTCTTTCTTTTTCTTTTTCCTTGTTCAAAGCTAAACAAAGTGTATATATCTTGCTAAAATTGATTGGTAAGGCTTTGCGTGTTTGTTTTGGATGGATATGTTGACGTTTTTGTGTGTAGTAGGCTGTCAAGTTGTTCAAGATGAACAAATTAATTTTCTTTCTTACCAAAGCTGCCAAATCAGATATTGAACACAATAAAATGCAACTAAACTCACCACATAATACAACTAAACAAACACAAAGTCTAAATCAAGTTAAGAGCTTCGATAAAAACAAGAATATAAGAAAGACAAAGATAGATGTATAAGCAATGGACTGAATATAAGTAATGCGGAAAAGCTTCTAAACAAAGAACTTAAAGTCCAAGAAAGTGTCTAAACACAAAGAAATTGAAATCTAACCGAATGAAATAAACAAACCATAAATCATCAGAAAGAAATAATCTTTAAGTCTTTTATGAGATGTTTGTCCTTAGTCATTTTCAATTTCATATAGGTCCAGCGTTACAATAATTTTCCAGAGTCCAATCTAACCTCACATCACCAAATGATACAGTAAGCTCTTATATCGATTTGTTTGAGTTTTTTTGCTTGTTGAACTAGAAGAAACAAAAAAACTTGATAAACAACAAGATGACATTTTTTTCTCGAAGACAACAAAGAAAACAAGATGTAACAGGAAAAGAAGTGAATATCAAACTTTTTTTTGTTTTTGAATAGACAAAAAATGAAATAGAAAACATACGTATAAACTATTTTAGTCTTGGTTTCTTTTTGTTTTTAAATTATACAATTCAAAATAAGAAGAAGACACTAAACAAAATAGAATTCAAACTTCTAGGAAGATGGTTGAATGGTAGATCAAGAGAAGAACAAAAGAAAAAAAATTGACACAAAGCAAATGATAAGTTGAGTTAAAGAAAAACTTTCGCTCTGATACCACTTTGATACGTGCAAGAATGGACCTTTCTTTAACTCTAAAGCTTCTCCTCCAAATATGGTTTAGGCACAATGAAGATAGTTTCACCTTGCTTCCAAATAAGTTGAAGAAAACCTTTTGAACATAAGTCGTCTAATGAGTTTTATATAACCCAAGAAAAATACCTCTCTCTTGGATCTTCCCCTCCCCGAAATCGGACAACTCTCATAAGGATGTTTGAGCCTTGAAAGATTCTAGCCTTGATTTTGAATATGAACCAAGAAAACACACAAGAATTACTCTTGAAGTTTCTTTGAAGGTGTGTGATTACAAGGCTTCTCTTATGTGCCTTTTATAGGCAAAAAAATAACACAAGACAACAAACTATCTTACAAACTGAAATGATGATTGAAAAGACTAGACACTTCTAAAACCTATTCATGTAAGCTCCATAAAAACTATTCTTGAATGATGATTGCAAAGACTACACACTTTCAAATACTATTCATGTAGGCTCCATAAAAAGTAGTCTTGCAAGTATTGAATGATGATTTTCAAAGTAGGTCCCTCAAGTACTATTCATGGAAGACTTTAAGAATTTGTCTTCAACTTGAAATCTTTTCTGGTTTGTGGCTGGGTTTTGGACACCTTCTAATTTGAATTAGCCTTGCCTTTTTAGAGAATTGTGGCCCATTGAGTGTAGAATATAATCATGTAATGTTCTTTACATTTGGCCCAACCATTGAATAGATACATCCAAATTACTGAAGGTATGTCACACAATTCGACAGAAACAGTACTTCAACTTGCATACTATTTTTGGCTATCATGATGACTGATTTTGAAAACGTACAAGAAATGAAAGTTGTAGATCTTTGTCTTAGCTTTCCAAAGCATCTTGAAACTCCTAATTTAGAGTTGTGGTTGGAGAGATACGTCAATTTTACCAAAATAGGTCCTGCAGAAACTCACAATCCGAGATGGACCTAAACTAATACAAATAAACATTTAAAAAGCAAATAAAGAACACATTCTAACTTAATGATATTTTACAATGTTTCTAAAAACTCTAATAAGTCATGTTAAAGGTTCAATAAGGTGAACCCAATGTATATATTCCTTTGGTTCACCTTGCACATGTTTAAATAGGAAGGCCGTACTTCATGCATTAGTTTTTTAGTTTTACTTCTTGTTAGCGATCCTTGATTTTGTATTTTTTATAACATTATGTGCATTCTCATTGTTAGTTTATAAAATGTTTTGATGATACAAAAAGATGTTTTAAAAAAGACTAAGATGAAATTTCATATCTTTAGTTCGAAGCAAAATTGATGTAAACATGTGCGAGACGAAAAATCTCTCATGAATCGGATGAAGGTTACATCAGCCCTTCAAGAGATCCATGTGAAGCTTGGTAAAAATTCAAGCACTCAGATCCACGTCATACTCTCAGCCAAGGGACGTAGATCGATTGACGTATATCTGAGAGACGTCGATCTCTCAGTTAAGCATACGTCGATCGATCGACGTATAACTGAGAGACGTCGATCTCTCAGCTTCAGGTATGTCGATCGATCGACATACATCTGAGAGACGTCGATCTCTCAGCCTAATGACGCCGATCGATCGACGTCATTCTGAGAGACGTCGATCTCTCAGCCAGGCTGACGTCGATCGATCGACGTCTGACTGAGAGACGTCGATCTCTCAGCCCTGGCACGTAGATCGATCGACGTCTCCAGGATTCAAAAATTTTCAAACGTTGGAACGAAATCCAAGGGAGATCTATGATATTTTCTCTCTCCAATCTTGCTCAAATTTCTTGTGGACTTTAACCCAACATACTACATGCTTCCTTGACTATTTTAAACATGTCTAAGATTCTCTAGGGTGGCTATCCAAGATCAAATCACTCCATAGGGTGGTTAAAGACTATTTGGGCACTATCTTGACATTTTGAAGATGAAGACTTGGTGGAGAGCCTCAAAAACGTGGTCAACTTTATTTATAAATAGAAGAGGCTTGGATGAAGCAATAACACACTTTCAACATCATCTAGTTTCATTTACCATTATTGTATATTTCTCTCATACTTGTAAATTTGTTTAAAGCTTGTCTAGCTTTTCTTTGATCTTCATCATTGTATATTGAGAGAAAAAAAAAAGTCAAGCACAAGAGGAACTATAAATATTTGATCTCTTGCTTGTGCTTAGACTTGTGAGAAAGTGTGATCCTTACAATATTTCTTCAACCCACTGTGAGAAGTTCTTGAGGGAACTTTTGTTGATGTTGTGAGGAAGCAAGAAGTTGTTCTTGTTAATAGCGATAGTTGCTGTGGTTGCACAAGTATGTTGTGCAAGAAGTTGCTGTTGTTGTGGCTTACACTAAAGTGTTAGTGTAAGTGTTGCTGTGGTTGTTCTTATTGTTCATAATAAGAAGAGTAGTTGTTGAAAATCCACTTTAGAAACAAAGTGGTAGTGGAGTAGAATCATTTACGATTCGAACCACTTTATATATATGTACTCATTCACTACTCCTCATCTCCATTCTTGCTCTGATTTTGAATATCCTTTGTGAGTTGAGACAAAAGAGAAAATTCCGCAAAAAGTGCCAAACACTCTATTCCCCCCCCCCCCTCTATAGTGTATTTCGGACCTAACAATTGGTATCAGAGCCTAACCTTGATTGCTTGGCCTATCTTTGCAAGTAGCAAGGTTAAAGATCATGACACCTCAACCTCAACCTCTTCATCTCCCAAGCCTACTGCACTATTTTCCGGATCAAACACTAAAGCTCCTATGTTGATGCCCAAAACTATTCTTTATGGAAATTTCGAATGATCAATCATTTGAAAGGCTGTGGATTTGATATATGGAGAGCTGTTGTCAAAGGAATTGAAGTTTCTATGATTACCAACTCAAAAGGAGAATCAATGTGCAAAGATGAGGATGACTACACCGACGAAGAGAAGGTAAATTTCGCCATCAATGGCAAAGCATTTGACATTCTCTCAAGTGCTCTTACCACCACTGAGCTCATTAGACTCCAAGGTCTTGAAACAGCCCATGAGGCATGGAAAAGGCTTGACATGATACATGAAGGAACTGAGCAAGTAAGAATGGCCAAAAGACTCATGCTCATGAAGGAGTATGAGATGTTCGGAATGAAAAGTGGTGAGAAGATTGAGGAGACAATCGATCGATTCACACGAATAGTGAATCAACTCTCCATGGTTGGCAAGAAAATCTCAAATGAAGATCTTGTCTCAAAACTCCTCAACTCTTTGCCAAGAGAATGGACACCCAAAGTCACCGCCATCACCGAATCAAAGAATCTCAAGACTCTTACCCTTGATGAGCTATCCGGTAATCTTCTTACTCATGAAATTCTTATTGATGAACAAAATAGGATGAATCCCATCAAGTCTACACAAACATCACACAAAGGATTGGTGGTAGAGTCCGATGAATCGGATGAGGAAGTTGCCCTTCTAGTAAGAAAATTTAGAAGAATGGCAAATAGAAACAAAGCTCAAGCAAGAAAGTTTTTCAAGAAACCATCTAAAGAAAAGGAAGCAAGTGAAAATTGCTATAGATGTGGTCGACCCGGTCACTTCATTGCCGATTGCCACGTAAAAGAGCCGCAAAAACAAGAGAAGAAGGTTTTTCCTCAAAAGAAGAAAGCCCTCAATGCAGAGGTAACCACGTGGGATGATCTTCTTTCGGAATCAGAAGGAGAAGAGAGTGAAGATCAAGGTGTTGGACTTGTGGCAATGGTTGACAATCCAAAGTTTCAACATACTTGTCTTATGGCAATTGAAGATGACCTTGAGGCTCTCAAGATAAATGGAGTAGCCAAAGAAGAAGGAACCAAATGGCTTATGGACAGCGGATGCTCAACTCACATGACCGGAGACAAGACGTTGTTCACCAAGCTCAAGCACCAAGATGGTGGAACGGTGCATTTTGGCAATGGGAGAGCCAAAATCCTTGGACATGGAGAAATTGGTAATTCTTCCTTTACTATTAATAATGTACTATATGTAGAAGGGCTTAAGTACAATTTGATAAGTGTTAGCCAACTAGTGATGCTAATTTTCAAATTGAGTTTGTAAAAAGAAAATGTGTTGTGAAAAAGAACGATAAGATTGTTTTCGAAGCTATTCGTAAAAATGATGTTTACAAATTTAGCACACATGATTTGATATCACAAAATGTTTCTTGTCTAGTTGCCAAAAATGATTTGACTCAACTATGGCATAGACGACTTGGACACATTAGTTTTAAGAATTTCAAAGAGATTTGCAAAAATGAAAAAGTCCAAGGTCTTCCAAAATTAGATTTCGAAAACCATGGCTTATGTGACACTTGTCAGAAGGCAAAGCTTGTTAAAACAAGTTTCAAGCCCAAAAGTGAAATCTCCACCACCAAACCTCTACAATTGCTTCATATGGATTTGTATGGGAATATTGGTACAGCAGCAAGCAAGTCTAAGTGGAAAACATTACACCTTTGTGGTGGTAGATGACTACTCTAGATACACTTGGGTAATGTTCTTAGCTAAAAAGATGATGCATGTCAAGAATTTATAAAACTTTGTAAGAGATTAGAAAATCAAAGAGAAGACACAATTAAGGAAATTAGAAGTGATAGAGGTGGTGAGTTTGATGGAGAATTTCAGGAATTTTGTGTATCCAAAGGGTATGGACACAATTTTCAGCTCCAAGAACTCCTCAACAAAATGGTGTTGCGGAAATGAAAAATAGAACACTTCAAGAAATGAGTAGAGCCATGCTAAACGAATTTGAGTTACCCAAATATTTTTGGGCAGAAGCGGTAAATACCGCTTGTCATGTGATCAATAGAGTCTATTTGAGACCATTTCTCAAAAAGACTCCTTATGAGCTTTGGAAAGGTAGAGTACCAAATATTGGTTATTTCAAGGTTTTTGGTTGTAAGTGCTTTATACTTAACACCAAAGATAACTTGGATAACTCGACTTCAAAGCGGATGAAGGAATCTTGATGTTGTACCCCAACGATCATGTACGTGAAAAACTATGAATACGAGACGGAATGAAAGCGGAAATTTCTTTTAGCGCATGTTACTTAAGTCAATTTAAGCCTCTTTACTTAATCATTATTAAGGTGATACCAAGCCAAATTAAAATAGGGGAAACTTCAAGAGAGTAATACATGAAAAGTACAGTTATATGAACCATACATACCAATATATATGTATGTGCGTGTATATGAAATATGTATGCATACACATGCTAATCTTAGAATACAATAAAATACACGAAACAATATAGTATATGAACTGAAGTTACAAGAAATATCAAATGGCCCAAGAAGCCTAAAAATTTCGGCCTATACATGGAGATGTTCTAGAAATCTCTAGCCAATTTTATTAGTTAAAATAATAAGACAAGAAGTTATTATGCAAAGAATAAATAGAAAATAAAATAGACATGCATTTAAGGAACAAGTTAAGACAACTCATTAAAGAAGGAAGTAGTATGGTTGAGGTCATAAAGACCCAACCAAAACCGCCCCCTTAGTGTCTAGACATGGAGGATTTTAAATCCTACCATGGTTACTTTTCTCTAAACCAAGGTTAATGTAACCATGATTTAATAAAGTTACTTGGGTTAGCACAAAAGTAACTATAGTTTGAATAAAGTAACCAAGGTTATACTAACTTAACCTTGATTAACATTCAAGAAAGCCCTAACCCTCACAAAAATCCCTCCAAAAACCGTCCCCCCTCTCCTAAGTCCCTAACATGTTTTAAATCAACCATTCTAGAAACATCTATCTTCTCATCATGCAAGAGCAAAACACTTAGACAATTTCCATTCCCCTCACCAAGGTTTCGCCCCCAACATCTTGAAGGATGGGAGTTTAACTTCAACTTCAAGACTCAAGAAGACATCTAGGTAAGTCTTATTCCAAGTTCTCTTAAGAGAATTCTCATTTTGGTAAAGAATGAAGCTCACATGAACTCTCCTTCTCCATGCCAAAACCGTGGGTTTCATGGTTGAAATAGGTGAAAGCCTTCAACTTTCTAGGTGGTGTTATATTGAGGTGCTTGAACCTCCATTCCAAGATCATTTTGGTAAGATGCTCTAGCCTTAAAGATAACCTAGTTCCTCTATTGAATAAAGAACTAATCTTTTCATTTCACTCCTTAAAACCGTATGCTTAAGGTGAAGAAGGTGAAGGATCTCATCACATCTCACTTCATAACCAAGCAAAGGCAAGAGCTTTAGCTTGAAGAGGCAAGTATACTTTAAACACCCTTACAATATATGTGATTATGTGCATACTTGAATGTCTAGAAGCCTAAGACATGACTTTAGCGAAAATATGCCTAAGTTGTTACCTTTTCTTATGTTTTGAAATTGTTGGACTAGGGGACTGTTTTGTTTGGAAGAATGAACAGCCCATATGAACGACTTTTGCATACTAAAAAGAGACTTGAATTAGTATAGGGAAGCCTTATTATGTCTATTGAATGACCATTAACTTGGATTATAGGCTAAAGAACAAAATTAGGAGGGAAAGGATATTTCTATGCATGTTGGCTGAAAACAGAATTCTGGACAGATTTTATGCCAAATTGATGGACTTAGTTAAGGACCTTATAAACGTTGGATTGAGCTTATTTTTGGTGTGGTCGTAGATTATTATGACTAGTTTATTGTGGCGTTGGAATTTCTGGAAAATCATTTGTGGATTGGTCAGAAATGAATTTTTAGTATCAAGGGGTCAAAACAGTTTCTGGTCGTACCACCTTAGGGAGAAAAATTAATTAAGTACCTTAACATCTTGGATTGACCTGAAATTTTTACAGGAAGTACTTAAGACATAGAGCTAAGTATCCATGTAAAGAAATTGATTTTGTCTATTGATCTTGATGGTAAAACCATTGAGGGAAAGTTGGTGTAACATTCTAGAAAACAGGACAGATTGACCCTTTGTGCTTGTATGAATTGTATCATATTTATTTTGACTTGTTTTGGTGAATGGGCATTTGAATATTGTTCATAAAGGAAATAGGAAAGACTTCCAGGTGCTAAGTGAGCCCCATAATGAGTTTATGGATGGAGACAAGGTAAGGAATTGAGTTGAGAGTGCAGCAGAATTTCTGTTGTACCCTTGTTGGGAATTATTTTTATTGAGGCACCTACGCTTGTCGAAATCGCATGAAATTTGTACAGAATGTAGTTAAGATCATGTGGTGCATGTCCATATTTTTAGTTTCTGGAAAATAGGCTCAAAAGGTTGATTTTAAGGCCGGACAATACAGGACATGCTGCTGGATCCTTTTCCAGCCCGTGAAGAAAGTTGTTTATGAGGTTATAAGTGCATTTTACCATGTTGCATCTCATGCACTTGCATTGACATGCTCATATGTTTCCATGCTCATGATTTTATCGATGTTTTATATAAAGTTTCTGTTTTGAAAGAATTTCGTCCCTTCTGGCCAGCTTAAAACTACCCGCTACAGATCCGGGGTTAATTGATCTGACGAAGTATAAGAACCGATCCAGGCCCGGTATAATAGGTCTGATGAAATGTAAGAACCGATCCAGGCCCGGTATAAATAGGTCTGAAGAGTATAAGAACCGAGCCAGGTCCGGTATAATAGACCTGAAGGTGATCATGTTATAAGAACCGAGTCATGCCCGGTATAATAGGCTGACACACTATCTTGTTTTATGATGAGCATGATTTAAAAAGAAAGAAAGAAAGTTCAAGTATTTTATGAGCATGTCTAAAGGAAAGAAAGAATGTTTCCCGTTACATTTGCATTGCATTCACATTTTCATACACATTATGCATGATACCTTTTCATAGAAGTAAGGGTTGGCTATAGCAAGTAGAATCTAACTAAGTGATGACATTTAGTTTTTAGCTTAGTATTGATATGACTTTAAATATGATGCCTCGGAAAAGCATTGGAAGGTATGTTTTAACCTAAGGAATTGGGGTTTGATTCTTGTATGCCGTTTTCTCTTTATTGTACGGTGTTATTGTATACTTGCTGGCGACTTTGTCGCTCATCCATTTATTTTCCCCCAGAGCCAGGTAATGAAGTCGAGTGGATTGATAATGAGCCAAGAATGCCATACCCATAGGTTATTCAAGTCGCTGTTAAGAGAACGATGATGAAAGCTTTTGATGAGCCTTTGGGACATTTTGGGACTTAGCTACTTTCGGACTCTTTTCGGATAATGTTTGTATAATTTCACGGTGTAGTTTGCTATCGGATCAGTTTGTATAATTTTGCTATGTATTCGCGATTTGACGCTTTCAGATTAAAGTTCAAATTCTGCCGTATTTTTATCTACCTGTTAAGATCGTGACTTTGTAATCCATGTTTATCCATGGGTTTTACGAGTTAAGTATCGACGCTTTGTACTTTTCCGAAAGGGAAAGTACGGCGGGTTGCACCGTACGAGGGGTAGCCGAGTACGGGGCGCTACAGGTGGTATCAGAGCCCAGGCTCTAGATTCGGTCAGAACGTAGAAGCTAAGTTATGATCTTAGAAAACTAGGAATTGATCTTAGAATTAAGTCATGATCTTAGAAGAGAGATGGCCTTAGCCTAGACAATTTAGGTTGGAGATAGGGTCCCCTTGGTTGATCTGCTAGCCTGATATGTCGCATATTGACTCTTCTTCCTGCTTTAAATTCCTTATCCAAGCATGTCTAAATTCAGTCAGTCATCTCGATCCATATATACATATAAATATCTTTCTGCTTCCGTATACAGATGGTTCAGACTCGTGGTAGACCTTGCAGAGATGCTGCCCATGCACCCGAACCCAACCCTCCACAACCTTAAGATCAAGCCCCTCCACCTCCTCCTCAGAATCAGAATCCACCGCCTCCTCCTCCACCGCAGAATGAAAATCCCCCACCAGCTCAAGGAAACCCTCTTCCGCAAGTGCCACTTGTTATTCCGGATTTCCAAGCATTCTGTCAGACCATAACTCAGATTAGCCAGGGAATGATTCAGCAAGTTGCCCCCTCCCCCTTATGAAGCGATAAGAGATGCACAGTATTACTTTGAGAAGCTCAAGCGAGCAATGTGCCGCCTTTTGAAGGCAAGTCTGACCCCGATATGGCTGAAAAATGGTTAGATGAAGTGGAGAACTATTTGAACTGAATGGAGCCCCTGACAATATGAAAACCCAAGCTGTGAGGCCTTTCCTCCTTGGTGAGGCGAACCAGTGGTGGAAGGCTAAGCTGCAAAACCTTTGCCCCGACCTATTCCATGGGAGAGATTCATCCAAGAGTTCAACAAGTTTATTTTCCTCCGTCAGTGAAGATGCAAAAGAGGCATGATTTTGAAATGTTGAAGCAAGAACCTGGATGACTGTGTCTGAATACGTGAGCAAGTTTCTGGCTTTAGGTAGATTTTCTCCGGCTACAATGAATGATGAGGAATCTAAGATGGTGAAGTTCGAAAGTAGGCTGAACCCAAGGATTCGCACTTGGTTGGTAAATGTTATCCTCTGCTGATTTTGAGGCGCTCGTTGATGCATGTTATCGGATCGAGAAGGATATCATTCGTCGTGATGCGACGATGGGCCAGAAAAGAGGAAGGGACACTTCTGGTGATAAAGGAGCAAGGAAAATGACTAGACAGAATTTTCATGGGAGGCAAGGTAGATAGCAGAATCAGAACCAAAGAGGAAATCAGAATCGTGGACAAGCGCCGTGGGCAGAATCAGAATAATCAGAGAAGTAATCAAGGAAATCAAGGACAGCAGCAGCAGGCCATTCCATGTGTCACCATTGTCAGAAGAATCATTTGGGCGAGTGCTATGTACAAGCTGGTAAGTGCTTTGGTTGCGGCAAGACTGGTCCATATAATTAGGGATTGTCCTGATAAGGGAGCTGCTTGTGCTGGATGTGGAAAGACTGGACATATTCTGAGAGATTGGTCGTGAGCGTGGTGGTCAGCAGCAAAGGAACCAACGACAAGCGCCCGAATGTGCGTGTGCATGTGATGACCGATGCTGCAGTTGAGGAAGCTGGAGACGTCGTGGCTGGTATGATTTAAAAATTATGCAATGCTAATTTGATAAATATTATATTGCTGCGTAGTTAAAACTTTGTATGATTCATGCGCTATTCTTGTATGTTGTATGCCCGCAAATGTGTTGATTGATAGTGGCGCCAGCCACTCCTTTATATCTAAGAAATTTGCAAAGGGATTAGACCATGATCCCATCCGGCTGAAATCACCTTACCGAATCCAAGCCGCTGGTGGTCAAGTGCTTACGTCTCATCATCTGTATAAGATTGGCGCGGTCGAGCTTGATGACCATCGGTTCGTGGCTGATCTAATCCCGATTGCTATGATGACTTTGACATTATTATTGGTATGGACTGGTTGTCTAAGAACCATGCCCATATTGACTGCAATCAAAAGAAAGTCACTTTCAGAGCCCCGGAGCAAGAGGAAGTATCATTTCACAGGAGGTCCCAAGTTGAAGAAGTCAAAGAATATTTTTGTGAATACAGCTCGTGTCCGTCGAGCGTTGCGAAAGGGATGTCAAGGCTATCTTGTTTATGCCCTTAGTGTCGAGCAGGCAGCAGTGGACATTTCGCAAGTTCCAGTAGTTCAAGAGTTTCTTGATGTCTTTCCAGAGGAACTACCAGGACTCCCCCCCTGATCAAGAAATTTCCTTTGAGATAAACCTCATCCCCGGAGCTGAGCCATTTCTGAAGCTCCTTACCGCATGGCACCCCGCTGAGCTGAAGGAACTAAAAGAGCAATTGCATGAATTATTGGAAAAGAAGTTGATTCGTCCAAGTGTGTCACCATGGGGTGCCCCAGTTTTATTTGTAAAGAAGAAGGATGGAGGTATGCGGCTGTGTATTGATTATCGGGAACTCAACAAGATCACCGTGAAGAATAAGTATCCGTTGCCTCGGATCGACGATCTGTGCGACCAGCTTCGGGTCAGTAATTACCAAGTCTTATTTCAATATAATAATCATGAGTAATATCTAAAGTATCCTAATGCAGGGAGCTCGGGTGTTTAGCAAAGTGGACCTAAGATCTGGATATTTTCAATTGAAGATAAGAGCTGAGGATATCCCTAAGACAGCATTCAGGACGAGATATGGACATTATGAATTTCTCGTGATGCCTTTTGGACTGACCAACGCCCCTGCAAGCGTTTATGGATCTTATGAATAGGGTGTTTCGGGACCAGTTGGATAAGTATGTGGTAGTCTTTATTGACGATATCCTGATTTATTCGCCTGATGAGGAAACTCATACAGCCCATCTGAGGACAATACTTGGTATTCTAAGGAAGCATCAGCTCTATGCGAAATTCAGTAAATGTGAGTTTTGGTTGCATAGTGTGTCATTTCTTCTGGGCCATATTATTACTGAAAATGGGATTTCGGTTGATCCCCGAAAGATTGAGGCAATTACTGAGTGGCCGAGACCGACCAATGTCACTGAAGTAAGAAGTTTTCTCGGACTGGCCGGTTACTACCGCAAGTTTGTTGAAGGATTTTCAAGGATAGCTATACCACTCACTAGATTGACTCAGAAGAAGACAAAATTTGTATGGAATGAGATTGTGAAAGTAGCTTTTCTGACCTGAAGGCAAGGTTGACATCTGCACCAATTTTGGCTCAACCCATTTCAGGAGAACAGTTTGTGATCTATAGTGATGCTTCCAAGAATGGATTGGGTTGTGTTCTTATGCAGAATGGGCGTGTGATCGCGTATGCGTCTCGCCAGCTTAAGCCGTTTGAGCAGAATTATCCAGTACATGACCTCGAGCTTGCAGCCGTTGTATTTGCTCTGAAGATTTGGCGTCATTATCTGTATGGAGAAAAGTGTGAGATCTTCACGGATCATAAGAGTTTGAAATACCTCTTCACTCAAAAGGAGCTGAATATTGCGCCAAAGGTGTAGCGCCCCAGCCCGATACCGTTATCGGAACCAGTGCACCCGCCGTAGTCTACTATGAGAACTACGAAGCGTCAAGCAGATCAAGCATACATCCTTCATAATGTAAGATAAACCAGCGGGAACGTCATAAAATTTAAACCTTCATTGTCAATATTACAACCAGAAACTGCAGCGGAAATAAAAACTGTTTGTTCATCTAGCCAACATAGGTTTTAGAACAACATAATAACAATAAGTTTTGCAAACTTAAACAAAATAGTCCAGCATCTATCTATTCCCTTGTCCATCGTCCCATTGAGCCCACTCGCCGTCGTCTTCGATAAATATCAACTCATAATCAGGCTCACCTGAAAAGAAGATAGAATGATTGTTCTTAGCGAAAACTTCGCCAGCAAGTAACCCGTCTATACACCCTACGGAATCACACACGTCGAGTCACCAGTGTATACAACATTGCCCAAAAATAAGGTGCTCGGGTTAGCAATAGCATCTTAGTAAGAATTACTCAAAACAGATCAAGCACATACGTGAACACTGATACGAGAACCAACATGTATTAAAACAACGTATCACATAAGCAAGTCATAGACTAACCACGTTTCTTGCATGTCAAGTCTTATGCTTCGTGTATCATGATGCATGTACTTCTTTAAAATCACACACAACACCCATGCATATGTCTTCTTTCACAAACATGTCATGCATGTCATTTCACAAAACATTTCATCACTTTACATATCATATTCTTCGCGTAGCAGAACTTATACCCTGTGGGTGATCAGCCCACAGCCATCATAACTTTATACCCCGTGCTGAAAGGTCCACGGCCCCATTACATATCATATATCCGTGCTGAAAGGTCCACGGCCCCATTACATATATATCATATATCCGTGCTGAAAGGTCCACGGCCCCATTACATATATCATATATCCGTGCTGAAAGGTCCACGGCCCCATTACATATATCATATATCCGTGCTGATAGGTCCACGGCCCCATTACATATATCATATATCCGTGCTGATAGGTCCACGGCCCCATAAAATACTTCATTTTCCGTGCTGATAGGTCCACGGCCCCATAACATACTTTATACCCTGCTGTTGATTCACAGATCACGCTCTTTATACCCTGCTTTCGCAGACGTGACTTTTATACCCTGCGATCAACCAGCAGCCATTTTGTCTTTCGCAAACTTTACCTTTCTTGTTCTTTTGCAAAACATATCTCAAATCAGATGCAAGTGCCCATGTCATGATGCAGGATGCACAGATAGCTTCATTTCAACATGTAACACACACACATACATCTTGTCTATCAAGGATATGGTCTTGCCCTCAAACACTCCCTAAACGTGTTTTACCAAGTCTATTTGTCTCACTTATTCACTAGAATTCAATCTTATGCTTACTTAATCAACTTACCATCTACACCTCAAATATACCTCAAATACCCTTGCATTTTATGTTCAAAAGAAGTGTATAAAGTTACTACACTTACATAGGGCGCCTAAAGGGTCAAAAATACTTCCAGAATACTTGGAACACCACTTGAAGCGCCTAATGGTACATGAAGCGCCTCTACTAGGCGTTCGAAGTGTTCGGGGATGATTCAGGACACATTGAACACCACATGAAGCGCCTAATGTGACATGAAGCGCCTCATGTAGGCGTTCGAAGTGTTCTGACGGTTCTAAATTGCAGTTTTTCTGTACGGGAAAGCTCCAGGACACATGGAACGCTACATGAAGCGCCTATAGTGACATGAAGCGCCTCATGTAGGCGTTCGAAGTGTTCTGACGATGCCAAACTGCAGTTTTTCTGCAGTAACTTCCACCCAACTCCTTTCTTCTTCAACCCTTCCATATTCAACTCTTAAAGATCCATCTTAACATCTAAATTCATCATACTTAACATACATCTAATCATGAATTGAAGCTTAGTTGTGCCTAACAACCTCCACTCTAACTCTTCAATCATTCACCATCTTCCAAGATTGTCATCAACAACAACCAACACCACAAGTCTACAACAATGTCAACTCTCATCCCTCAATTTCTGCACATACTCTCAACGTCAAAGTGTAGACAATCAACATAAGAGTAGAGCAAGACAATAAGCAAGTCAAGATATACACTTTATGGGCATGCTTGACAACAATAAAGCACCACACAACTATTTTCAGAGATATGGCCCAAAGAACAATACTTTGCACAATTAGCAACAAGACTTACATATAACAAAGCATTTAAAATAGTCAAGACAAGAATACCAATGTGTGATTCATGTTTTCTCTTTGTAAGACATAGGGCCTAAGTATCAAAATTTACATAAAGCGTATAGAAAGATTACTTGCCTTGGAATCTAGTTAATCTTACAGATTTACTGCAGAATTTCGGTAAGGATTGCACCTAGTTTGACCGCAAGTTCTTCCTTCTCTTCTTCTTCCTTCCTCTCTTTCTCTTTTCTCTCTTTTCCTCTCCCTTTCCTTCTCTTTCCTGCAGCCGATTTTTCCCTCTCCTTTGGTGTTATAACCGTCCCCCTTAATGCCAATGGGGAGTTATACCAAAGTGTGGTGTAACTCCCTTAACTCCTAGTAGGAACCTTTTAAGTAATTACTCTTAGTTTCTTTTAATTCTACTTTTAACCCCTTTCTTTTGTTCTTCTATGTTTTGTGTAACTAAGTTACATTACCTACATAATTAATTAGGTTGCATTCAAGGTTGACCTAAGTATCGAAAGTTGCGCTTAAAATCACGGGGTGTAACATTCCTCCCCCCTTACAAAAAGTTTCGTCCTCGAAACTTACGTACCTTAGTCGAAGAGCTGAGGATACTTCTCCCGCATTTGTTCTTCGAGCTCCCAAGTGGCTTCCCGTTCCGTGTGATTGCTCCATTGAACCTTTACATAAGGAATCACTCGCTTCCTCAACACTTGATCCTTTCGGTCCACAATTTTCACGGGTACTACTTCCTCATATGTAACATCGTCCTTGAGTTCCAAAGGTTGAGCTTCAAGTACATGACTTGGATCCGCCACGTACTTTCTTAATTGTGACACGTGGAATACATTGTGAACTTGTGCCAACACCGGAGGTAATGCCAACCTATATGCCAAGGCTCCTACCTTCTCAAGTATTTCATAGGGACCAATGAAACGAGGGCTTAGCTTGCCTTTTACTCCAAACCTCATGACGCCCTTCGTAGGTGATACCTTCAAATAAACTTTATCACCCACATCAAAATCCAATGGTCGTCGTTTGGAATCTGCCCAACTCTTGCTACGGTCCTGAGCCGTCTTGAGTCTTTCCCGGATGACTTTCACCTTCTCTAATGTTTTCTCTAATAGCTCAGGCCCAGTGATGGTCCTCACGCCCACTTCGTCCCAATAAATCGGAGACCTACATTTCCTTCCATACAAAGCCTCAAAAGGAGCCATATCAATTGCGCTGTGGTAACTATTGTTATAAGAAAACTCCATCAGCTTTACCATTCCATCCCAACTCCCTTTGAAATCCAGCACGCAAGCTCTTAGCATATCTTCCAAGGTTTGAATTGTCCGCTCAGACTGTCCATCAGTTTGGGGATGATACGCTGTACTCAACCTTAATTCTGTACCCATGGCTTCTTGGAATGCTGTCCAAAACTTAGATGTGAACCGTGAATCTCGGTCGGACACTATACTTACCGGAACACCATGTAAGCTCACAATATTCTCCATATACACATTCACTAGTTTGTCGAGAGGTGTTTCACTTGAAACGGGTAGGAAATGGGCAGACTTTGTTAAACGGTCCACGATAACCCAAATCATGTCACATCCACTTCTTGTCTTTGGTAATCCGGCTACAAAATCCATTGTGACATGTTTCCCATTTCCATTCCGGAATTTCCAACGGCATCAACAATCCACCGGGCCGCTGGTGTTCCGCTTTGACTTGTTGACACACCAAACACCTCTCTATGAATTCCGCAATATGTCTTTTCATCCCGGACCACCAATAGTATCGCTTGAGATCTCTATACATCTTGGTGCTACCGGGGTGTATCGATAACCTTGAATTATGAGCTTCTTGCAAAACTTCTTTCCTAAGTTCGTCAACATCCGGCACGCATAATCTTTCCCTAAACCATAAGCTCCCATCATCCTTAGTCCGAAATCCTTCAACTGGACTATGTTTCACCCTTTCCTATTATCTCACTTAAAGCCTTATCTCTCTTCTGTGCCTCCTTTATCCGATCAATCAAACTCGGGGTGATAGTCAAGGCTGTCAAAACATTCACCGTGGATTCAATCAAATCTAAACCAAACTCCTCCATCTCTCTTTCCAGTGGTGATTGTCGTGCATGGCTGGACTTCCTACTTAAGGCGTCGGCTACCTTGTTAGCCTTTCCCGGGTGATAATGAATAGTTAGGTCGTAGTCTTTTAGCAACTCCAACCACCTCCGCTGCCTCATATTCAATTCCTTCTGTGAGAACAAATACTTTAGACTCTTATGATCCGTGAATACCGCGCACTTCTCTCCATACAAATAATGCCGCCAAATCTTCAAGGCGAACACAACCGCGGCAAGTTCAAGATCATGTGTGGGATAGTTTTGTTCATAAGGCTTTAGCTGTCTTGAGGCATACGCGATGACTCGTTCGTTTTGCATTAAGACACAGCCTACAAACAAGGTGTTAGTCTAAACTTTAGGGATATATATAAGATCATAACCTTATACTATAATTTACGTACCTAACCCGTTCTTTGACGCATCACTATAAATCACAAATCCATCCGTTCCAGAGGGTTGAGCCAATACTGGGGCTGTCGTTAATCTCTTCTTAAGCTCCGTGAAACTTTGCTCGCATTCAGCCGTCCACTCAAACTTGGACTTCTTTTGAGTAAGGCGACTGAGGGGTACGGCAATCCTCGAGAATCCCTCAACGAATTTTCTGTAATAACCCGCTAGACCCAAGAAACATCGCACTTCGGTGACATTGGTAGGTCTAGGCCATTCAGTTATAGCTTCCACCTTCTTCGGGTCAACAGCAATCCCCTCTTCTGATATCACATGACCCAGGAAAGCTACACTTCTTAACCAGAACTCACACTTGCTAAACTTTGCATAAAGTTGTTTCTGCCTCAAAATGCCTAGTACGGTTCTCAAATGCTCAGTGTGAGTTTGCTCGTCAGGAGAATACACAAGGATATCATCTATGAATACCACTACAAACTTATCCAACTGTTCTCGAAAGACGGTATTCATAAGATCCATAAAAGCCGCAGGGGCATTTGTCAATCCAAATGGCATCACTAAAAATTCATAGTGACCATACCTTGTGCGGAAAGCTGTCTTTGCGATGTCCTCGGCCTTCACTCGTAATTGATGATATCCTGATCGGAGGTCAATCTTAGAGAAGATTTTAGCACCTTTGAGTTGGTCAAACAAGTCCTCAATTCGTGGAAGAGGATACTTATTCTTGATGGTAACTTTATTCAACTCTCTATAATCGATACACAGCCTCATGCTACCATCTTTCTTCTTTACAAACAACACAGGTGCTCCCCAAGGCGACACACTAGGTCGGATAAACTTCTTGTCCAATAACTCTTGCAATTGTTCCTTCAACTCTCTCAATTCCGCCGGAGCCATTCTATAAGGAGCTTTAGAACTAGGTTCAGTACCGGGGATCAAGTTAATCTCAAACTCAACTTCTCTCGGAGGTGGCACTCCTGGTAAATCTTCTGGAAACACGTCAGGAAATTCATTGACCACTCGAATTTTCTCCATAGACGACACCTCCTGAGTAACATCCATGGCATACACTAGAAATCCCTCAGCACCTTTCCTTAATGCCTTGCGCGCTTGTGCAACCGACAAGTACACCTTTTTGGGTATCTTCTTTCGTTCCGCATCTCCTTGAAATATTACCTCCTCCATCCTAGCATTCTTGATTGTCACTTGCTTCAACCGACAATCAATATTAGCGTGATTCTTGGCTAACCAGTCCATTCCTAATATGACGTCAAAGTCATACATCTGAATAGGGATCAGTGTGGCAGGGAATGTTTGTCCTTCAAACTCCAGTTCACAATCCCGGTACCGATGATACGAAACCATAATTTGATCTCCGGCCGCTTGAACACGATACGGAGTTTCTAACCACTCAGGCAGACTACTCAGGTGTTTAGTGAATCTCTTTGCTACAAAGGAGTGGCTTGCGCCGCTATCAAAGAGCACGTTGGCAGGTACCTTATTTACTAAAATCGCACCTGCTACTACGTCGGTAGCCTCCTGCACATCCGTATCCGTCATGAGATGTACACGGGCATTTGCTTTAGGCTTCGCTCTCGGCTGCTGAGCCGCCTCTCCAGGATTATTTTTCTTCATCTCCGGGCAGTCCCTAATCATGTGACCCACTTGACCGCATCGGAAACATGCTCCAGCCACTTTCCTACACTCTCCAACATGGTTCCTATTGCAATGTGGACAAACTCCTACCGCCTGCTGAGCTACTTGATTCTGGGGTGGCAGTCTCTGAAAATTCCCAACTGGCCCTCTCTTCGGAATCTTGACCCAACGTCCGGGTCTTCCACCAACTCTCACATCCTCCCTTGGTCTCTTGCCTCTATCAGACCCTCCTGCGCTAGCTGCTCTTGCCGCCACTCGGCGAAAATCACTCTCAACACGGTAACACGCATCTAGCATATCCTCATAAGTTTTCATCCCCGCATTCACTATCGCCGATTGTATCCTCGAATCCAAACCCCTCTCAAACTTTGTCATCTTAAGACGATTATCAGACATAATCGCAGGGGCAAACTTACCTAAGGCATGAAAACGATCTGCATACTCCGACACCGTCATCCTTCCTTGCTCCAGTCTGTCAAATGCTCTTATCTTGTCCAATATTGCAGTCTCCGGTACGTAGTACTTCAGGAAAACTTCACAAAACTGTGTCCAAAAGATTGGTGGGGTCATTCTCAACACCATTCCTTTCCACCATTCGCCAGCCTTGCCACTTAGAAGGGGCGTGGCCACCTCAACCTTTATCTCGTTCGGTACCTGCACCAGACGAAAACATTTCTCTACCTCAGCCAACCAGTGCTGAGCCTCTTCAGGATCCGTACATCCACCGAACTCCAGCACCCTCATCTTCCTCATCTCTCCATAAAGAACCTGATGTTATGTTGTGGCGGTGGTGGAGGCGGAGGCTGATGCTGCTGCACATACCCTTGTGCAATGACCGTCAGCGCATCAGTGAGTACTTGGGGTAAAACCACTTGTGGTGGCTGGTTCTCTTGTCCATTGCCAGAGTTGCCTGTGTTATCTCTTCTTGGAGGCATATTTCGCTGAAAGGTTAACATTTCATTAGCATTCAGTAAGTACAAAAGGTTACTGAAGGCTCGAATGCGTACTAATAGGTGAGGTGTGTAGCATAACTATTAATACAAAATTAGATGATAAACGCGCTCGCACACACCCAACCCGTATCATACTTAACCACTAAAGAGATCAGTACTTATAACTAAGGATCAACCTTAAGGGAGAATCATAGCTTAAGAGTCTAAAAGATCATAAACTTAAGTTTCCGAAATAGATCTGAAGCCTAGGCTCTGATACCACCTGTAGCGCCCCAGCCCGATACCGTTATCGGAACCAGTGCACCCGCCGTAGTCTACTATGAGAACTACGAAGCGTCAAGCAGATCAAGCATACATCCTTCATAATGTAAGATAAAACCAGCGGGAACGTCATAAAATTTAAACCTTCATTGTCAATATTACAACCAGAAACTGCAGCGGAAATAAAACTGTTTGTTCATCTAGCCAACATAGGTTTTAGAACAACATAATAACAATAAGTTTGCAAACTTAAACAAGATAATCCAGCATCTATCTATTCCCTTGTCCATCGTCCCATTGAGCCCACTCGCCGTCGTCTTCGATAAATATCAACTCATAATCAGGCTCACCTGAAAAGAAGATAGAATGATTGTTCTTAGCGAAAACTTCGCCAGCAAGTAACCCGTCTATACACCCTACGGAATCACACACGTCGAGTCACCAGTGTATACAACATTGCCCAAAAATAAGGTGCTCGGGTTAGCAATAGCATCTTAGTAAGAATTACTCAAAACAGATCAAGCACATACGTGAACACTGATACGAGAACCAACATGTATTAAAACAACGTATCACATAAGCAAGTCATAGACTAACCACGTTTCTTGCATGTCAAGTCTTATGCTTCGTGTATCATGATGCATGTACTTCTTTAAAATCACACACAACACCCATGCATATGTCTTCTTTCACAAACATGTCATGCATGTCATTTCACAAAACATTTCATCACTTTACATATCATATTCTTCGCGTAGCAGAACTTTATACCCTGTGGGTGATCAGCCCACAGCCATCATAACTTTATACCCCGTGCTGAAAGGTCCACGGCCCCATTACATATATCATATATCCGTGCTGAAAGGTCCACGGCCCCATTACATATATATCATATATCCGTGCTGAAAGGTCCACGGCCCCATTACATATATATCATATATCCGTGCTGAAAGGTCCACGGCCCCATTACATATATCATATATCCGTGCTGATAGGTCCACGGCCCCATTACATATATCATATATCCGTGCTGATAGGTCCACGGCCCCATAAAATACTTCATTTTCCGTGCTGATAGGTCCACGGCCCCATAACATACTTTATACCCTGCTGTTGATTCACAGATCACGCTCTTTATACCCTGCTTTCGCAGACGTGACTTTTATACCCTGCGATCAACCAGCAGCCATTTTGTCTTTCGCAAACTTTACCTTTCTTGTTCTTTTGCAAAACATATCTCAAATCAGATGCAAGTGCCCATGTCATGATGCAGGATGCACAGATAGCTTCATTTCAACATGTAACACACACACATACATCTTGTCTATCAAGGATATGGTCTTGCCCTCAAACACTCCCTAAACGTGTTTTACCAAGTCTATTTGTCTCACTTATTCACTAGAATTCAATCTTATGCTTACTTAATCAAACTTACCATCTACACCTCAAATATACCTCAAATACCCTTGCATTTTATGTTCAAAAGAAGTGTATGAAGTTACTACACTTACATAGGGCGCCTAAAGGGTCAAAAATACTTCCAGAATACTTGGAACACCACTTGAAGCGCCTAATGGTACATGAAGCGCCTCTACTAGGCGTTCGAAGTGTTCGGGGATGATTCAGGACACATTGAACACCACATGAAGCGCCTAATGTGACATGAAGCGCCTCATGTAGGCGTTCGAAGTGTTCTGACGGTTCTAAATTTCAGTTTTTCTGTACGGGAAAGCTCCAGGACACATGGAACGCTACATGAAGCGCCTATAGTGACATGAAGCGCCTCATGTAGGCGTTCGAAGTGTTCTGACGATGCCAAACTGCAGTTTTTCTGCAGTAACTTCCACCCAACTCCTTTCTTCTTCAACCCTTCCATATTCAACTCTTAAAGATCCATCTTAACATCTAAATTCATCATACTTAACATACATCTAATCATGAATTGAAGCTTAGTTGTGCCTAACAACCTCCACTCTAACTCTTCAATCATTCACCATCTTCCAAGATTGTCATCAACAACAACCAACACCACAAGTCTACAACAATGTCAACTCTCATCCCTCAATTTCCTGCACATACTCTCAACGTCAAAGTGTAGACAATCAACATAAGAGTAGAGCAAGACAATAAGCAAGTCAAGATATACACTTTATGGGCATGCTTGACAACAATAAAGCACCACACAACTATTTTCAGAGATATGGCCCAAAGAACAATACTTTGCACAATTAGCAACAAGACTTACATATAACAAAGCATTTAAAATAGTCAAGACAAGAATACCAATGTGTGATTCATGTTTTCTCTTTGTAAGAACATAGGGCCTAAGTATCAAAATTTACATAAAGCGTATAGAAAGATTACTTGCCTTGGAATCTAGTTAATCTTACAGATTTACTTCAGAATTTCGGTAAGGATTGCACCTAGTTTGACCGCAAGTTCTTCCTTCTCTTCTTCTTCCTTCCTCTCTTTCTCTTTCTCTCTTTTCCTCTCCCTTTCCTTCTCTTTTCCTGCAGCCGATTTTTCCCTCTCCTTTGGTGTTATAACCGTCCCCCTTAATGCCAATGGGGAGTTATACCAAAGTGTGGTGTAACTCCCTTAACTCCTAGTAGGAACCTTTTAAGTAATTACTCTTAGTTTCTTTAATTCTACTTTTAACCCCTTTCTTTTGTTCTTCTATGTTTTGTGTAACTAAGTTACATTACCTACATAATTAATTAGGTTGCATTCAAGGTTGACCTAAGTATCGAAAGTTGCGCTTAAAATCACGGGGTGTAACAAAAGGCGATGGCTTGAGTTGATCAAGGATTATGACATCTCTATTCAGTATCATCCAGGTAAAGCTAATAGAGTTGCTGATGCTTTGAGTCGTAAGACGAGTCATCCTCGTCAACCACCTTTACAGCGTGATATGGAAGAGTTTGGTCTGGAAGAAGTGAATTCGATTTCCGACGTGCTTGCAAAGTTAGTAGTGGTTCCTTCTTTGATCGATAGGATTAAGGAGACTCAAGATAAGGATGATGCATTGATGAAAGTTAAGAGCAAGCTGAAGGAGAAGCCATCTGACGATTTTGAAGTCCGTAGTGACGGCAGTTTATGGTTTAGAGGTCGATTGTGTGTGCCTAATGATGACGCGATAAGAAGTGAAGTGCTTCAGGAAGCCCACAATTCTCGCTTGTCTATTCACCCAGGACCAAATAAGATGTATCATGACTTGAAGCAAAAGTTTTGGTGGCCAAGAATGAAGAATCAGATAGCAGACCTTGTTGAGAAATGTCTTGTATGTCAGAAAGTCAAAGTAGAACATCAGAGGCCAGCTGGATTATTGCAACCACTTGAGGTGCCTGAGTGGAAGTGGGATCACATCGCTATGGATTTTGTGACCGATTTACCTAAGACAAGAAGTGGATATGACACTATTTGGGTTGTTGTGGATCGTCTGACGAAGAGTGCTCATTTCATGGCGATGTCGATTAAAGCACCCATGGAAAAGTTGGCTTCTATGTATGTTGATCAGATTGTATGTTTGCATGGAGTTCCTATGAGCATAGTTTGTGACCGAGACCCCCGCTTCACATCAAGGTTTTGGACGGCATTTCAAAAAGCGATGGGTACGGAAGTTCGCATGAGTTCAGCTTTTCATCCCCAGACTGACGGTCAATCAGAGAGAACAATTCAAACATTGGAGGACATGTTGCGTGCTTGTGTGTTGGACTTTGGAGGTAGCTGGGATAAGAGTTTGAAGTTGGTTGAGTTTTCATACAATAACAGCTATCACAGATCCATTGGAATGGCTCCTTATGAAGCTCTTTATGGAAGAAAATGTCGATCGCCATTGTATTGGGATGAAATTGGAGATAAGATTTTCACAGGACCTGACTTAGTGGAGCAAACCAAGGAAAAGGTTATGATTGTAAGACAAAGATTGAAGGCTGCTCAGGATAGAAGCAAGGCGTGGGCCGACGTGAGACGTCGACCACTTGAGTTTCAAGTAGGAGATAAGGTATTCTTGAAGGTATCCCCATCGAAAGGAGTAAAACGGTTCGGAATTAAAGGGAAACTTAGTCCTAGATTCATTGGACCATTTGAGATCTTGGAAAGGATTGGAGAAGTTGCTTATAGGCTTGCACTACCACCATCGTTGTCTCAATTACACAATGTGTTTCATATATCTCAATTGCGTAAGTATGTGCATGATTCAAGCCATATTATGGATGAGCAACCTTTGAGGATTGAAGCTGATGTATCATATGTTGAGGAACCCGAAAGGATAATTGATAGGGAAGTGAAAGCATTGAGGAATAAGTCTATTCCTATGGTCAAGGTGCAATGGAAGAACCATTCAGTTGATGAGGCCACTTGGGAGTTAGAGGAAGGCATGAAGCAAAAGTACCCCTATCTCTTTGACAGTTCATAAGTTTCAGAGACGAAACTTTATTGAAGGGGGGAAGGATGTTGTACCCCAACGATCATGTACGTGAAAAACTATGAATACGAGACGGAATGAAAGCGGAAATTTCTTTTAGCGCATGTTACTTAAGTCAATTTAAGCCTCTTTACTTAATCATTATTAAGGTGATACCAAGCCAAATTAAATAGGAGAAACTTCAAGAGAGTAATACATGAAAAGTAGAGTTATATGAACCATACATACCAATATATATGTATGTGCGTGTATATGAAATATGTATGCATACACATGCTAATCTTAGAATACAATAAAATACACGAAACAATATAGTATATGAACTGAAGTTACAAGAAATATCAAATGGCCCAAGAAGCCTAAAAATTTCGGCCTATACATGGAGATGTTCTAGAAATCTCTAGCCAATTTTATTAGTTAAAATAATAAGACAAGAAGTTATTATGCAAAGAATAAATAGAAAATAAAATAGACATGCATTTAAGGAACAAGTTAAGACAACTCATTAAAGAAGGAAGTAGTATGGTTGAGGTCATAAAGACCCCAACCAAAACCGCCCCCTTAGTGTCTAGACATGGAGGATTTTTAAATCCTACCATGGTTACTTTTCTCTAAACCAAGGTTAATGTAACCATGATTTAATAAAGTAACTTGGGTTAGCACAAAAGTAACTATAGTTTGAATAAAGTAACCAAGGTTATACTAACTTAACCTTGATTAACATTCAAGAAAGCCCTAACCCTCACAAAAATCCCTCCAAAACCGTCCCCCCCTCTCCTAAGTCCCTAACATATTTTAAATCAACCATTCTAGAAACATCTATCTTCTCATCATGCAAGAGCAAAACACTTAGACAATTTCCATTCCCCTCACCAAGGTTTCGCCCCCAACATCTTGTAGGATGGGAGTTTAACTTCAACTTCAAGACTCAAGAAGACATCTAGGTAAGTCTTATTCCAAGTTCTCTTAAGAGAATTCTCATTTTGGTAAAGAATGAAGCTCACATGAACTCTCCTTCTCCATGCCAAAACCGTGGGTTTCATGGTTGAAATAGGTGAAAGCCTTCAACTTTTCTAGGTGGTGTTATATTGAGGTGCTTGAACCTCCATTCCAAGATCATTTTGGTAAGATGCTCTAGCCTTAAAGATAACCTAGTTCCTCTATTGAATAAAGAACTAATCTTTTCATTTCACTCCTTTAAAACCGTATGCTTAAGGTGAAGAAGGTGAAGGATCTCATCACATCTCACTTCATAACCAAGCAAAGGCAAGAGCTTTAGCTTGAAGAGGCAAGTATACTTTAACCCCTTACAATATATGTGATTATGTGCATACTTGAATGTCTAGAAGCCTAAGACATGACTTAGCGAAAATATGCCTAAGTTGTTACCTTTTCTTATGTTTTGAAATTGTTGGACTAGGGGACTGTTTTGTTTGGAAGAATGAACAGCCCATATGAACGACTTTTGCATGCTAAAAGAGACTTGAATTAGTATAGGGAAGCCTTATTATGTCTATTGAATGACCATTAACTTGGATTATAGGCTAAAGAACAAAATTAGGAGGGAAAGGATATTTCTATGCATGTTGGCTGAAAACAGAATTCTGGACAGATTTTATGCCAAATTGATGGACTTAGTTAAGGACCTTATAAACGTTGGATTGAGCTTATTTTTGGTGTGGTCGTAGATTATTATGACTAGTTTATTGTGGCGTTGGAATTTCTGGAAAAGCATTTGTGGATTGGTCAGAAATGAATTTTTAGTATCAAGGGGTCAAAACAGTTTCTGGTCGTACCACCTTAGGGAGAAAAATTAATTAAGTACCTTAAACATCTTGGATTGAACTGAAATTTTTACAGGAAGTACTTAAGACATAGAGCTAAGTATCCATGTAAAGAAATTGATTTTGTCTATTGATCTTGATGGTAAACCATTGAGGGAAAGTTGGTGTAACATTCTGGAAAACAGGACAGATTGACCCTTTGTGCTTGTATGAATTGTATCGTATTTATTTTGACTTGTTTTGGTGAATGGGCATTTGAATATTGTTCATAAAGGAAATAGAAAAGACTTCCAGGTGCTAAGTGAGCCCCATAATGAGTTTATGGATGGAGACAAGGTAAGGAATGGAGTTGAGAGTGCAGCAGAATTTCTGTTGTACCCTTGTTGGGAATTATTTTTATTGAGGCACCTACGCTTGTCGAAATCGCATGAAATTTGTACAGAATGTAGTTAAGATCATGTGGTGCATGTCCATATTTTTAGTTTCTGGAAAATAGGCTCAAAAGGTTGATTTTAAGGCCGGACAATACAGGACATGCTGCTGGATCCTTTTCCAGCCCATGAAGAAAGTTGTTTATGAGGTTATAAGTGCATTTTACCATGTTGCATCTCATGCACTTGCATTGACATGCTCATATGTTCCATGCTCATGATTTTATCGATGTTTTATATAAAGTTTCTATTTTGAAAGAATTTCGTCCCTTCTGGCCAGCTTAACCCGCTACAGATCCGGGGTTAATTGATCTGACGAAGTATAAGAACCGATCCAGGCCCGGTATAATAGGTCTGATGAAATGTAAGAACCGATCCAGGCCCGGTATAATAGGTCTGAAGAGTATAAGAACCGAGCCAGGTCCGGTATAATAGACCTGAAGGTGATCATGTTATAAGAACCGAGTCATGCCCGGTATAATAGGCTGACACACTATCTTGTTTTATGATGAGCATGATTTAAAAAGAAAGAAAGAAAGTTCAAGTATTTTTATGAGCATGTCTAAAGGAAAGAAAGAATGTTTCCCGTTACATTTGCATTGCATTCACATTTTCATACACATTATGCATGATACCTTTTCATAGAAGTAAGGGTTGGCTATAGCACGTAGAATCTAACTAAGTGATGACATTTAGTTTTTAGCTAAGTATTGATATGACTTTAAATATGATGCCTCGGAAAAGCATTGGCAGGTATGTTTTAACCTAAGGAATTGGGGTTTGATTCTTGTATGCCGTTTTCTCTTTATTGTACGGTGTTATTGTATACTTGCTGGTGACTTTGTCGCTCACCCATTTATTTTTCCCCCAGAGCCAGGTAATGAAGTCGAGTGGATTGATAATGAGCCAAGAATGCCATACCCATAGGTCATTCAAGTCGCTGTTAAGAGAACGATGATGAAAGCTTTTGATGAGCCTTTGGGACATTTTGGGACTTAGCTACTTTCGGACTCTTTTCGGATAATGTTTGTATAATTTCACGGTGTAGTTTGCTATCGGATCAGTTTGTATAATTTTGCTATGTATTCGCGATTTGACGCTTTCGGATTAAAGTTCAAATTTTGCCGTATTTTTATCTACCTGTTAAGATCGTGACTTTGTAATCCATGTTTATCCATGGGTTTTACGAGTTAAGTATCGACGCTTTGTACTTTTCCGAAAGGGAAAGTACGGCGGGTGCACCGTACGAGGGGTAGCCGAGTACGGGGCGCTACATTTTATGGGCTATGCTCAAAATAGCAAGGCATTTAGAGTATATAATAAAAGAAGCATGAAAGTTGAAGAATCAATTCATGTCAAATTTAGTGAACTCAATGAGGGCAAATCAAACATTAATGACGATGATGATGATGAAATAATTGAAGTAAGCCATATAGAGAAATTTGAGAATCCAAAAGGTAATATTGTTATTGACCTTAGGATTGATCCACTTGAACCTAAGGTTGAAAATGAAGAAGTAGGAGGAGATACCTCAAATTTACCGGATTCATACAAGTATAGGAAAGATCACCCTAAAGAGTTGATATTAGGTGAAACTTGCCAAGGCATAATGACTAGGAGAAAATTCAATGAAAATGCCTTCATTTCACAAGTTCAGCCTAAAAACATAAAGGAGGCAATAAATGATGAAGATTAGGTATTGGCTATGCAAGAAGAATTAAATCAATTTGAAAGAAGTGATGTTTGGGAATTAGTTGCTAAACCTAGTGATCATCCCGTAATTGGTACTAAATGGGTATTTAGAAATAAAATGGATGATAAAGGAAACATCACTAGAAACAAAGCTAGGTTAGTAGCACAAGGTTATAGGCAAGAGGAAGGCATAGACTATGATGAAACTTTTGCCCCCGTAGCTAGGTTAGAAGCTATTAGGATGCTATTAGCATATGCATGCTATAAGGATTTCAAACTATATCAAATGGATGTGAAATCCACATTATTGAATGGAATAATTCAAGAAGAGGTCTATGTAGCTCAACCTCCGGGGTTTGAAAATCATGATTATCCAAATCATGTTTTTAAACTCAAAAAGGCCCTTTATGGACTTAAACAAGCTCCTAGGGCTTGGTATGATAGGTTAAGTAACTTCCTACTTGAAAACGAGTTTTCAAGAGGAAAATTCGACACTACTCTTTTTATTAAAGAACAAGGAAACCATCAATTGCTTGTTCAAATTTATGTGGATGATATTATATTTGGTGCTACTAACGATTCTCTTTGTGAGCATTTTGCAAAATTGATGGAAGGAGAATTTGAAATGAGCATGATGGGTGAACTCAACTACTTCCTTGGTCTACAAATCAAGCAAACTCAAGATGGAGTGTACAAATCTCAAACAAAGTAAACAAATGATTTGCTCAAGAAGTACAAATTCGAGGATGGAAGAAGTGTGAGCACTCCAATGAGCACAAGTACAAAGCTTGACAAAGACGAAAAAGGAAAGCCGGTTGAGGTAACCAAATATAGGGGTATGATTGGTAGTTTACTTTATTTGACATCTAGTAGACCGGATATTTTGCATGCTGTGTGCTTATGTGCTAGATTTCAAAGTATGCCTAAGGAATCACGTTTAGTTGCTGTTAAACGTATCTTTAGGTATTTAAAAGGAACTTTGAATTTTGGATTGTTTTATCCCAAAAATGGATGTTTTGATTTAAGAGGGTATAGTGACTCCGACTATGCCGAAAATCTTGTTGATAGGAAAAGCACCTCCGGGACGTGTCAATTCCTTGGAGATTGCTTGGTTTCTTGGTTTTCCAAGAAACAAAATAGTGTGTCACTTTCAACGGCGGAATCCGAATATATATCGGCCGCTTCATGTTGTGCACAACTACTTTGGATGACAAACACATTGAATGATTACAATGTTAAGTTTGATAAAGTTCCCATCCTATGTGATAATACCTCAGCCATAAGTATAGCACAAAACCCGGTTCATCATAGTAGAACAAAACACATTGAAGTAAGGCATCACTTCATAAGAGATTGCATCCAAAAAGGATTGGTATGCATTGAGTTTGTTCCAACAAATAACCAATTGGCTGATATCTTTACCAAATCCCTTCCCACCGAGACATTCGAATCAATTAGAACAAGACTAGGAATGATAAACATCAGTTAAGGGATGAAAAGTGAAAATTTCAAAATAAGGGATACGTCGATCGATCGACGTATCAAAACAAGAGATCGACGTACGTCGATCTCTGACATCGATCGATTGACGTACGTCGAACTCAGACGTCGATCGATCGACATCGTCGAATTCTGCAACTATAAAATCTCTGCAAAACGCGACCCTTCCTCATTTTTCACTCAAAAATTTCGGCAGAAACCCTACCAAATCAGGCGGCCCTCTTTCCAAAACCACTTCTCTCTCAAATTTCATCTCCAAATCAAGATTTAACTCATCTCTGCTCTTGATTCTTGAGTTCATCTCTTGAATTCATCCATCTCATCCAAGATTTGAGAGAACTTCAAGCTCAAGTTGCTAGTCTTCAACACGAGGTTGGGGAGCTTCGTAGCAAGGTATCCGTCCATGAGTCGAGGTTTGCAAAGCTCAAGGCAAAGATGAAAGCTTGCATTCCTGGCATAACATTCTCTTCAGACGAAGACTAGGGTGGTTGTTTTAGCTTGCATCTTGTTTTTAACTTCAAATTTGTTGTTGGTTGTAAAACTTGGATGTGTCTTTGGATTTGTTGAAGTATTATTGCTTATTTTTTTGATGCTTTCAAAAAGGGGGAGAAAATGGTTATTGTTGCTTTTGTGGCTTATTTGTGGTTATTGTTACTTTTGTGGCTTATTTGTGGTTATTGTTGCTTTAGTGGCTTATTTGTGCTTATTGCTTATTATTTGTGCTTATTGGCTTATTTGTTAAAATGGTTTATTGCATGATGAGATTGTTGGAAAGCTGGCAAAATGAGGTAAGCTTGAAAATTGAAATCCTTGTAAATTGATGATGAGCATGAACAGTTATTTGATTGAGGGGGAGCAAATTTTAAAGAAAAGTATTTTGGTTGAAATTGCAAAATCTTGTTCACTTTGATCACTACGGAAGTTATAAAGCGCACATACTTAGGGGGAGATTGATATTTTCTAAGTTTGAAACATTCAAACAGTTAAAACAAAGAAAAAACATCTTTTAGAGTCTCGGTTTTTTGAAATCATCAAAAAGGGGGAGATTGTTAGTTTATAAAATGTTTTGATGATACAAAAAGATGTTTTAAAAAGGACTAAGATGAAATTTCATATCTTTAGTTCGAAGCAAAATTGATGTAAACATGTGCGAGACGAAAAATCTCTCATGAATCGGATGAAGGTTACATCAGCCCTTCAAGAGATCCATGTGAAGCTTGGTAAAAATTCAAGCACTCAGATCCACGTCATACTCCCAGCCAAGGGACGTAGATCGATTGACGTATATCTGAGAGACGTCGATCTCTCAGTTAAGCATACGTCGATCGATCGACGTATAACTGAGAGACGTCGATCTCTCAGCTTCAGGTATGTCGATCGATCGACATACATCTGAGAGACGTCGATCTCTCAGCCTAATAAGGTCGATCGATCGACGTCATTCTGAGAGACGTCGATCTCTCAGCCAGGCTGACGTCGATCGATCGACGTCTGACTGAGAGACGTCGATCTCTCAGCCCTGGCACGTAGATCGATCGACGTCTCCAGGATTCAAAAATTTTCAAACGTTGGAACAAAATCCAAGGGAGATCTATGATATTTTCTCTCTCCAATCTTGCTCAAATTTCTTGTGGACTTTAACCCAACATACTACATGCTTCCTTGACTATTTTAAACATGTCTAAGATTCTCTAGGGTGGCTATCCAAGATCAAATCACTCCATAGGGTGGTTAAAGACTATTTGGGCACTATCTTGACATTTTTGAAGATGAAGACTTGGTGGAGAGCCTCAAAAACGTGGTCAACTTTATTTATAAATAGAAGAGGCTTGGATGAAGCAATAACACACTTTCAACATCATCTAGTTTCATTTACCATTATTCTATATTTCTCTCATACTTGTAAATTTTTTTAAAGCTTGTCTAGCTTTTCTTTGATCTTCATCATTGTATATTGAGAGAAAAAAAAGTCAATCACAAGAGGAACTATAAATATTTGATCTCTTGCTTGTGCTTAGACTTGTGAGAAAGTGTGATCCTTACAATATTTCTTCAACCCACTGTGAGAAGTTCTTGAGGGAACTTTTGTTGAAGTTGTGAGGAAGCAAGAAGTTGTTCTTGTTAATAGCTGTAGTTGCTGTGGTTGCACAAGTGTGTTGTGCAAGAAGTTGCTGTTGTTGTGGCTTACACTAAAGTGTTAGTGTAAGTGTTGCTGTAGTTGTTCTTATTGTTCATAATAAGAAGAGTAGTTGTTGAAAATCCACTTTGGAAACAAAGTGGTAGTGGAGTAGAATCATTTACGATTCGAACCACTTTATATCGGTGTACTCATTCACTACTCCTCATCTCCATTCTTGCTCTGATTTTGAATATCCTTTTTGATTTGAGACAAAAGAGAAAATTCCGCAAAAAGAGCCAAACACTCTATTCACCCCCCCTCTAGAGTGTATTTCGGACCTAACACTCATTATCTTGACATGGATGATGGTTATGGACCTCATCACTTGAGCTTGAACCTTCTCTTTGAGATCTCAAGCTTCACCTTTTAAGCCTTCTATGTCCGTTTCAAGGTGGTTGACATAAGCCTTTGGACTTTTCACTTCAAAGGAGAGGTCAGCCATATCGTCATGAATATGCTGTGAATGCTCCTCAGCATTTACATGACCCATATGTTCATCACCTCTGGGTTGAACTGACTCCTTGTCATTCTCAACAACCACCACCTTCCATTTCCTGTTTTCCAACTTCAAGCTTTCTTCATTTGGCTCAGATTTTTCTGTTAAAATAGTCTTTCTTTTCCGTAGTTATACTTTTTGCAGGATCAAGAATAAATCCCTACTTTATTAACATGTAGTACAAAAGATTTGCAAAGGCAGTGCCTATTCTGCACTGAAACGATGATCATGTTAATAAAGATGGCAGCAAAGCTTATCTCCTCATTTATGCAACTTATTTTATAGGCTAGGAAATTGTCGAGGTTAACTGTCTTTGTACACTTACCAGTTGTTGGAAAAGTACGTTAAAGTACTTTAAAATGTGCTCCAAACTTATATAAAAACTTGTATGAATTTGTTTGGGAGTTTGAAATATGTTATGAACACATTGGACTTGAAAAAAGGTCATTTGGAATAAAGTTGATGTTCTGTTAGACATAGATCGATCACATCGATCGACCGATGTGGTGTGGATGCAATGTCGTAAACTTTCTGTCCAACATAGATCGATCACATAGATCGATTGATGTGACATCGATCGATACATAGATCGATCGATGTAGGCAGGATGCAAAGCTGAAAGTTTTTGTCCGACATCGATCGATGACATCGATCGATCGAAGTGACATCGGTCGATGACATCGATCGATCGATGTACTAATAGTCAGAACTTTTCACTTTGAATTGCATCTTTTTGTCCAAGGTTCATCTCCCTTCACCTTTGAACAGCTAGTAACTGATCTGGAGGTGTAGAAAACTGATGAAATGATATTTGAATGTTGCCAAAAACACAACCCAAGGCCTATATATAGTAGGCCTTGATATCTTGAAAAAGATACTACAACTTTGCAAAAACTTAGCAGATTTCAGCACTTTCTCCTCCAACTTTCTTCTCTACCATTCTCTTCTACTAAGCAAGTTCAATCTTTCTCTCATAGAGCAAAGGAAAGTAAGATAGCCATTATATCCTGGAAAGCATTTGCTTGAAGACTACCTTGCTCTTCGGTAGAAGCAAAATTGCTTTAAGGACTGTGACGATCTTGTCACGTCTCAGGTTAATTCTCTATTGGTTTCCATATTCTCACTCCATATTTTTCTTACAATCTTAAAGCAATTTTGATTGAATATGACAACCAGACAAGCACCGGTTCCTGACATGTCTAAAATAGAGCCATTTGATGGCAAGTTCTTCAAACGTTGGGCGGCCAAGGTGCTTTTCTTTTTGGAGATGATTTCTATTTCTTACGTGTTGACACGAGATAAACCTACAGATGAAACAGAAAACATCAACTATGAGGCTGACAACACAACTTGTAGAGGACATATTCTGCACTTCCTCTCCAATTCACTGTTTGACATTTATGTCGAATTCTCGTCAGCAAAGGATATTTGGGCAGCACTTCAGAACAAATATGGTTCTAAAGATGTTGGCAAAAGAAAGTATGTGGTCAGTGAATTTATGAAATTCCAAATGGTGTACCACATACCAATCAACGATCAGATTCACCAATATCAACAATTGGTGGACAACATGGAGCAAGAAGGCATCAAAGTTGTCGAAACCTTCCAAGCAGCCTCCTTGCTAGAGCTTCCATCTTCTTGGAACAAATACAAGAAGAGAGGAAAGCATGATGATGCAAAGTTAACTATGGATGGCGCCATCAAGCATATTCGTATTGAAGAAAATAATAGGCTGGATGACAAAAAAGCGATGAAAGAAACTCCCAAGCCAATGTGATTGAGCACAAACCCAAAAGACAAAAAGTTCAACACAATGGCAAAGGTAAGACTTTTGTGCTAGGACAAGGACAGAAGAAACTAAAAGGAGCATGCTGGGTGTGCGGCAAGTTTAGTCATCGGGCAGCCAAGTGCAACCTGCGGAAAGGCCAAACTAGTAATCAAGCACATCTAGTGGAATCTTCAAAGACAGATGAAGAAGTCATTGTTGCGGTCGTCTTATCTGAGGTAAACCTTGTCAGTGGTGCTACGAAATGGATGGTAGACATTGGGGCTACCAAGCACATTGCTGCCAGTAAGGATCTATTTTTTGATTATCAAGAAATAGGTGAGGGCGAGCAAGTCTTCTTGGGAGGTGCACATGGTATCCAAGTTCTTGGAAAAGGAAAGGTGCTTCTCAAGTTGACTTCAGGCAAAAGATTGGAATTAAGCAATGTGCTACATGTTCCTGCCATGCGTAGGAACTTGATCTCCGGAGTACTACTTAACAAGGCTAATATCAAACTTATTCTTGAATCTGATAAGCTTGTACTTTCCAAGAATGGTGAATTTTTCGGGAAAGGGTTTGGATCGGAAGGTTTACTTGTACTGATGTTGTTTGTATTGTCAACAATAAGAATGCATTTAGTTCTGCTTATGTTGTTGATTCTCTTGATATTTGGCATGCAAGACTAGGTCATGTTAATAAGGATGCCTTAAAGAGATTAAAGTTCACAAACTTGATATCTTGTACAAGTAATGTTGACTTTGATAAATGTGAATTTTGTGTAGAAGCTAAGCACCATAAAAAGTCATTTAAGTGAATTGAAAGAGTTACGGATAAATTGGAACTCATTCATAGTGACTTGGGAGACTTTAAAGGTCATACAAGTAAAGGGGGCAAGAAGTATTATATTACTTTCATTGACGATTTTTCTAGATATACTAGAGTTTACTTGTTGGCTCATAAAGACGAATCTGAAAGCATGTACATCAGGTATAGGAATGAAGTTGAAAATCAGCTGGATAGAAAGATTAAAAGGTTAAGGACAGATAGATGTGGTGAGTATAATGTATTATCTTTACAAAAGTTTTGTGAAGATAACGGTATTATACATGAGTTCACACCACCATATAGACCTCAATCTAACGGAGTAAATAAAAGGAAAAATAGAACACTTAAGGATATGATGAATGCCATGCTAATTAGTTCCAGATTGCCTAATAATATGTGGGAAGAAGCAATTCTTTCGGCATGTCATATCTTAAATAGAATTCCACATAAGAAGACCAATAAAACTCCTTATGAACTTTGGAAAGGTTATGCACCTAACTTGAATTACTTCAAGGTGTGGGGTTATTTAGCCAAGGTTGGAATTTTGGATTTCAAAAGGAGTAAAATAGGTCCAAAGACTAACGATTGTATTTTCATAGGTTATGCTCAAAATAGTGCTGCATATAGATTCTTGTCAATATATAATGGTTCTATTATTGAATCTAAAAATGCTGAGATTTTTGAGCATATTTTTCCTATAAAGAAAGAAGAATTGATAAGTTCGGGCTACGAAAACGGTGAATCTAGTAGAGTTGCAAATGATGACAATGTCTCACCGAGGAGAAGTAAGAGGAAAAGAGTAGAAAGATCATTCAGAGATGATTTTGTTACAGCTTTTAATATACAAAATGATCCAAAAACGTATCAAGAAGCTATAAAGTCTATAGACTCTAAGTTTTGGAAAGAAGCGATCACTAGTGAACTTGACTCTATACTTAGCAATAATACTTGGGAGCTCGTAGACTTGCCTAGAGGTTGTAAACCTATCAGTTGTAAATGGGTCTTTAGAAAGAAACTAAAGGCGGACGGAACAATTGATAAGTTTAAAGCTAGGCTTGTTGCTAAGGATTTCACCCAACAAGAAGGAATAGATTTATTTGACACATATTCACTGGTTGTTAGAATAACATCTATTAGGGTATTAGTAGCAGTAGCCTCCATTTATAAATTAGTTGTATATCAAATTGATGTTAAAACCGCATTTCTAAGTGGAGATTTAGTAGAAGAAATTTATATGAAACAACCGGAAGGAATGATTGCTAAGGGTCAAGAACATAAGGTTTGTTATATGGTTTAAAACAAGCACCTAAGCAATGATATAAAAAGTTTGACAATGCCATGTTAGCTAACGGATATGTTGAAATGAAAGTGATAGATGCATTTATAGCAAATTCGAAAATCTTGATGGTGTGATTGTTTGCTTATATGTGGATGATTTGTTAATATTTGGAACAAACATTGAAGTAGTAAATGGCACTAAATCGTTTTTGTCCTCTGTTTTTGAAATGAAAGATATGGAAAAAGCGGATTTAATACTTGGTCTCAGATTAGTACAGAAATGTGGGGGGTATATGCTTTCTCAATCTCATTATGTTGAAAAGATTTTGAGGAAATTTAATCATTTTGATGTTAAGCCTATTAGTATTCTTTATGATGCATCTATGAGACTAGAAAAGAATAAAAGTGATGGTGTATCTCAATGTGAATATGCTAGGATCATTGGTAATGTCATGTATCTAATGAATTGCACTAGACTAGATATTGCATATTCTGTAAACCGATTAGCTAGATATACTCATAATCCTAGTAAAGAACATTAGGATGCTTTAAAGCGATTATTGAGATATCTAAGAGGTACTATGGATTTGGGACTTATGTTTAGTGGTTGTCCAGCAGTTTTAGAAGGTTATTGTGATGCTAATTGGGTCACAGATAATGATGAAATAAACTCCACTAGTGGGTATGTATTTACTTTGGGTGGTGGTGCTATTGCATGGAAATCTTCTAAACAAACATGCAAAGCTAAATCAACAATGGAATCAGAATTTGTAGCTTTAGAACTTGCATGTACAGAAGCGGAATGGTTAAGGAATCTACTTGTTGATATTCCTTTGTAGACTAGGCCTATGCCTTCCGTGTTTATTCATTGTGACTCACAGGCAGCGATCGCTCGAGCAAAGAATAAGATATACAATGGAAAGAGCCGGCACATCCGACTGAGACACAACATTGTGCGTGATTTGATTAGTTATGTGGTAGTTAACTTGGAGTATGTGAGAACCGAGTTGAACCTAGCAAACCCCTTGACTAAAGGATTGAACCGTAAGATGGTTCTAAAAACATCAAGAGGAATGAGACTTTTTCCATCGGATGTGAATTCTCTATCATAGGAACCCAACTCGCTTTTAGTAGAGATCCTACAAACGGAGTTCAATGTGGTAAGAACACGTCATAGAAGAATTCTGTAAAGTACTATCGTATTTGTCCTTTCCTATGTTGATGTATGCGGATAGTATTGACTGCATGTTTGAGGGCGAGATTTTAAGTCTCTTAATGGATGATTCATAGCCATTGTAAATGGTGGTGTGTTGTAGTGCACACTTGATGAATATCACCTATATAAGTGTGGAAGTGGAGCCGCTTCCTATGAGAGCTTGAAAAACTCTCTAGAGCGCTTATGAATTCTGGGATTGGGTGCAGGGCCTTTAATGCACCACATCGCGAACTTGTAAGAAGTTAGATAATGGCATGTCAGTTGTGTGTTCATATAAGTAGTAGTGAAATATGTGGTTCAAGACGGTTGTCACCCTATTTCCATTTATATAACTACAAACTGTACTATGGGACAGTTCAAGACGTTTGTCACTGCTATGTTATGTGTCATTATCTTTGTTTGATAGTGAAGTGGTCAATTTATTACCGTTCTGAGATGTTTGTATATAAGTTTGGATCATGTGGAGGATTGTTGGAAAAGTACGTTAAAGTACTTTAAAATGTGCTCCAAACTTATATAAAAACCTGTATGAAGTTGTTTGGGAGTTTGAAAGATGTTATAAACACTTTGAACTTGAAAAAAGATCACTTGGAATAAAGTTGGTGTTCTGTTGGACATAGATCGATCACATCGATCGATCGATGTGGTGTGGATGCAATGTCGTAAACTTTCTGTCCAACATAGATCGATCACATAGATCTATTGATGTGACATCGATCGATACATAGATCGATCGATGTAGGCAGGATGCAAAGCTTAAAGTTTCTGTTCGACATCGATCGATGACATCGATCGATCGATGTACCAACAGTCAGAACTTTTCACTTTGAATTGCATCTTTTTGTCCAAGGTTCATCTCCGTTCACCTTTGAACATATAGTAACTGATCTGGAGGTGTAGAAAACTGATGAAATGATCTTTGAATGTTGCCAAAAACACAACCCAAGGCCTATATATAGTAGGCCTTGATATCTTGAAAAAGATACTACAACTTTGCAAAAACATAGCATATTTCAGCACTTTCTCCTCCAACTTTCTCCTCTATCATTCTCTTCTAATAAGCAAGTTCAATCTTTCTCTCCTAGAGCAAAGGAAAGTAAGATAGCCGTTGTATCCTGGAAAACATTTGTTTGAAGACTACCTTGCTCTTTGGTAGAAGCAAAATTGCTTTAAGGACAGTGACGATCTTGTCACGTCTCAGCTTAATTCTCTATTGGTTTCCATATTCTGACTCCATATTTTTCTTACACCAGTAACACAATAAGTAATAATCACATTGAGATTCTGAGGGGATGAGGAATATCATTCATTGATTTGGTAGGAAAGTAACCCAAGAAAGTTTTGACCTCTTCCTCACTGACTCCAAGTCTTGGATCATCCCATTTAGTCGTCTGGAAATCACAAAGACCGCTACCAGGGTCACCCAAAAGAGATGTAATCTGAGCAAGAAACGAACCTATTGTACCCCATTTATAAAGGAATGAATACTTTTACGCACCCAATTGTCTGCATCCTCACAATTGATCCATCAACCCTTCAAATTTGTGTAGAAAAATGCATAGTGATGTTTTTATCTAGTTCATTTTTTGTCAACCCATAGAGGTTTCCAGCCTTGAACATGGAGCTATCCCAACACCTCACTAACATCCAGTTCTTTTTCACACTCACTATAGTTTAAAGGCTTCAGGGAGATGACGGGCCTATCCTGTTCTTCCCACTTCTCTGCACACATTAAGGAATACATATACCATAAACCATTGGGACCGGATCCTCTTTTTGAACAAATTTGTAGTCTATAGGGGGCACCCAATTGAAATTGTAAGGCTTGAATATCTTCCCTAGTGCTTTGATTCTGCGGAGTATCTCTTGTTGAATTTGGCGATGGGTGGAGCCACTAGCGCCAGGCGCCAGCTACCGCTTGAACTCCGATTCCACTGCCGCGCATGCGCCTTCAAAATTCGTGAGTCATCTAGACTTTCATGAGTTAAGGGAGAGGGGGGTGATTTCAGCCTGTACCACGGCAGATTTCACGTCGGAGGAAAGATGGGATAAATTCTAAGAAGAAGATAAGAGGGGCAGAGAAGTCGACATGGTAGCCGTAAGAAAAAAAATAAAAATTTAAAAAATAAAAACGAGAACGATTTTGGGGGTTTGGGGGTAGCCGGGAAAGTCCGGATGCAAGAGGGATCTCTATGAAGTATATAGACATAATTAGAGATATGTATGCTAGGACAAAAACAACCGTCTGTACGCCTGTGGAGAATACGGACTTCTTTCCGGTGGAGGTCGGTCTCCATCAAGGGTCTGCGTTGAGTCCATTTATTTTTGCAGTTGTCCTTGACAAGTTGTCAAAGTCGATACAGGAGGCAGTTCCGTGGTGTATGCTTTTTGCTGACGATATTGTATTAGTCGCAGAAAGTAGACATACTCTGAGTATGAGACTAGAGCAGTGTAGAGGTGTTTTAGAGAGAAAAAGCTTAAAGATTAGCCGTTCTAAGACCGAGTATCTGCATTGCGACTTCAGCGGCGTAGCAGACAGGGAGGATAGCCAGCTCACCGTCGATGGTCAAGTGGTACCACAGGTAAGTAAGTTTAAGTACCTAGGATCATTTGTGCAGCAGAATGTCGACATAGATAGTGATGTAACACATCGAGTTCAAGCAGGCTGGTGTAGAAGAAGGGCTGCCTCAGGGGTTCTGTGTGACAAAATTTTCCCAGCTAAATTAAAGGAAAAATTTTATAGGGTGACACTGCGACCGGCAATGCCATATGGGACAGACTGCTGGGCCATCAAGAAGTCACAATTACAGAAGATGGAAGTGGCAGAAATGAAGATGTTGAGGTGGATGTGTAAGCATACAAGGCTAGACCGGATCAAAAATGAGGTGTTTCGAGAAAGGTTACGCGTGGCTAGTATGGCAGATAAGATAAGGGAGGGAAGAATGAGATGGTTTGGGCATGTCAAGCGGAGACAGACAACGGCGTCAGTCAGAACAATTGAAAGCCTCATTGTATAGGGGAACATGAGTAAAGGTAGGCTCAAACTGACTTGGGATGAGCAGATTAGGCACGACCTACTAGATTTGCATCTCTCTAAGGACATGGTCCAGGATAAGAGTTCATAAAGACATAAGATTAAGGTTAACGAGGTATAAGTTATATATAAGGACACTTTAGAGTATATTTAGGGACATAGATAGTCGTAGACACTATCTACGATGTCCACTTGGTTACGTATATGATATCATTGTTTTACATTACATGGTCATATACACGTGATGTGTATTTTAATATCGAAAGTCTTTTCTTGGTATTTCTTGAATTTCTTCACTAACACACTAGCACAGCATGTCTCTATTATTATTATTATTGTTGTTGTTGTTGTTGTTGTTGTTGTTCTTCTTCTTCTTCTTCTTCTTCTTATTATTATTATTATTATTATTATTATTATTATTATTATTATTATTATTATTATTATTATTATTATTATTATTATTATTATTATTATTATTATTATTATTATTATTATTATTATTATGATGTAAAGCCAGGGGTCTCACTGGAAGCAGACTCTCCATCCCTTGGGATAGAGGTATTGTCTGCCTACCACTTACCCTCCCCAGACTCTAACGATAGCTTTTGCTGTCGTTGGGATATACTAGGTTCGGAGAGGGTGATGATGATGGGGGTAGCAGAGGCAAGGCGGAAAGGGTAAATTTTTATCTTATCAAAGTTAAATGAAAATTCGTAATTTTAAAAACATAACTTCGCTATATGTTGCTCTTAGAGTTCTTTGATGCTGACGAACCCTAAATCCAAGAACATACGGTCAATTTTCTCCACAAATTCCCAAATGCTTCGACCATCGTTTGGTCCTTCGCTGCCATTTTTGGACTTTCAAACTAGTCATTTTCTCTAATGTATCCAAATCCTGACATGTTATGCATTTCTAATCTAGCTTTAATATTCTCACTCCCAAATGTTTTGTAAAAAAATCCACCAATTTATCATTGGTAGACACAAACTTAATACAAACAAGTCATATTTGCACAAAATCTCTAATAAAATGATGTCTAACCTCAATGTATTTAGTTTTACTATAATGCTCTGAGCAATGTTAATGCCTGAAGTATTATCATACATAATAGACACTTTGTCAAACTCAATTTTGTAATCTTTTAAGGTTTGTTTCATGCAAAACAATTGAACGCAATAAGAGATGGTCATTGCATATTCGGATTCCACCATAAAAAAAGACATTACTTTGTTTCTTGAAAAACCAAAAAACTAAACAATCACCAATAAGTTGACAAGTTCTAAAGGTACTCTTTATCATCCAATTATCAACATAAATCTGAGTAACTATATTCTCTTAGATCAAAACATGTAATTTTTTTGGATAAAACAACCCATGCCCCAAATTACCCTTCAAATATCTAAAAATACGCTTGACGACAACTGGATGTGATTCCTTAAATATACTTTAAAATCTAGCACCTAAACATGCCACTGGAATACATCCGTCTCACTAGTCGTTATGTAAAACAAACTACCTACCATGCCTCTATATTTTGTTACGTGAACCGGTTTCCTATTTCATCTTTGACAAGCTAACATTTGTGCTATACTTCTATATCCTCAAACTTATACTTTTTAAGAAGGCTTTTTGTGTACTTGGTTTAGGATATGGAAACTCTTTCCTTGTTTTGCTTAATTTGAAGTCTAAGAAAGTAGTTCAATTCTCACATCATGCTCATCTCGAACCCTCCGTAAATAAGTGTAGCAAATTGCTCACAAAAACTCATTAGTAGCATCAAATTAACATCATCAACATAAATCTAAACAAAAAATGATCACATCTATGTTCTTTAATAAACAAGGTAGTACCAACATTTCCTCTTGAAAAACCATTTTCACATAGAAAGTCACTCAATCTCTCATACCAAATTCTAGAAGCTTATTTATGCTCGTAAAGACCTTTTTAAGTTTAAAGACATGATTATGATAATCATGGTCTTCAAGCCCTGGAGGTTCAGCCACATACATTTCTTCTTAAAAAATACAATTTATGAAGATCGATTTAACATCCATTTGATACAATGTAAAATTTCTAACACATGCATATGCTAAAAGTATCTTAATATCCTCTAACCTAGCTACAGGGACAAAAATCTTATCACAATCAATTCTTTCTTCTTGCCTATATCATTGAACTATCAGTCTACCTTTATTTTTAGTTATGCTACTTTAATCATCTATTTTGTTTCTAAATACCCATTTAGTTTAATTAATAAGATGATCTTTAGGCTTTGAAACTTGTTCTCAAACATCACTTCTTTAAAATTAATTTAACTCTACTTGCATTACCCAGAATTCATCAATTATGGCTTCTTTTATGTTTTTAGGCCCAACTTGTGAAATGAATGTATTTTCATAAAATTTTCTTCTAGTAACCATATCTTGACTATGTTCATTTATTATTAACTCTTTCGGTTGATCTTTTCTATATTTGAATAATTTTGGTAAATTTGAATCATCACCTTCGATTTCTAATACTTCATCTAATTTAGGCAGATGTGTATTATCTAGTGGTTCAATTATAAGATCAATGTAATAATCTCCATTAGGTATATCACCTCGATTGTCTATAGGGCTTACATCAACTACTTCATTTTCTTTGTCATCATTAAGCTAAGGTTCACCATCAGAGATTCACTAAACTTAACATGAATTGATTACTCAACTCTATTACTCTTTTTGTTGTAAACTCTAAATTTCTTGCTATTGTTTGCATATTCTTTAAAGATTCCTTCATCGGTTTTGAGGTCGAGCTTATCCAAGTTATCTTTAGTGCTAAGTATGAAACAATTGTAGAGAAAAAGGGGTTTGAGTGATTACAAATTACATGATTTAAATAACGTGTACTAAAGAAATGCATGACACATTTTACGACTTGGCACATTTTTGCATGAAACCTACCTTATATAGTTCATATATAATGTTGCTGTACTAACGAGCCATGAAGCTTTAAAGCTTACATCAAATGGCGAACATTTGTTGTGTTTGAACTATTTTTAGGTGCCACCATTAATGAACTAAACTAGTTCACTAAGTGAAGTACTTAACTAAATGAACTAAGTAGTTCATTAAATGGTGATATATTTGGAGAAGGCAAAAAGGCAACAAATTGATGAATGGAAAGTTTTCTCCTCCCCTATCAAACGCCTTTATATATATGTATATATATATATATATATGTGTGTGTATATATATATATATTTATTTATTTATTTTTAAGCAAAAAGGATGTGTTATTAAATAGCCTCACTTATGGCGGAGGAGAAAGACTTATTACAACAATGTTTACGAAGTCATCATATGAAAACAAGTAATAGAGGTACATGTGGATAATGAAAGTGCAACAATATATGATATGTCGCATTAAAACCTTGCCATGTAAAACCACCTTTGTGGATAAAACCATGGCGAAGGAAAAAGCGTGCATATTTATAATGTTGCAAGGCTGACACTGTACAATCCCACTTATAACGTATAAAGAAATATCGAAGCCAGTGAAATATGCGAGCAGAAGGAGGCCGAAGCTTCAATGAAGCAAACTAGGAATCACCATTGGTTGTAGAGCGAAATGTCGGCAGCGTGAAGTCCGTCAGGATAATTCCTCGAATGTGCGATGGCAATGACGTCATTGTGGAATATGATGTAAGCTGTGTAGCCCGTGATGCTTCTTGAGACAAAAAATGCGCTGCATGATTTACCTCCCGGGGAGCATAAAATATATTAAGCGATGATGTAGCAAGAAATGTCCGAAGTCGTGCAAGGTCTGGAGCCAACGGAGTCGAAGTGTGGATGAGTGAAATTAACTGCTGACAATCTACCTCAACATCAACTTTGCCGTATCTAGGTAGATAATGTAGAAGAGAAATTAAAACTGCTTGCGCCTCTACTCGAACAGGATAATCATGCCGCAATGGAAAAGAGATTGCATGTATGAGGGAGCCGTGTGCATCACGTTATACTGCGCCTCCACCTGCAATAGTTTGGCCAACAGAAGCATCCGTATTCAACTTCAATCTTCCAGTTGGCGGTGGGCACCAACGAACAATACGAAGCCTAGGCGAGCGAAGAGGAGGTGATATCCCATTAGTGATTAAACGTGAAATATTTGACACAATTTTTGTACCACTTTGGGATTTGGCTCACAGAAACATATCGAGCCGTATATTCTTGAGAATCATTCTTTTGAGACCAAGATCCAGCACCAAACACCATCTCTGCATACATCTTCCATATATTCCAATTAAGAACGCCAAGATAAATGCAATGCATATGCCCAAGAAATCCACCTGAGGATTCCAACCATACCGATACAAGAAAACTGCGCCATCCAGTAGCTTGATACGCACGGATATCAAGCAGATCATTAAAGTAATGTCGAACAGGACTTATTTGGGAGCAGTGATAAAATATGTGATTATGAGTGGCTGACTCCATGTGGCAAAATGGGCATATGCTTGGGAGTACTTGAATGAAACGAGATAGGACATCTGGTAAAGGCAGTGCACTATGCAAAAGTTTCCAAAGAAATACCTGAATCATTGGACGTTGACATGGCATCCAGACTATTTGATTAGACAGTAGCAATGGAGCCGTTGTTCGAAAGACATCGTATGCATGTCGCATGAGAAATTGGCCCGTGGAAGTCGGCCAAACTGGTACACCATCAGACCATTGCACTAGTGTCTGACATTGTGGATGAATGCGACAAATGTGTTTCCAACCAGGTGAATCATATAGACGTGGAACAAATGTCTCATTTCTTCGATAGCGCAGTCGCATATATTCCGCCCACAATGTTGTACTCACATGATATTGCCACATATTTTAGCTGCATAGGCGCGCTGAATTACATCCAGACTACGAATATTCAGACCACCCTCATTCTTCGTGCAACAAACAGTGGACCATTTTACCCACTGACAATGATCTGGCCCCCAAAGGAATATAGCAAAACGCCTTTCCAAAGATTTAACAATGCTACGTGGTATAGAGGAAGCAGCAAGAACATGCAGAGGAATGGATAGTAGGCCTGAACGTATGAGCACTATTCTACCAGCAAAACTTAACAACTTCGCATGCCAAACATTAAATTTAGAATCCACATGTTGCAGTAAGTCTAGGCAGTGATAAGAGCGTGTAATACATTTATGAAGATAGGAACCCAAATACTTCATTGGGAGATTAGACTACCGCATACCTGGAGTGCAGTAAATGTATGACGCTGCGAAACAGGAACTGCATCCGAATATACCAACGAGCTTTTATGCCAATTTACTGCTTGCCCCAAAACTCTTTCATAAGTAGATAGAAAGCGCTTGAAATTACGTAAATTTCGCCGGCTTGCAGCAAGAAATATAAGCAAATCGTCCGCATAAGATAGATGAGTGATGGTCATAGGGATGCGGCCTATGGAGTACGGCAAAAGAACTTCTTGAGCTACCATGAGCTTTAGACCATGGCTAAATCCTTCTGCCGCCATAATAAATAATAGAGGCGAAAGCGGGTCACCCTGCTTGACTCCTCTTGTAGGTCTAAAGAACCCCTTCGGCATGCCATTAACCAAAATTGAAATATGTGTGCCTTCCAAGTGATTTAGAACTAAGGTGATAAACAATGAGGAGAAGCCAAAACTCTTCATTATAGACTTTAAGTATTGCCAATTTACTCGATCAAAGGCTTTTGCCATATCCAACTTAAGTATGACTTTGCTTGGACGTGTACCTTTATCTAACCAATGAATTAATTCATTGGCTTATAAGACTTGCTCCGTAATGCCTCGTCCCTTTTGAAATCCTGCTTGTTCTGGAGAAATAATCTTGGGCAGTAGATTGTTCAATCGCATGGCCAGAGTGCATGTTTGTATCTTGCTCATGAAGGTAGATAATGCAATAGGCCGAAAATCATTAAAGGTGCATTGTGATGCACCTTTGGGTATCAACACAATCATCGAATGCGCCATGGCACGTGGGACTGGAAAACCCAGAAAATATTCTTGCACCGCTTTATATACATCCATGCAGATAACCTCCCAACAAGTACGAAAAAACCAGCCATTAAATCCATCCGGACCCGCAGCACTGTGAGGATCTAAACTCCAAATAGCCGATTTTACTTCATCTAAAGACGGAATAGCTGTGAGCATTAAGTTATCGTCTGGAGTAACCACCGATGGGATTGAGGATAGGAATGTTGTGGCATCATCTACCGGCTGAGCTGTGAACATGCGTGTGAAGTGCTCTACTGCTGCGCTACCAATACTATCAGGTGTATCACAATAACTTCCATCTTCCCGATATATTCCATGTAGTCGTTGGCGGCGATGTTTATCCTTAACAATAGAATGAAAATAACGTGAGCCACAGTCTCCCTCCTTTAACCACTTAACCCGAGCTTTCTGCTTCCAATATTTCATTTCAATACTTGTTGCATGGCGAAGTTTTGATTGGGCTTCAAAATATGCCATGCGATTATGTTCAGTAGGGTCATGGTCAAACACAATCTCTGTTGATCGTGCTTGATGTTCTGCTTTTTCCACCATATGAAAGACATTACCGAAGACATCCCGGTTCCATTTTCTAACGTCTTTCTTGAAAGCTCGCAGCTTTGCACACAAACCCCGCATGCCACCCACAGTAGGATATGATGACCAAGTTGTTTTGGCAAAAACCAAAAAATCCGGATGTGATGTCCATGCTGTTAAAAAGCGAAACTCTTTTGGACCATGGTGCAGTTCATTCGAACATTGTAGCAATAACGGACAATGATCTGAAGTTGTCCGGCTGAGATGAGTTAATTTCAGCAATGGAAAAACATTATAAAAACCTTCATTACAGAATACCCAATCCAATCTGCGCCATACGCGTCCTAGACCATGGCCACCTTGCCATGTATATCGAGTTCCAACATGAGGCACCAGTTGCAAGTCAGAGTATTGGACTGTGTCATTGAAGTCTTGAAGGGCTGAAAGCGATGGGCGAGAAGAACCTTTATGATCCAAAGGTGACAAGAATGTGTTAAAATCTCCCGCAATAACCCACGGATCCCTGCAATCATCATAGCAACGTCTTATATCTTGCCATAATATTTGCCTACTTTGCACAGTATGTCTGACATAAACACAAGAAATAAGGACTACTTGCTACGTATGTAACCAAAAACGAAAGTGCGCAATCTGTGCCATCAAACAAACATCAAGAAGATGCAGATAAGAAGTTTTCCAAAAGCACCATGCACGCCCTTCACAGACACTTTGCGAAAAAGTGAATCCTAAGTTTATTTGCGCTCTGGATAAACGCGTTTCAGGTTGCTGAGGCTCCATTAGAAAAAGAAAGTGAATATTATACTGATTAAGTAACAGTCGTAAGCGAGGCATTGAAGTGCGTAGACCTCGCAAATTCCATGCTAGTGTATTCATTGAGACATATGAGAGGAAGAGCTTGAAGAACGAGCAGCACTGCGAGTAAGGACGCGACGGGGGGGCCTAGGTATTTGAGAATGTAACCTGCGATTACGCTTACGTATACATGGAATAAAGCCTTCATCATCTGGTTCAAGAGTAGGATTAGAGAGTCTATGCAACAGTTCTGCATCCGAAGAACCCTCTTTTACAGTGGGCATGCGCATTGATAATGCCTCAGACGTTTGCCTATAGTCTTCCTTAACAACAGTGGCTATCATGACTGGATGAGGTAGCTCCATAAGATCAGATTCTGACGACGTATGAGTAATGTCTGGAGCCAGCGGAGATGTAGCACGACCTAGTTGATTATCATCTTGTGATCTACTCAAAGCTGCTAGATCCTGCAGAGGGGGATCAACTGTATCCATGTCTGGAATATCTGGAATATCTGGCGCAGCATTCTCCTCAAGCAGGATTGGGTCATTGTCATTTTGCTGTTGTGGGCTTTCCTGATGCTGTACAATATGAATCTCATCCAATGTATCTGCAGATGTCTGCTGGACATCAGCAGTAGACTTTGGGCGCCATTGTTGTACCGGAGGCGGAGGAGGATTTTCAGCAGTTGAGTTTGTCTCACCACAACGATCATGCTTATGTCTCAGAAGATTGCACTTTGAGCAATAATCCGGTATATCTTCATAAATAACAGTCTGATAATGATGATGATTGATACTTTGAATGTGCAGTTTATTTGGCAATTCCTTTGAAACATCAATTTCAACGCAAATCCTTACCACTGAGGGACGCAGTATCTTTTGAATGGCAGCGTCCAGCCGAATGGGCGATCCAAGCATCGAGGCAATAGCAAAAAGAGCAGCGTCATTCTGCAAATAAACAGGCAGTCCAGGCATAGATATCCATACAGGAACAATGGGAGCATCATATCTAGGATCAAAATCATGAGTATATTTAGTAATTCTCATATGAAATCCAAGTATATTCCATGATCTACGGCAAAAGCATCGATTATAATCAGCCTCCTTCTCAAAACGCAGCAGTACGTGAGCCTTATCTAGTAAACCCTCATGAACGGCGCCCACAAAGCTATGCGATCCAACGTTTTTTTGCAGTTCTACCATTGATGGTCTACCATTCCAGAAGGATCCAACCAATGAAAATCGAAATGGTGACAACAAAGCAGTTACCTCAGATTCATCAAAAACAATAGAAGGTAATCCCTTAAACCGCTGAGGCTGTTTTTTGGAGATGGTTGAGGGGACGGGTGCTAGAGAACCGTCGAGAATAGCGGCAAAGGACCGGCCGGCCGTAGCCGCCGGCCCTGACGTCAGCATTGTTACAGCAGCGGCGCAAGAGGACGATCGCAGAGACGATCGCCAGAGATCGCAGGGTTGTTATTATATGTGTATATATATATGTATATATATACATATATATATATGTATATATATATACATATATATATATATATGTATGCGCCTCTCTAAGTTACATTTACGCATACTTTGATACTTAAGTCTTCCAAATGGATTGGCATGAGCTCTTTTTCCCTGCCTGTGCCTCTCTAGGTTCAGGCAGGTCGGGTACGTTATTTTGCCTGCTGATTTCTTTTCTTCATGATTGCTGGCTGGTAGTCGATGACTTTGTTGTTTTCTGTCTTTATGTGTGGTTTGGGCATTTTCATATCATGGTCGAGTGGACTTTGGCTGTCATGCTGCAAGGAAGTTGGATCCATATGGCTACATTGTCTTCTGGCTCCCTTTACACGGCACCTTTCAAATTGCTGGGATTTCATATACATCAACCTTCGGTCTTCCACAGGGATTGGTTCTCACTCGTTATTTCTGCATGTCTCCTAGTTGAGGCAGGCAGGCTCGGTATGATATGCTTTTGCTCTATCCTAAACCACCTAACATGTTTTCTTTGCCATCCTTACATTGTGATTCCAATATATTCTGCATGGATTGGCGTTTGGCTTTTCTTGGCGGACCACGATGCTGATACATATTATTCTATGACGATGCAAGCTTCAAGCATTCAACCGCACATTCTACTGCTGTTGCATGTCTTCCAGATGGATTGGCATTCATTCACTGTTTCTGTCGGTCCCTTAATAGGTGCCGGCAGACCCGGTATGTTCTCGTCATCCCTCAACTTTTCTACAAGTTGGCTGTATCGTGTTTACTCACTTCTACTTTGCTATTGTGCATGGACGTGATCCTGTTTCTCTCTGGCCTCCATTATCATCAACGCCGAGGTTCACAATGGTGCATCAAAGTTTCAACATCTTCCTTTCGTTGGCGGCCTCATTTGTTCTTACGACATTAGCCTACACCATCACGCTTGGGGTTTTCTGCGACATCTCCATCATTTGTCCCATCTGTATCATATGTGGTTTACTGTATTTATCTTATTACACTGTAACGACTATCCACACTTCAATCATATAAATATGTACGCTTTTTCCTTCACCAAGGTTTTATCCACAAGGGTGGTTTTACTTGGCAAGGTTTTAATGCGGCATATCGTATATAGTTTGAATGCGGATACCACTCATTTACTTTGCGCGTTATAATCTATGTCACTTGTAATAAGGTTTTCCTCCACCAGAAGTGAGGTCTTTTCTTTAATAAAATAGTTTTGTTAATATATATATATATATATATATATATATATATATATATATGTATATATATATATATGTATACATACATACATACATACATATATATATATATTCATATTTTGGAAAAATGCTCTGGAACCCTGCGATCCTCACCGGCGGCGGCGCCCATCGCCGCTGCTGATGCCGCCATGCTTTCATCCACTTTGCTCACTGCTAATCATCTCTTCTGAACAATGACAATGCACGATCATGCATTGGCACCGCCCTCACAGCCGCCACCCATAACCAAAACATACGCCTTCCTTTTTTCTTCATCAACAGCACCCATTCTCCCAAAAACGATTGAAAAATACAAAGGTGGGCCTATGATCACCTTCACCGCTGATGAAATCAAATCATTAGCGGAACCCTACAAGCTTACATTGGTTGGAACTTTCTGGTTTGGTAGACCACCTATAGCCACCATTCGATCATCAGTGGATCGCATTGGTTTCTCTGGATCAGTAAAGGTTGGACTTTTAGATGAAAAACACGTTCTTTTGCACTTTGATCATGAGCAGGATTATTTACGTTGTTTTTCACGGCAAAGCTGGACAATTTCGGGTAAACATATGAGGGTCACGAAGTGGACTCCAGATTATGATCCCTCTATAGAAGTGCCCATCGTTCCAATATGGGTATCTTTTCTAGGACTTCCGATCCATTATCATAGAAAAGATGCCCTTTTTCATATTGCAATAATGATAGGCACGCCAATGAAGATGGACGCAGCCACAATAGCCGTTAGCCGCCCTTCGATTGCACGAATTTGTGTAGAATTAGATGTTTCCAAGGAGTTACCTCAGCGCATATATATTCAAGGACCTTCAAAGATTATTACACAAATTGTGGAATATGAAGAATTGCCTTCTTACTGCTGCTCTTGCTTTCGGCTGGGTCATGAGGTGAAGGATTGTGGTAAACCTACAGACCCACTGCCGCCGCCAAAAATAAAACCACAGCAGCAAACAGCAAAGGAAAAAAAGGATAAAACTCAACGCTGGACACCAAAGAAAATCAACGCTTACGATGGTCCAGTACACGAAATACGTAGCAACACTACTCCGACAGCCCAGCCGGAGGCATATCTCTTGACAACAGTGGGAGACACAGCAGTTCATACATCTGCGTCAAGGACCAATCTTAACTCCCCAGACATATACCGCAATATCGACACTTCGTCATCACAAGACCTATCTCGTCTCAAAGGGGTGGATGACTGTATCATTCATGACCTAGCAAAACAACATGAGTTCACATCATTCTCAGATAGTGAATTGTTCTTAACTGCTCATGTTAACAACATTGATGCACACGACGTAGAAATTTTTGATGAGATGACAACTGGTATTCAATCTGTGTATTTGGATGCTTGCTGCGATAAGGCAAATGAAAATGACACTGAAGCACCCAAGGCAACCTCTCCGCCAAGATTACTTCGTCGCCCATCGCAAACTGCAACTGTTTCGCCTAGAATCACCAGGTTACGTGCAGCGCAAATCTTTAACTCTTTTGACCCTTTAACACAATGAAGTTACTAATTTGGAATGTTATAGGCATCCGTACCTCTGAAATAAGGGTTATCTCTCTAATTAGACGATACAAGCTGCATGGATTAATACTAATTGAACCACGGTCAAGAATCACAAACTTAACGTCGTATCGATTGCGTTTTGGTTTCTCTAAGGCAGTATCAGTCTGTGATGATAATATTTGGTTTTTTTGGAAGGACTCTATTATCTCCTTGGAAGAGACGCGGCATGGAATTCAAAATTACTCTTTTAAATTGACGTGGCTGGCCTCTGGGGATCCATTCTGGCTCACTGCGGTATATGCATTACATACTATCACTGCTAGACAGCCATTGTGGAATGATTTAAGAAATTTGCATGACTAGATCCAAGTGCCATGGCTAGTGGGTGGAGATTTTAACACTTTCCGTACACTTGAGGAGCACCGTGGACGATCATCTCTCTCCTTACGCCATCTACAAGATTTCAATAATTGTATTGCAGATTGTGATCTTCAGGAAATACCTTTCACAGGATCTTTATATACATGGAGTGATGGACGTGGATTAGGACGGGTATGCCGTCGTCTAGATCGATACCTATGCAACTTGTTATTTACCGACCTATATCCATCTTCTCAGTGTCAACATCTGTCTCGAACCACATCGGATCGCTGCCCCTTACTCCTTCTATGTGATATGGCAGCAACAAGAACGTCTTCTGCATTTAGATATCTGGATGTATGGGCCACACACTCGGACTTTGACTCTTTTGTCCAACATCAATGGCATTCATTTCCAATGGTAGGTGGCATGTGGGGATTTTGTGAAAAGCTACGGCTTTTAAATAAACAGTTACGGCAGTGGAATAAAGAGGTATTTGGAAATATATTTGATGCTGTGGCCATGGCTGAAGAAGATGCTATTATACAAGAAAATGCCTATGATGAACTGAGGACAGATGAAGCCCTAGCACAGCATAACCGAAGTCAAGCAAAACTCAAATTGGCACAAAATAGAGCTTTCTTATATTGGAAACAGAAGGCCAATATTAAATGGTTAAAAGAGGGAGACGCCAATACTACGTACTATCATCAGTCTATAAAAGATAGACGTATGAGGCAGATGATTAGAACCATCCACCAGTCTGATGGAGTAGAATGTGTACAGCGTTCAGATATCGAATCGGAAGCAATTCACTATTTTTCCACGTTGTTCACTGCGGAACCTACTCATGAGGAGGAATCTATTTCACAATATGTTCCATCTATTGTAACAACTGATGATAACACAAGGCTGTTGAGCATGCCTACCTTGGAAGAAATAAAATCAGCAGTTTAGGACCTTAGCCCAAATAGTGCCACATGTCCAGATGGGTATCCAGGATCCTTTTACAGATATTTTTGGCAAATTGTATATACAGATGTGCAAAAGACAGTGCAAGAATTTTTTCTGGGAATAATTGTTCCAAAGACGATGGCCGCTGCAACAATCGTTCTCATACCCAAAATCAAAGTCCCTCGAACCTTTGCAGATTATAGACCAATATGTTTGACAAACTTCATCTCAAAGGTTATCACTCGATTGATCTCTACTAGGTTGTCTCCTATGCTACCAAAGATCATTTCAACCGAACAATTTGGCTTCATGCAAGGTAGAAATACGACTGAGCAAATTTTAATGGCGCAAGAAATGGTTCATATAATAGATAAGAAGCCACGAGGGGGTCATGTCTTAGTTAAACTGGACATGGCAAAGGCATTTGATCGGGTAAGTTGGCGTTATTTGGAGCTCCTTCTGATAAAGCTGGGATTCCATCAAAGGCTAGTTCGATTCATCATGAATAACTTCCATTCAACGAGGTGCTCAATACTATTAAATGGCAAGCAGGTTGGTTTCTTCCCAGTTGGACGTGGAGTCAAACAAGGTGATCCCCTATCCCCGCTTTTATTTATTATCTCATCAGAGGGATTCTCTCGCGGACTGAATGCATTGATAGCACAGAAGAAAATAAATGGGTTTCATGCAGGACGTACACCATGTGTTTCACATTTGGCTTTTGCAGATGACTTATTGATCTTTCTTAATGGCTCCATGGCTAATTTGGAAAATTTTTGTGCTTTTTTGGAACTATATCAAACGGCCTCTGGCCAATTGGTCAATTATCATAAGAGTCAAGTTGTGGTGGGCGAGGGAGTATCTGGAGTGGCTGCAGCACAATCCTTGGGAATGAGATTAATGTCTCTGCCAATTAAATATCTCGGATCCTCATTGCACAAAGGGATAAATCGGGTTTCATATTGCACAACACTAATACAACACTTTGATTCATATCTAAACTCTTGGTCCTCAAAATTACTATCCATGGCAGGCCGTCTAGTGCTCATCAACCATGTTCTCAACTCTGTGCCATTGCACATAATGGCTAGTTCACGATTGCCAAAAGGAGTAATTGATGCATTAAGCCAAAAACTAGCGAAGTTTCTATGGAGGGATAGGCACACCTGGAAATCATGGGTTTCGGTTTGCACATCAAAAACTGAAGGCGGTCTTGGTATCAGGCACCTAGTACATGTACAAAAGGCCTTTGAATGTCAACTCTGGTGGAAGTTTCAGCAAGGCAATGAGTTGTGGACTAAATACTGCAAATCCAAATATGGAAATCGCCCTACTATGTATGCACACATATATGATTCTCCTTTGTGGAAGAGATTATGCCGCATTGATCCATTCATGCGAGAACATGTGTTACAAACACAAAATACAATGGATTGGATACCGGATAGCAATGGCCAATTCTCTCTCAAATCTGCCTACACTATTATCAGCATGACAACTGCTCAGCTTACAGATCACCGCTATATATGGTGGCCGACTGCACAACCAGGTTTGCGCTTATTTTTATGGCGACTTTGGACTCATTCATTGCCTCTTGTGGAAAATTTATCCAAGTGGCAAGCCATTAATCCCACACAATTTGTTTTTTGTCGATGCTCTTCTGATACGACGGATCATATCTTTCTTGAATGCACGCACATTCGGCCAATCTGGATTGAGGCATCCATCCTGTTCTCTGGTCCTTTTCCTAGGCATGAGCCTCTTAGGCAATACTTACGCAGATGGTGGCGAATATCTTCTCAATCAACAATAGCGGGGCAACTCAAATCAATTGCTCCGTCTATTATTGCATGGGCAATCTGGAAACGATATGCAGCTGCTCGGTTTGGAGATGAGCAATTTAACCACAGGTCTTTATATGAACATGTTCGTGGAGATATTTACACATGGTGTTCGGAAATGCAGGACAAGAAATTTGCTCACCCTTTGCCATATCTTCAATCGCTTAAATTTGCACCGCCACTCACACATAGCAGACCTCGCTTGGTGACGTGGCACCTCCCACCTATGGGACGACAACGTTGATGCGGCTATTGGGAAAAAATCTGCGTCAGGTGGAGCTATGTTGAGAAATGAAAGGGGACACCTCTTTTCTGCTATATGTTTTGCTCTCCCTTGTCTATCGCCGCTGCGGGCTGAGATACAAGCAATGCTCTTTCCAATCCTCTACTATGCTTCGGATCACCATTGTATCATTGTGGAAACGGACTGTAACTCTATCCTCTCACTTATACCAAACAAGTCATCTACGGCAGGAAGTCTCTCACAAGACCTTGACCGACTTATTAACATTATGACTATCAACCAAGTAACATTGCAGTACAGTCCGCGTCAAGCAAATGCGACATCACACCTCTTAGCGCGTCATGGCTTCCACGCTCAAGGAATTTGTCAGTACACCTCAGTTCATGAACTTCCAGCTGAAGTGCGAGGAACATTACAGTTGGATCTGCAACAACTTCCCTCTATGCGCCTATAAATGTCTCACATTGTGTTTGCGATTGCTTTATTGCGTTGCCTGTGTTCATACACACAGGAAACATTGGTGCGTAACAAACTCCTCAATTCATATTTTTGCATGGCATGCATCGCACACAGTTTATGTTTAATCTTATGCAATTTTTGGTGTTGACAAAACAAATGCTAGACTGCGGCGAGAGGCAAACAATCTGGAAGCAGCACCAACAAACACTTCTTCTCCACATTAGATTCATGGTCCGGAAGCTGTTCATTGCCACCTTGGTTCAATTGGACACAAGGTGGCTGGGGTACGTATGTTGAAATATTTTCTTCTCTCAACAGTTTCTTCTCACCACTACTTACATGTCCATATTTATATTCGTCTGAGGTGAAATGGAGTAACATTACATGGAGACAAAATCAGCTTCGACTTGGCCTGCGTGAGATATATCATTCACTGTGGATCCATTCCAAGAGGTTATCGCAAGAGCTAAAGCCTAGTCACCAAACTATGATCAACCAATTCTGCAAAGCGACATCGACAATGACCAAAGACTTGCATAGTTCTTGGACTGCACATTTCCTTACACTTACATCTCAAACTGTAACATTTCGATGGTCCAATCATATAAATATGCACGCTTTTTCCTTCGCCAAGGTTTTATCCACAAGGGTGGTTTTACTTGGCAAGGTTTTAATGCGACATATCATATATGATTGGCATTGAAGTATCATTAGCTCTCTTCATTATTGGTTTCACTTTATGAACTATTTGTAATATAGTTTTCCTCCGCCATAAGAGAGGTCATCAATAAATATCCTTTCATAAAAAAATATATATATATTCATATTTTTTTAAAAAGGCACTATACACATATATTCCAACGTACCATCGACACGTTATATATTTTACGAACGTATGTTAACGTCACACCACTATATTTAACTCATATTTATGAGTATATTCAGGTCTTATATCATATGATATAAGTCATGGTGATGACAAAATTATTACGACACGTTACAAGGTTCTAAACCAAAAATTGTCGTATCGAGTGAATACCGAAACTTCGTCAACGTGTCACGTACTTACCATATATAGATGGAAGCCCCTACACTTCAAAAATGACCAGAAATTTCGTGGTCTACATATTATATTCATCTATGAAATCATTCCATATTGGCACACACAAATCACCCCCAATTAAGGCCAAATTGTAGAGATTTCAAATTTAACATTTTAAGCATATGGGGTGCCACTTACTTCAGCCATTAGAGCTGAATATTCAAGTTATTCTATGTATATTATGTGTGGCACAATATATATAACATGTGCAAAAAATTTGAATTCAATCAGAGAAAAATCGTGTAATCGACAAAAGTCAAAAATTCGGTTTTCTACGAACACGACACATGGAACGTTTTTGGATGACATATAACATGTATCTAGACAATTTTTACATATTTAATACATTCTATAGTGTTCCAGAAAAATCAATTTAGGGCTGATTGGAATATACAATATGTGTATAATTATTGTGCACTATTTTACAAAGTTTACAAAAATGAAATTCAGCACATGCTCAAGCCTCATACATGCCTACTACTGCCTTGATGGAGCATATGTGGAGCCTAGTTGGCATCTTTATTGTCCAAGAATGATGTATACAAGGTTGGTGACATAATGGAGGGAGCTACACAAGGTAATATTTCAAATTATGTCACATATTTAACACATGCTGAAAATTCAGCATGTGTGTGCTATAATAGCCGATTTTTGTCAAGTTAATGGTGATAAATTTACTTCTCAATATTCAAGGATTGATATAATACTAATATGACAATATTTTGAACATATCTTGTATATTGCACATGCTGAAAATTTCAGCATGTGTAGTAATGAGGTGGGCGATTTCTTCAAGTAAATGGTGGTCAATTTGTCTTGCAAATTATGTGGGATTGATTGTAAGACAATTGACAATGTTTTTATGACTAACTGGCACATGTTGTAAGTGATATTTTTCAGATTTATACAGTCATAAAATGGTGACAAGTCTCCTCCAATCAATGAGTGCCAAGTAAACAAGACCTTAATGTTCATCCAATGAAGTGGTGCCAAGTAAGCAAGTGAATGTCACAATGATGCAAGGTATTCTTCCAAAGACTTAAAAGATAATTTTTAAGGGGAAGAAAATGCAAATAGGGGGCGGCCATATGGAGTTAAAAAGAGGAGAAGAAGTGCAAATCAAAAACAAGACAAGTCTTACAAGTCCAAGAGAGCAAAAATGTTTCTACACTTCTTTCTTCTTCTCTCTCAAAGCCTATTGTATTCATATTCATACATATTGTATAGGCTTAATATAAACCACCATACATACCATGTTGTACCCCAACGATCATGTACGTGAAAACTATGAATATGAGACGGAATGAAAGCGGAAATTTCTTTTAGCGCATGTTACTTAAGTCAATTTAAGACTCTTCACTTAATCATTATTAAGGTGATACCAGGCCAAATTAAATAAGGGAAACTTCAAGAAAGTAATACATGAAATGTAGAGTTATATGAACCATACATACCAATATATATGTATGTGCGTGTATATGAAATATGTATGCATACATATGCTAATCTTAGAATACAATAAAATATACGAAACAATATAGTATATGAACTAAAGTTACAAGAAATATCAAATGGCCCAAGAAGCCTAAAAATTTCGGCCTATACATGGAGATGTTCTAGAAATTTCTAGCCAATTTTATTAGTTAAAATAATAAGACAAGAAGTTATTATGCAAAGAATAAATAGAAAATAAAATAGATATGCATTTAAGGAACAAGTTAAGACAACTCATTAAAGAAGGAAGTAGTATGGTTGAGGTCATAAAGACCCCAACCAAAACCGCCCCCTTAGTGTCTAGACATGGAGGATTTTTAAATACTACCATGGTTACTTTTCTCTAAACCAAGGTTAATGTAACCATGATTTAATAAAGTAACTTGGGTTAGCACAAAAGTAACTATAGTTTGAATAAAGTAACCAAGGTTATACTAACTTAACCTTGATTAACATTCAAGAAAGCCCTAACCCTCACAAAAATCCCTCCAAAACCGTCCCCCTCTCCTAAGTCCCTAACATGTTTTAAATCAAACCATTCTAGAAACATCTACCTTCTCATCATGCAAGAGCAAAACACTTAGACAATCTCCATCCCCCTCACCAAGATTTCGCCCCTTTCATCTTGGAGGATAGAAGTTCAACTTCACTTCCAAGACTCAAGAAGACATCTAGGTAAGTCTCATTCCAAGTTCCCTTAAGTGAATTCTTATTTTGGTAAGGAATGAAGCTAACATGAATCCTTTCATCAAAACCGTATGCTTAAGGTGAAGAAGGTGAAGGATTTCATCACATCTCACTTCATAACCAAGCAAAGACAAGAGCTTTAATAGGCAAGTATACTTTAACCCCTTACAATATATGTGATTATGTGCATACTTGAATGTCTAGAAGCTTAAGACATGATCTTAGTGAAAATATGCCTAAGTTGTTACCTTTTCTTATGTTTTGAAAGGTTGGATGATAGACCTCTCTTATGTTGCAATATAAAGCATGTTTAAACTTGAAATAAGAGTTAAAAGTGATGGATTAGGGACTGCCCTATGTTTGATATTGAATGAGACATGATTGGTATGAAACCTAGCATTTTAATGATTTTAATATGTGAAATTGTTGGACTAGAGGACTGTTTTGTTTAGAAGGAATGAACAGCCTATATGAACGACTTTTGCATGCTAACAAGGACTTGAATTAGTATAGGGAAGCCTATTAAGTTTATTGAATGACCATTAACTTGAATTATAGGCCAAAGAACAAAATTAGGAAGGAAAGGATATTTCTATGCATGTTGGTTGAAGACAGAGTTCTGGACAGATTTTATGCCAAATGGATGGACTTAGTTAAGGACCTTGTAAACATTGGATTGAGCTTATTTTTGGTGTGGTCGTAGCTTATCATGTCTATTTTATTGTGGAGTTGGAATTTCTGGAAAATCAATTGTGGATTGGTCAGAAATGAATTTTTAGTATCAAGGGGTCAAAACAGTTTCTGGTTGTACCACCTTAGGGAGGAAAATTATTTAAGTACCTTAAACATCTTGGATTGACCTGAAATTTTTACAAGAAGTACTTAAGACATAGAGCTAAGTATCCATGTAAAGAAATTGATTTTATCTATTGATCTTGGTGGTAAACCATTGAGGTAAAGTTGGTGTAACATTCTGGAAAACCGGGCAGATTGACCATTTGTGCTTGTATGACTTGTATTGTATTTATTTTGACTTGTTTTGGTGAATGGGCACTTGGATATTGTACATGAAAGAAATAGAGAAGATTTCCAGGTGCTAAATGAGCCCCATAATGAGTTTATGGATGGATTCAAGGTAAGGAATGGAGTTGAGAGTGCAGCAGAATTCCTGTTGTACCCTTGTTGGGAATTAATTGTATTGAGGTACTTACGCTTGTCGGAATCACATGAAATTTGTACAGAATGTAGTTAAGATCATGTGGTGCATGTCCATATTTTTAGTTTCTGGAAAATAGGCTCAAAAGGTTGATTTTGAGGCTGGGCAATACAGGACATGCTGCTGGATCGTTTTCAGCCCATGAAGAAAGTTGTTTATGATGTTATAAGTGCATTTTACCATGTTGCATCCCATGCACTTGCATTGACATGCTCATATGTTCCATGCTCATGACTTTATTGATGTTTTATGTAAAGTTTCTGTTTTGAAAGAATTTCGTCCCTTCTGGCCAGCTTAACCCGCTACAGATCCGGGGTGAATAGGTCTGAAGAAGTATAAGAACCGATCCAGGCCCGGTATAATAGGTCTGATGAAATATAAGAACCGATCCAGGCCCGGTATAATAGGTCTGATGAAATATAAGAACCGATCCAGGCCCGGTATAATAGGTTTGAAGAGTATAAGAACCGAGCCAGGTCCGGTACAATAGACCTGAAGGTGATCATGTTATAAGAACCGAGTCATGCCCGGTATAATAGGCTGACACACTCTCTTGTTTTATGATGAGCATGATTTAAAAGAAAAAAAGAAAGTTCAAGTATTTTTATGAGCATGTCTAAATGAAAGAAAAAATGTTTCCCGTTGCATTTGCATTGCATTCATATTTTCATACACATTACGCATGATACCTATTCATAGAAGTAAGGTTTGGCTATAGCACGTCGAATCTAACTAAGTGATGACATTTAGATCTTAGCTAAGTGTTGGTATGACTTTAAGTATGATGCTTCGGAAAAGTATTGGCAGGTATGTTTTAACTTAAGGAATTGGGGTTTGATTCTTGTATGCCGTTCTCTCTTTATTGTACGGTGTTATTGTATACTTGCTGGCGACTTTGTCGCTCACCCATTTATTTTTCCCCAGAGCCAGGTAATAAAGTCGAGTGGATTGATGATGAGCCAAGGGTGCCATACCCATAGGTTATTGAAGTCGCTGTTAAGAGAATGATGATGGAAGCTTTTGATGAACCTTTGGGACATTTTGGGACTTAGCTATTTTCGGATTCTTTTCGGATAATGTTTGTATAATTTCGCAGTGTAGTTTTCTATCGGTTCAGTTTGTATAATTTTGCTATGTATTTGCGGTTTGACGCTTTCGGATTAAGGTTCAAATTCTGTCGTATTTTTATCTACATGTTAAGATCGTGACTTTGTAATCCATGTTTACCCATGGGTTTTACGAGTTAAGTATCGACGCTTTGTACTTTTCTGAAAGAGAAAGTACGGCGGGTGCACCGTACGAGGGGTAGCCGAGTAAGGGGCACTACAGGTGGTATCAGAGACCAGGCTCTAGATTCGGGCAGAACGTAGAAGCTAAGTTATGATCTTAGAAATCTAAGAATTGATCCTAGATTTAAGTCATGATCTTAAAAAAGAGACGACATTAGCTTAGAAAACTTAGGTTGGAAATAGGGTCCCCTGGTTGATCTGCTAGCTTGATATGTTGCATATTAACTCTTTTTCCTGCTTTAAATTCCTTTTTCCAAGCATGTCTAAATTCAGTCAGTCACTTCGATCCATATATACATATATATATCTTTCTGCTCCGTATACAGATGGTTCGGACTCGTGGTAGACCTCGCAGAGATGCTGCCTATGCACCCGAACCCAATCCTCCACAACCTCAAGATCAAGATCAAGTCCCTCTACCTCCTCCTCAGAATCAGAATCCACCGCCTCCTCCTCCACCGTAGAATGAAAATCCCCCACCAGCTCAAGGAAACCCTCTTCCGCAAGTGCCACATGTTATTCCGGATTTCCAAGCATTCTGTCAGACCATAACTCAGATTGGCCAGGGAATGATTCAGCAAGTTGTCCCTCCTCCTCCTTATGCACCGATAAGAGATGCGTAGTACTACTTTGAGAAGCTCAAGCGAGCAAATGTGCCGCCTTTTGAAGGCAAGTCTGACCCCGATATGGCTGAAAAATGGCTAGATGAAGTGGAGAACTGTTTTGAACTGAATGGAGCCCCTGACAATATGAAAACCCAAGCTGTGAGGCCTTTCCTCCTTGGTGAGGTGAACCAGTGGTGGAAGGCTAAGCTGCAACCTTTGCCCCGACCTATTCCATGGGAAAGATTCATTCAAGAGTTCAACAAGTTTTATTTTCCTCCGTTAGTGAAGATGCAAAAGAGGCATGATTTTGAAATGTTGAAGCAAGAACCTGGTATGACTATGTCTGAATACGTGAGCAACTTTCTGGCTTTGGGTAGATTTTCTCCGGCTACGATGAATGATGAGGAATCTAAGATGGTGAAGTTCGAGAGTGGGCTGAACCCAAGGATTCGCACTTGGTTGGTAAATGTTATCTCTGCTGATTTTGAGGCGCTTGTTCATGCATGTTATCGGATCGAGAAGGATATCATTCGTCGTGATGCGACGATGGGCCAGAAAAGAGGAAGGGACACTTCTGGTGATAAAGGAGCAAGGAAAATGACTAGACAGAATTTTCGTGGGAGGCAAGGTAGACAGCAGAATCAGAACCAAAGAGGAAATCAGAATCATGGACAGCGCCATGGGCAGAATCGGAATAATCGAAGAAATAATCAAGGACATTAAGGACAGCAGCAGCAGGCCATTCCCATGTGTCCCCATTGTCAGAAGAATCATTTGGGTGAGTGCTATGTACAAGCTGGTAAGTGCTTTGGTTGCGGCAAGACTGGTCATATAATTAGGGATTGTCCTGATAAGGGAGCTGCTTGTGTTGGATGTGGAAAGACTGGGCATATTCTAAGAGATTGTCGTGAACGTGATGGTCAGCAGCAGAGAAACCAACGTCAGCGCCCGAATGCGCGTGTGCATGTAATGACCGATGCTGTAGTTGAGGAAGCTGGAGACGTCGTGGCTGGTATGATTTAAAATTATACAATACTAAATTGATAAATATTATATTGCTGCGTAGTTAAAGCTTTGTATGATTCAGGCGCTATTCTTGTATGTTGTATGCCCGCAAATGTGTTGTTTGATAGTGGCGCCAGCCACTCCTTTATATCTAAGAAATTTGCAAAGGGATTTGACCATGATCCTATCCGGCTGAAATCACCCTATCGAATCCAAGCCACGGGTGATCAAGTAATTATGTCTCATTATCTATATAAGAATTGCACGGTCGAGCTCGATGACCATCGGTTCGCGACTGATCTGATCCCGATTTCTATGAATGACTTTGACATTATTCTTGGTATGGACTGATTGTCTAAGAACCATGCCCATATTGACTGCAATCAAAAGAAAGTCACTTTCAGAGCCCCGGAGCAAGAGGAAGTATCATTTCAAGGAGGTCCCAAGTTGAAGAAGTCAAAGAATATTTTTGTGAATACAGCTCGTGCCTGTCGAGCATTGCAAAAGGGATGTCAAGGCTATCTTGTTTATGCTCTTAGTGCCGAGCAGGCAGCAGTGGACATTTCGCAAGTTCCAGTAGTTCAAGAGTTTCTTGATGTCTTCCCATAGGAACTACCAGGCCTTCCCCCTGATCGAGAAATTTCCTTTGAGGTAAACCTCATCCCTGGAGCTGAGCTCATTTCTAAAGCTCCTTACCGCATGGCACCCGCTGAGCTAAAGGAATTAAAAGAGCAATTGCATGAGTTATTGGAAAAGAAGTTGTTTCGTCCAAGTGTGTCGCCATGGGGTGCCCCAGTTTTATTTGTAAAGAAGAAGGATGGAGGTATGCAGCTGTGTATTGATTATCGGGAACTCAACAAGATCACCGTAAAGAATAAGTATCCGTTGCCTCGGATCGACGATCTGTTCGACCAGCTTCGGGTGAGTAATTACCAAGTCTTATTTCAATATAATAATCATGAATAATATCTAAAGTATTCTAATGCAGGGAGCTCGGGTGTTTAGCAAAGTGGACCTAAGATCTGGATATTTTCAATTGAAGATAAGAGCTGAGGATATTCCTAAGACAACATTCAGGACGAGATATGGACATTATGAATTTCTCGTAATGCCTTTTGGACTGACCAACGCCCCTGCAGCGTTTATGGATCTTATGAATCGGGTCTTTCGGGACCAGTTGGATAAGTATGTGGTAGTCTTTATTGACGATATCCTGATTTATTCGCCTGATGAGGAAACTCATACAGCCCATCTGAGGACAATACTTGGTATTCTAAGAAAGCATCAGCTCTATGCAAAATTCAGTAAATGTGAGTTTTGGTTGCATAGTGTGTCATTTCTGGGCCATATTATTACTGAAAATGGGATTTCGGTTGATCCCAGAAAGATTGAGGCAATTACTGAGTGGCCGAGGCCGACCAATGTCACTGAAGTAAGGAGTTTTCTCGGACTGGCCGGCTACTACCGCAAGTTTGTTGAAGGATTTTCAAGGATAGCTATGCCACTCACTAGATTGACTCAGAAGAAGACAAAATTTGTATGGAATGAGGATTGTGAAAGTAGCTTTTCTGAGCTGAAGGCAAGGTTGACGTCTGCACCAGTTTTGGCTCAACCCATTTCAGGAGAACAGTTTGTGATCTATAGTGATGCTTCCAAGAATGGATTGGGTTGTGTTCTTATGCAGAATGGGCGTGTGATGGCGTATGCGTCTCGCCAGCTTAAGCCGTTTGAGCAGAATTATCTTGTACATGACCTTGAGCTTGCAGCAGTTGTATTTGATCTGAAGATTTGGCGTCATTATCTGTATGGAGAGAAGTGTGAGATCTTCACGGATCATAAAAGTTTGAAATACCTCTTCACTCAAAAGGAGCTGAATATGCGCCAAAGGCGATGGCTTGAGTTGATCAAGGATTATGACATCTCTATTCAGTATCATCCAGGTAAAGCTAATAGAGTTGCTGATGCTTTGAGTCGTAAGACGAGTCATCCCCGTCAACCACCTCTACAGCGTGATATGGAAGAGTTTGGTCTGGAAGAAGTGAATTCGATTTCCGACGTGCTTGCAAAGTTAGTAGTGGTTCCTTCTTTGATCGATAGGATTAAGGAGACTCAAGATAAGGATGATGCATTGATGAAAGTTAAGAGCAAGCTGAAGGAGAAGCCATCTGACGATTTTGAAGTCCGTAGTGACGGCAGTTTATGGTTTAGAGGTCGATTGTGTGTGCCTAATGATGACGCAATAAGAAGTGAAGTGCTTCAGGAAGCCCACAATTCTCGCTTGTCTATTCACCCAGGAGTAAATAAGATGTATCATGACTTGAAGCAAAAGTTTTGGTGGCCAGGAATGAAGAATCAGATAGCAGACTTTGTTGAGAAATGTCTTGTATGTCAGAAAGTCAAAGCAGAACATCAGAGACCAGCTGGATTATTGCAACCACTTGAGGTGCCTGAGTGGAAGTGGGATCACATCGCTATGGATTTTGTGACCGATTTACCTAAGACAAGAAGTGGATATGACACTATTTGGGTTGTTGTGGATCGTCTGACGAAGAGTGCTCATTTCATGGCGATGTCGATTAAAGCACACATGGAAAAGTTGGCTTCTATGTGTGTTGATCAGATTGTATGTTTGCATGGAGTTCCTATGAGCATAGTTTGTGACCGAGACCCCCGCTTCACATCAAGGTTTTGGACGGCATTTCAGGAAGCGATGGGTATGGAAATTCGCATGAGTTCAGCTTTTAATCCCCAGACTGACGGTCAATCAGAGAGAACAATTCAAACATTGGAGGACATGTTGCGTGCTTGTGTGTTGGACTTTGGAGGTAGCTGGGATAAGAGTTTGAAGTTGGTTGAGTTTTCATACAATAACAGCTATCACAGATCTATTGGAATGGCTCCTTATGAAGCTCTTTATGGAAGAAGATGTCGATCGCCATTGTATTGGGATGAGATTGGAGATAAGATTTTCACAAGACCTGACTTAGTGGAGCAAACCAAGGAAAAGGTTATGATTGTAAGACAAAGATTGAAGGCTGCTCAGGATAGAAGCAAGGCGTGGGCCGACGTGAGGCGTCGACCACTTGAATTTCAAGTAGGAGATAAGGTATTCTTGAAGGTATCTCCATCGAAAGGAGTAAAGCGGTTCGGAATTAAAGGGAAGCTTAGTCCTAGATTCATTGGACCATTTGAGATCTTGGAAAGGATTGGAGAAGTTGCTTATAGACTTGCACTACCACCATCGTTGTCTCAATTACACAATGTGTTCCATATATCTCAATTGCGTAAGTATGTGCATGATTCGAGCCATATTATGGATGAGCAACCTTTGAGAATTGAAGCTGATATATCATATGTTGAGGAACCCGAAAGGATAATTGATAGGGAAGTGAAAGCATTGAGGAATAAGTCTATTCCTATGGTCAAGGTGCAATGGAAGAACCATTCAGTTGATGAAGCCACTTGGGAGTTAGAGGAAGGCATGAAGCAAAAGTACCCCTATCTCTTTGACAGTTCATAAGTTTCGGGGACGAAACTTTATTGAAGGGGGGAAGGATGTTGTACCCCAACGATCATGTACGTGAAAACTATGAATATGAGACGGAATGAAAGCGGAAATTTCTTTTAGCGCATGTTACTTAAGTCAATTTAAGCCTCTTCACTTAATCATTATTAAGGTGATACCAAGCCAAATTAAATAAGGGAAACTTCAAGAAAGTAATACATGAAATGTAGAGTTATATGAACCATACATACCAATATATATGTATGTGCGTGTATATGAAATATGTATGCATACATATGCTAACTCTTAGAATACAATAAAATATACGAAACAATATAGTATATGAACTAAAGTTACAAGAAATATCAAATGGCCCAAGAAGCCTAAAAATTTCGGCCTATACATGGAGATGTTCTAGAAATTTCTAGCCAATTTTATTAGTTAAAATAATAAGACAAGAAGTTATTATGCAAAGAATAAATAGAAAATAAAATAGACATGCATTTAAGGAACAAGTTAAGACAACTCATTAAAGAAGGAAGTAGTATGGTTGAGGTCATAAAGACCCCAACCAAAACCGCCCCCTTAGTGTCTAGACATGGAGGATTTTTAAATCCTACCATGGTTACTTTTCTCTAATTCAAGGTTAATGTAACCATGATTTAATAAAGTAACTTGGGTTAGCACAAAAGTAACTATAGTTTGAATAAAGTAACCAAGGTTATACTAACTTAACCTTGATTAACATTCAAGAAAGCCCTAACCCTCACAAAAATCCCTCCAAAACCATCCCCCTCTCCTAAGTCCCTAACATGTTTTAAATCAAACCATTCTAGAAACATCTACCTTCTCATCATGCAAGAGCAAAACACTTAGACAATCTCCATCCCCCTCACCAAGATTTCGCCCCTTTCATCTTGGAGGATAGAAGTTCAACTTCACTTCCAAGACTCAAGAAGACATCTAGGTAAGTCTCATTACAAGTTCTCTTAAGTGAATTCTTATTTTGGTAAGGAATGAAGCTAACATGAATCCTTTCATCAAAACCGTATGCTTAAGGTGAAGAAGGTGAAGGATTTCATCACATCTCACTTCATAACCAAGCAAAGACAAGAGCTTTAAGAGGCAAGTATACTTTAACCCCTTACAATATATGTGATTATGTGCATACTTGAATGTCTAGAAGCTTAAGACATGATCTTAGTGAAAATATGCCTAAGTTGTTATCTTTTCTTATGTTTTGAAAGGTTGGATGATAGACCTCTCTTATGTTGCAATATAAAGCATGTTTAAACTTGAAATAAGATTTAAAAGTGATGGATTAGGGACTTCCCTATGTTTGATATTGAATGAGACATGATTGGTATGAAACCTAGCATTTTAATGATTTTAATATGTGAAATTGTTGGACTAGAGGACTGTTTTATTTAGAAGGAATGAACAGCCTATATGAACGACTTTTGCATGCTAACAAGGACTTGAATTAGTATAGGGAAGCCTATTATGTTTATTGAATGACCATTAACTTGAATTATAGGCCAAAGAACAAAATTAGGAAGGAAAGGATATTTCTATGCATGTTGGTTGAAGACAGAGTTCTGGACAGATTTTATGCCAAATTGATGGACTTAGTCAAGGACCTTGTAAACTTTGGATTGAGCTTATTTTTGGTGTGGCCGTAGCTTATCATGTCTATTTTATTGTGGAGTTGGAATTTCTGGAAAATCAATTGTGGATTGGTCAGAAATGAATTTTTAGTATCAAGGGGTCAAAACAGTTTCTGGTTGTACCACCTTAGGGAGGAAAATTATTTAAGTACCTTAAACATCTTGGATTGACCTGAAATTTTTACAAGAAGTACTTAAGACATAGAGCTAAGTATCCATGTAAAGAAATTGATTTTATCTATTGATCTTGGTGGTAAATCATTGAGGTAAAGTTGGTGTAACATTCTGGAAAACCGGGCAGATTGACCATTTGTGCTTGTATGACTTGTATGGTATTTATTTTGACTTGTTTTGGTGAATGAGCACTTGGATATTGTACATGAAAGAAATAGAGAAGATTTCCAGGTGCTAAATGAGCCCCATAATGAGTTTATGGATGGATTCAAGGTAAGGAATGGAGTTGAGAGTGCAGCAGAATTCCTGTTGTACCCTTGTTGGGAATTAATTGTATTGAGGTACTTACGCTTGTCGGAATTGCATGAAATTTGTACAGAATGTAGTTAAGATCATGTGGTGCATGTCCATATTTTTAGTTTCTGGAAAATAGGCTCAAAAGTTTGATTTTGAGGCCGGGCAATACAGGACATGCTGCTGGATCGTTTTCAGCCTATGAAGAAAGTTGTTTATGATGTTATAAGTGCATTTTACCATGTTGCATCCCATGCACTTGCATTGACATGCTCATATGTTCCATGCTCATGACTTTATTGATGTTTTATGTAAAGTTTCTGTTTTGAAAGAATTCCGTCCCTTCTGGCCAGCTTAACCCGCTACAGATCCAGGGTGAATAGGTCTGAAGAAGTATAAGAACCGATCCAGGCCCGGTATAATAGGTCTGATGAAATATAAGAACCGATCCAGGCCCGGTATAATAGGTCTGATGAAATATAAGAACCGATCCAGGCCCGGTATAATAGGTTTGAAGAGTATAAGAACCGAGCCAGGTCCGGTACAATAGACCTGAAGGTGATCATGTTATAAGAACCGAGTCATGCCCGGTATAATAGGCTGACACACTCTCATGTTTTATGATGAGCATGATTTAAAAGAAAGTTCAAGTATTTTTATGAGCATGTCTAAATGAAAGAAAAAATGTTTCCCGTTGCATTTGCATTGCATTCATATTTTCATACACATTACGCATGATACCTATTCATAGAAGTAAGGTTTGGCTATAGCACGTCGAATCTAACTAAGTGATGACATTTAGATCTTAGCTAAGTGTTGGTATGACTTTAAGTATGATGCTTCGGAAAAGTATTGGCAGGTACGTTTTAACTTAAGGAATTGGGGTTTGATTCTTGTATGCCGTTTTCTCTTTATTGTACGGTGTTATTGTATACTTGCTGGCGACTTTGTCGCTCACCCATTTATTTTTCCCGAGAGCCAGGTAATGAAGTTGAGTGGATTGATGATGAGCCAAGGGTGCCATACCCAAAGGTTATTGAAGTCGCTGTTAAGAGAATGATGATGGAAGCTTTTGATGAACCTTTGGGACATTTTGGGACTTAGCTATTTTCGGATTCTTTTCGGATAATGTTTGTATAATTTCGCATTGTAGTTTGCTATCGGTTCAGTTTGTATAATTTTGCTATGTATTTGCGGTTTGACGCTTTCGGATTAAGGTTCAAATTATGCCGTATTTTTATCTACCTGTTAAGATCGTGACTTTGTAATCCATGTTTACCCATGGGTTTTACGAGTTAAGTATCGACGCTTTGTACTTTTCTGAAAGGGAAAGTACGGCGGGTGTACCGTACGAGGGGTAGCCGAGTACAGGGCGCTACATGCCATATCATTGTGAAAGATTGATCAAGGTGTGATCAATCTTGCATCCGCTCGGTGGTGGTGCTCGCGATCTTTGTGATTGCTTGTAAGGTTTGTAAAGGGTTGGAGTTGGTGTATAACTCCATCAACCCTATGTGATAAGGTGTTGTTTGTTGTTTTCTGATTAGTGAACATCGAGGAAGGTGTCCTCGAAGACTGGAGTAGGTTGATTTTACCGAACCAGTATAAAATTCCTTGTGTTCTTTACTTTTCAGCACTTACTTTCAGTTTCTAGCACAGTGCATCATTTTCATTACGATATTAAAAATATCAAACGAATTTTAAAAATCACCAAACTTTTCAAAAACATAGCCACACGTTTTAAGTTTCATTCGGTGCAAGTTTTAACCCTTTTGGACAAGTATAAGTCATCCAAACGTCAAAAGTTCTGAGACTAGTGCAGTCTGATTTACAGGCTTGCAAAGGTTGATGCTTTAAACGTATTTGACTAACTTTCCAAAGGAATTTTTCAAAAATGCTTCAACCCAATTAAATAAATATAGAAAGGAGTTTTTCATTAAAATTTCAGAGCATTTGGAGTCACGGTTTAATCAGAATACATTTTTCAATTCAGACTACCGTTTTTGGCAGATTTGCGCAATCTGACCACTAACGATTTTTCAAAGGGTTAAAGGCTGAATTTCGATCTGAAATTTTTATGAGATACTCAGAACATCTGAAACTAAGATCTCTCCAAATTTCAGAATTTTGGAAGACCTGTAACCTTGTTTTCAAAACGTTGCAAACCAGGTCCTGAAAACAGAAACTGTTTTCAGAAGTTGGGTTTTTGGATCAAAACAATTTTAAAAACTAAATTTTCCGCACCCACTATTCAACCCCCTCTCCCCTTCTTGTGGTGCCTTACAGGTCCTACAACACTTACAACCAAATATCTTGAAATATCCAATATTAAGTACACTTCCTTTCCAAAGATAATAAAAAGTCTTTTTGAGAAATAGTATCAAGTAAACTCTATTTATCGCACGACAAGCAGCATAAACCGCTTTGACCCAAAAGTACTTAGGCAAATCAAACTCATTTAACATGTCTCTACTTTCTTGAAGTGTCTTATTTTTTCTTGATGCTACTCTATTTTCTTGAGGAGTACTTGGAGGCGAGAAATTATGTCCATACCCTTTGAATACATAATATTTTTAGAATTTACCTTCAAACTCCCTATCTTTATCACTTCGAGTTTCTTCTATGGTGTCCTTTTTCAAGTTTTCAAGTATCTTATGTAACTTTATGAATTCAATACAAGCATCTCCTTTTTCACTAAAAACATCACCCAATTTAAAATAGAGAAATCAGCTACCACGACAAATGTGTAATGTTTCTTACTTAGGCTTGCCATACCAATATCCTTATACAAATCCATATGAAGCAATGCAGGGTTTGGTGGTGGAAATATCACTTTTGGGCTTAAAGATAGACTTAACAAGCTTTACATTTTGAAAAGTGTCACACAAGCCATAGTTTTCGAAATTACGATTTTGGAAGACATTGTATTTTTTAATTTTTGTGAATTTACTTGAAATTTTTGAAACTAATACGTTTCAAATGTCTATGTCATAGTTGGGTGAAATCATTTGTAGCAGGAAGGAATGAAACACTTTGTGAACTCAAACTATATAAACTAAATTTGTAAACATCATTTTCTCTCAAAGTCTCGAAAACCTCTTCACCATCATTTTTCACAAACAATTTTAATTTTCAAAAACAATTTGAAAATTAGCATCACATAGTTGGCTAATACTTATCCAATTATTCTTAAGTATTTCTAATATATACACTACTAATGGTAAAGGAAGGTTTACATATTTCTCCATGCCAAAGATTTTGGCTATTCCATATCCAAAATGGACTGTTCAACCAACTTGAACTTTGATCTTGGTAATTAGGTTTTTGTCTTCTGTCATATGTGTGGAACAACTTCTGTTCATAAACCATTTGGTTGCCTCCTCTTTCGCCATTCCATTGAGCTTGAGTATCTACAACACCAAAATATTTATATCATAGTATCCATTGATGACTGAGTCCTTTTGGGTTAGTTCTTTGACCTTTAGGCCTCTAATTGTGCATAGCAAAGTTACTAGCTCTATACACATTTATTACAAAAACCTTCTTGTAGCAAAAGAAACAACTAGACACATGCTTTGGTTGTGTGTTTTTGGGCCTAGGAGGTAGTAAAACCTTCTTAGGTTTTCTGTAGAGAAAAAGGGGTTTGAGTGATTTTCAAATACATGATTTAAATGTGCACAAAAACGAGCATAAGATAAATGTGCATGATATACGAGCATAAGATAAATGTGCATTGCTATTACTTGCCTTATTTAGCTTATATATAATGTTGCCGGACTAACGAGCCATGAAGCGTTAAAGCTTACATCATATGGCAAACATTTGTTGTGTTTATACTATTTTCAGGTGCCACCATTAATGAACTAAACTAGTTCATTAAGTGAAGTACTTAGTTTATTAAATTAAGTAGTTCTAAAGGAAGCCACATTTGGAAAATGCACAAAGGCAACAAAGCTAAGGAAGGAAAGTTTTCTCCTCCTCCCCTCTTTAATGTGACACGCCATATACACATATATTACATATATTTTCAAATTTTTGAAAAAGGCACATACACATGTATTCCAACGTACTACCGACATGTTATATATTTTACGTACGTACGTTAACGTCACACCACTATACTTAAATCATATTTATGAGTATATTCAGGTCTTATATCATATGATATAGGATATGGTGATGACAAATCAAATACGACACGATAAAAGGTTCTAAACCGAAAATTGTCTTATCGGGCGAATACCGAAACTTCGCCAATGTGTCACGTACTTGCCATAAATAAATGGCCAGCCCCTATACTTCAAAAGTTGATGAAAATTTCGTGCACATGACATAATATTCAGCCAAAAATACTTTCCATGTTGGCACACACAAATCACCCCACATTAAGACCAAAATGTGAAGATTCCAAATTTAATTTTGTCACATGTTAATGGTACCACTTTAGACCAGCCAAGTGCTGAGATTTAAAGTATATATTATATATATTATGTATAACATAATATATATAACATGTGCAAAATTTGGAATTTAAATTAGAGAAAAATCGGGTAATCGATAAATAACGAAAATTCGGTTCTCTATGCACACAACACATGGAACGTTTTTGGTACATCATGTGACACGTATCTAGACACTTTTTACATATGTTATACATCTTAAAGTGTTCTAGAAAATTAAATTAAGGGCTGATTGGAATATAACATGTGTGTATTATTAAATGTGCATTATTTTACAATGTTAGCAAAAATAAATTTCAGCACATACACATACTCTATGAAACGCCACCTACAGCTGAGATGGAGCTTATTTGGATCTTTGTTGGCATATTGATTGGTCAAGAATCAATCATACAATGTTGATGACATAAAGGAAGGAGCTACAAAAGGTAACATTTCAAACAATGTCACATTTGTAGCACATGTTGAAAATTTTAGCATGTGTGCATTAACATGGGCGATTTTCTAACTTTAAATGAGCTACATTTTGTGTCTTGTATCATGAGGATTAATTGAGGATGTTATGGAAATGATTTGAATATTATTTAAGTTAATAAAGTGTGATATTCTACATATCACACATGCTGAAATTTTTTCAGCATGTGTGAAGACTTGTGTGGCCGAATTATTAAGCTAAAGAGTGTCCCTGTTCATTTCTCATGTGATAGGAATATTTACCATTTAATTGATTCATTTTTTAAAGAAAAATCAAATCAAATTTGGCATTATTTTGAATGAATGGGAATGATGCACATGCTGAAAATTCAGCATGGCAATGTCACTAAATGGGCGATTCTTATCCTAGCAAGAGAGGAATTTTTGTCTTGTAATTTATGTGATGTATCTCATGATTTATGGAAGTTATTTTGTGATGATTTTGGCACATGGTTAAGTGTAATTCTCAGATTTTTTTCCAAGTCATCATGATGACAACGTTAAACCAATAAGGAGGTGCCAAGTAAGCGAAGCCTAAATGATCATCCAATAAGAAGATGCCAAGTAAGCAAGGCCTTGTCACAATGATGTCTTACATCCTCCCAAGGACTTAGAAGATAATTTTCAAGAGGGGGAGGCACCACCTAGGGGACGGCCATACACATTAAATGGAAAGAGAAGAGAGCAAACAAAACAAGCAACAAGCATTGCAAATCAAAGTGATCAAAAAGCCTAGCTCTTCTTCTTCGACATCCTCTTTCTTTCTCTCTTCTTGTAAGCCTATTGTATTCATATCTTTCGATCTTGAATAGGCTTGACATAGACCACCACTCATTATATATCTTTGTAAAATATTGATCAAGGTGTGATCAATCTTCATTCTTGCGAGGTGGTGGTGTTCGTGCGAATTGTATTCGTTATACAAGGTTTGTAAAGGGTTAGAGTTAGGTGTAACTCTATCAACCCTGTGGTAAGGTGTATTGCGTGTGTGTGATTAGTGTGAACCAAGGAAGGTGTTCCTTGAAGACTGGAGTAGGTTTTTTATAACCGAAGCAGTATAAAATTCTTGGTGCCATTTACTTTCTGCATTTACTTTTCTATTACTGCACTGATTATACTTCTTGTTCGCATTCGTAAAAATAGTTAACGAATTTCAAAAATCATGAAAATTTCCAAAAATATACTCACACGTTTTAGGGTTCATTTGGAACAAGTTTCAACCCTTTTGGATAAGTATAAGTCAATTAAACATCAAAAGTTCTGAGACTAGTGCAGTCTGATTTTTAGACTTGCAAAGGTTGAGACTTTGATTGTAGTTGACCTTCTTTCTAAAAGAATTTTGCAAAACTGTTTCAACCCACTTAAATATAGTGTATAAGGAGTTAGTGGTTAAATTTTCAGAGCATTTGGATGTTCACACAAATAGGAATAAATTTTTCAAAACCATCTACCGTTTCTGGCGGATTCGAGCAATCTGAGTGCCAACGGTTTTTGAAGGGGTTAAAGGTTGAATGTTAATTTGAAATTTTTAGGGGACCCTCATAACATCTAAGAATAAGTTCTCTCAAAATTTCATAATTTTTGGAGACCTGTAACCTGGTTTTAAAAATGTTTTAAAACTGGTCCTGAAAACAGAATCTGTTTTCAGAAGTGGAATTGTTTGGGTTCAAACAAATTTTAAAAACCACACTTTCCGCACCACCTATTCACCCCCCCCCCCCTTCTAGTGGTGCCTTGCAGATCTTACAAGTGGTATCAGAGTGCATGAACACTCACTTCAAAGAATCCAACGATTCAGTGAGATGGCAACCACAACCGTGCAAAAAGGAATGTCAACTGTAAGGTCTCCTCTTTTCGACGGTGAGTCTTTTATTCAATGGAAATTAAGAATGAAAGTTTTTCTTATGGCTATTGATATTGATCTATGGTCCATTTGTTCCTACTAAGACGTCAATTATTGATGGTGTCACACTAGAGGTTACAAAACCGAAACAAGAATACACTAGTGATGACAAAAAGAAACTGAGTATGAATGCTAAAGCCATGCAACTACTATTAAATGGCCTAAGTAAGAGTGAGGCTAGTTACGTGGCTAATTGTTCTAGTGCTCAAGAGATGTGGTATATTCTTGAAATGAAACATGAAGGGACTAGCCAAGTAAAGGAGTCCAAAATCAATATGCTTATGTCCACACTTGAGTCCTTTAAATTATTGCCAAATGAGTCTATTGTTGAGATGGATTTATGCTTGACTAACATTTACAACTCTCTTGAGTCTCTTGGCAAAGCCTTCACTATGCAGGAAAAGGTACAAAAGGTCTTGCGAAGCCTTCCATCCGAGTGGGATCCTAAAGTAACGGCCATAGAAGAAAGCAAAGAGACCAAATCGATTAAAATGGAAGAACTAATCGGATCACTTAAGGTATATGAAAACAAACTTGCTTTAAGACATTCTGAGTCCATTTCTGATAATGATAGGGCTATAGCATTCAAATCAAATGAATACGTCGTAGATGATAGTGACACAGATTCCGATGATGAGGACTTAATCACAATGGCTAAAAGATTAAGAAAAATATTGAGAAAATCGATTAAACATAAGTCTACCTCATCTAAGGATCATAAAAATAAAAATAAGGAAATAAAGTGCTATGAATGCGGCAAACTTGGACATCTATCATATGACTGCCCTAATAAAGAAAAACAAACAAACAAATACCCTGACAAGGATCGGAACAAGAATAGACTCGTCTCAGAACCTAAGCAAAGGAGAAGAGCATTCAAAGCCTCCACTTGGAGTGACACATCCGACTCTGAGACTGATGATACGGAAGAACACAAGGCACAAGTATGCTTTACATCTAAAGCATCAAATGAGGTATCTTCCGACTCTGATTCCGATTCTGAATGTTCATATGATGATTTATTTAGTCAATATTTAGAATTGCATAAGTTTTCAAAGACTCATGCAAAAGAAAAGAAGCGATTAATTGAAGACAAGAAATTGTTAGAATCTTCTAACAAAGATCTTGTGTCTCAATTAAACGAGTCAAAAGAAGAGTCGTCATGCATTATAAATTCATTAAAATCTGAAATTTCATCATTGTCATCCGAGAACATTGAATTGAAATCCAAGATTTCAAACTTGAAATCAAGGAATGCGGATGTAGAGAAAAAGGTGAAACAATTTGACACGGGATCTAACATGCTGCATCGTATTATCTTATCACAAAAGCATGATAATGACAAAACAGGGTTGGGATACGTTGATACTAATGAAGTATCCACCAAACAAACTAAGTTTGTTGTGTCTAAGAAAGTAGACACCCCAAAGCCTAAAATGACGTCTAAGATGACGCAAAAATTGCCTATTTCCTCATCACGCCCCACTTCCTCTCTTCACGTCATGTGAAATATAACTTTGTACCACATATATATGAAAAGAAAAGAGTAATGCATACACGACATTCATTCCATCCACGCACTACGCATACAAACACAAGGACATATCAAAAACATCCTACATATAATGCGTATAAAGGAGTTCTTGGCCAAAGGTCAGATACAGTTGCACCAAAAGTTTATTATGTTGCGTTCTCATCATCTTTCTCACCTCTTGGAAGACCTAGAAAGGTCACCCAAATGTGGGTACCAAAAGGGACATTTTCAAAGGGTTGAATAAATAACCCTTACGAACGCACATATATGAAATGCATGATTTTTTTTCTTCATCTTTACAGGCATCTTTTGATTTGCTTTCCAAAATAAAGGGGGAGAGAAAGCATGATTTAAGGGGGAGAGAGATACTGATTGCATAAATCAAGGGGGAGCGGATTCGAAATTTAAATTTTGAATTTTGAATTTATACATAATTGAAGGGGGAGCGATAGGATTTAAATCATGTGCATAAGTTATTTTGAAAATCATCAAAAGGGGGAGATTGTAGAGAAAAGGGGGTTTGAGTGATTTTCAAATACATGATTTAAATGTGCACAAAAACGAGCATAAGATAAATGTGCATGATATACGAGCATAAGATAAATGTGCATTGCTATTACTTGCCTTATTTAGCTTATATATAATGTTGCCGGACTAACGAGCCATGAAGTATTAAAGCTTACATCATATGGCAAACATTTGTTGTGTTTATACTATTTTCAGGTGCCACCATTAATGAACTAAACTAGTTCATTAAGTGAAGTACTTAGTTTATTAAATTAAGTAGTTCATTAAAGGAAGCCACATTTGGAGAAGGCACAAAGGCAACAAAGCTAAGGAAGGAAAATTTTCTCCTCCTCTCCTCTTTAATGTGACACGCCATATACACATATATTTTTAGATTTTTGAAAAAGACACATACACATGTATTCCAACGTACTACCGACACGTTATATATTTTACGTACGTACGTTAACGTCTCACCACTATAATTAACTCGTATTTATGAGTATATTCAGGTCTTATATCATATGATATAAGATATGGTGATGACAAGTCAAATACGACACGATAAAAGGTTCTAAACCGAAAAATGTCGTATCGGACGAATACCGAAACTTCGCCAACGTGTCACGTACTTGCCATAAATAAATGGCCAGCCCCTATACTTCAAAAATTGATGAAAATTTCGTGCACATGACATAATATTCAGCCAAAAATACTTTCCATGTTGGCACACACAAATCACCCCACATTAAGGCCAAAATGTGAAGATTCCAAATTTAATTTTGTCACATGTTAATGGTACCACTTTAGACCAGCCAAGTGCTGAGATTTAAAGTATATATTATATATATTATGTATAACATAATATATATAACATATGCAAAAGTTGGAATTTAAATTAGAGAAAAATCGGGTAATCGATAAATATCGAAAATTCGGTTCTCTACGCACACAACACATGGAACGTTTTTGGTACATCATGTGACACGTATCTAGACACTTTTTACATATGTTATACATCTTAAAGTGTTCTAGAAAATTAAATTAAAGGCTGATTAGAATATAACATGTGTGTATTATTAAATGTGCATTATTTTACAATGTTAGCAAAAATAAATTTCAGCACATACACATACTCTATGAAACGCCACCTACAGCTGAGATGGAGCTTATTTGGATCTTTTTTGGCATATTGATTGGTCAAGAATCAATCATACAATGTTGATGACATAAAGGAAGGAGCTACAAAAGGTAACATTTCAAACAATGTCACATTTGTAGCACATGTTGAAAATTTTAGCATGTGTGCATTAACATGGGCGATTTTCTAACTTTAAATGAGCTACATTTTGTGTCTTGTATCATGAGGATTAATTGAGGATGTTATGGAAATGATTTGAATATTATTTAAGTTAATAAAGTGTGATATTCTACATATCACACATGCTGAAATTTTTTCAGCATGTGTGAAGACTTGTGTGGCCGAATTATTAAGCTAAAGAGTGTCCCTGTTCATTTCTCATGTGATAGGAATATTTACCATTTAATTGATTCATTTTTTAAAGAAAAATCAAATCAAATTTGGCATTATTTTGAATGAAAGGGAATGATGCACATGCTGAAAATTCAGCATGGCAATGTCACTAAATGGGCGATTCTTATCCTAGCAAGAGAGGAATTTTTGTCTTGTAATTTATGTGATGTATCTCATGATTTATGGAAGTTATTTTGTGATGATTTTGGCACATGCTTAAGTGTAATTCTCAGATTTTTTTCCAAGTCATCATGATGACAACGTTAAACCAATAAGGAGGTGCCAAGTAAGTGAAGCCTAAATGATCATCCAATAAGAAGATGCCAAGTAAGCAAGGCCTTGTCACAATGATGTCTTACATCCTCCCAATGACTTAGAAGATAATTTTCAAGACGGGGAGGCACCACCTAGGGGACGGCCATACACATTAAAAGGAAAGAGAAGAGAGCAAACAAAATAAGCAACAAGCATTGCAAATCAAAGTGATCAAAAAGCCTAGCTCTTCTTCTTCGACATCCTCTTTCTTTCTCTCTTCTTGTAAGCCTATTGTATTCATATCTTTCGATCTTGAATAGGCTTGACATAGACCACCACTCATTATATATCTTTGTAAAATATTGATCAAGGTGTGATCAATCTTCATTCTTGCGAGGTGGTGGTGTTCGTGCGAATTGTATTCGTTATACAAGGTTTGTAAAGGGTTGGAGTTAGGTGTAACTCTATCAACCCTGTGGTAAGGTGTATTGCGTGTGTGTGATTAGTGTGAACCAAGGAAGGTGTTCCTTGAAGACTGGAGTTGGTTGTTCATAGCCGAACCAGTATAAAATTCTTGGTGCCATTTACTTTCTGCATTTACTTTTCTGTTACTGCACTTATTATACTTCTGGTTCGCATTCGTAAAAATAGATAACGAATTTCAAAAATCACGAAAATTTACAGAAATATACTCACACATTCTAGGGTTAATTTGGCACAAGTTTCAACCCTTTTGGATAAGTATAAGTCAATCAAACATCAAAAGTTCTGAGACTAGTGCAGTCTGATTTTCAGACTTGCAAAGCTTGAGACTTTGATTGTAGTTGACCTACTTCCCAAAAGAATTTTGCAAAACTATTTCAACCAACTTACATATAGTGTATAAGGAGTTAGTGGTCAAAGTTTCAGAGCATTTAGACGTTCACACAAATAGGAATAAAGTTTTCAAAACCATCTACCGTTTCTGGCAGATTCGAGCAATCTGAGTACCAACGGTTTTTGAAGGGGTTAAAGGTTGAATTTTAAGTTGAAATTTTTAGGGGACCCTCATAACATCTGAAGCTAAGTTCTCTCAAAATTTCATAATTTTTAGAGACCTATAACCTTGTTTTAAAAACATTTTAAAACTGGTCCTGAAAACAGAATCTGTTTTCAGAAGTTGAATTGTTTAGGTTCAAACAAATTTTAAAAACAACACTTTCCGCACCACCTATTCAACCCCCCTTCTAGTGGTGCCTTGCAGATCCTACATTTTCAACCTTAGAACTTTCGCTACATTTTTCTTTGAACCCAACGAACTAGGATTCTTATGTACAACTCCTTTACTATCAATGAGCACTATATTTTTGGAATGAGAAGGTGAAGCATCGAAACCTATGCCGAACTTGTCAGTAGTTTATCAAGATTGTCTTTAATATGTGTCGACTTCTCCAAATCCATCCTAAGTTTCTCATACTTCTTCCTAGTTTCTATATTTTCTAGAGTTACGGTCTTATACATGGTAAGAATAATGTCATGATCTTGATAAATCAAAAGAGTCTTTTCATTCAAACTCTTGTTTTCTAATATGCATTTCCTAAATTATCTCTTAATATCTTCATATTTCAAGTTATGTTTTTCAAACTCATCTTTCAAGCCTACTAACTCATCCTGCAAATCAAAGTTTGAAGATGTAGAGTGCACCTCCCGATCATCTCCGATTTCTATCGGGCAAGTGTGTTGATTCTCTTAGTCATCTACCATGCTCATGAGTCCAACATCCTTACCTCTATCATCTTTATCTTTTGAGTCAGAAAAAACATCATTCCATGAAGTGACTTAGGGCCTTCTTTTTTTAGGAAGACTTTTCTTTCTTACTTTTGTGGCTCCTTGACATGGCAATCTGCAATGAAATGATTTATTTGGCCACACCTAAATCGTTTTTCTTCATTCTCTTTGTCTTTTGACAAACTCATGAAGAGCCTTCTGGCTTGAGCTTTGTTTCTGGTTGTCACCCTTCAAAACCTCTTAACTAAGAATGCCACTTTTTCATCCAAATCGTTGGATTTAACAACCTATTCTTTGTGTGCTACTTGTTAAGGCTAAATAGGATGCGACATATTTTGCTCACCAATCATGATCTCATGAGTTAAAAGATTTTTGAATAACTCATCAAGTGGGTGTATGAGATTCTTAGATTTGTTGACGGTCGTCAGTTTAGATGTCCACTCCTTTGGTAAGAAACTAAGTAGCTTTGTAATTTGGTCTTCATTTGATATCTTCTTGTCAAGCATAGCAAGTTGATTATCACTCTAGTAAATGATCAATGGTTTCTTCAATCTTTTTAGCACTTTTCATACTGAACGGTTCATATTCATTCATAATCATTAGCTTCTTGGCCATCCTCACTTTTTTGGCTCCTTGACAGATTACTCCCAATCTTTTCCAAGCTTCATTTGACATTTCAAAACCTTGGAGTCTAATAAGCTCGGTAGTAGCTAGAGCACTTGAAAGAATATCAAATGTTTTTCAACAATGTAGTCATACTGATTCTTGGATATCTTCTCAACTTTTGAATTAGTAATCATAGGAATTTTAATTCATTTGCCTATCGCTCTTCATATGTCAAAGCCACATCACTTCAAGTGATTGATCATCATAAACTTCCATAAAGAGTAGTTTTAAGCATCAATCATAGGAACCTTGGGTTTCGAGCCGTGAAGATGGTAGAAGCTTTGGAGATAATCTAGTAGAAGTGTTTGGTGAAGTTTTCATGTTTTTCGTTGATCTTTAGACCTTGCTACTTGTTAAAATTCTTCAAACAATCAAACTACCTCTGGTACCAATTGTTATGTTCTTGAAGAACATCTAACGAGGGTGAATAGAGTTGTAGAAATTTTTTTTTGGTTTTTCTTGATTTTGCTCAAATCAACCAAAAATATCAGCCAATATAAGGGAGAGGGGATCAGAGATAGTAAGAAATAGACACACGTTCAAATCTCACTACAACAACATTGACTCTTGGCGACACTTACTTTTCAGCGCTTGATATGTGTCCTAATAATTGTGGCAAATGGCAATAGATGTCATACATGGATGACATCTTGCGGTGAATAATTACACATCGAAAGATAGTGGCAATTACACGGACAATATTTTTAAAGCCTTAAAGTTAAGCCACTTCTAATGACAACTTAGTTTCATGCCTAAAATAACATGGTGATTAGACGTCAATGACTAAATGCGTCATGAATTTTGCGGCAGTTTCATGGAGATTTAATTAGTTATGTCATATATATAATTGCCACTTTTATGCCACAAAAATTATGACACTGTAAACGGCAAAATAGTTTTATGCGGCAAATTAAACGGCTATTTTACGTCAGTTTTTTAAATGTCCCACGTATTTACAGCTATTTTTCGGCAATTTAGGTATGTGCCATCAAACTTGTGGCAATTTTAGATTGTCGTTTTTAATGCCACAACATTACGGCATTTTCTCCACAAAAATTTGTTTAAGCTGCAAAGTAAATGGTGATTTTATATCATTTTTAAAGGTGTCACGTACTATACGGTATTTTAAGACCATTTTTAAATGTCACGTCCTAATATTTCACACAAACAGACATAAATATATATACACATAAATATATATACATTCACATATATACACAGACACACACACACACACACACATATATATATATGCATATACACACACATATATACATATATTTACATATATATATATATATGTATATATGTATGTCTATGTATATATACGACCATCCAATATCAATACACGTACACACACACACACACATATATATGTATGTCTGTATGTGTACACGTGTATACACACACATGCACACACACACACACATATATATATATATATGGCAAATTTTATCAGGCGTGTTGGACAATTATTCATGCTGATGTTGTTAAAGCAGTACATGAGTTCTTTCTAGGTGTTCCCCAACCCACAGTCATGGCAAGTGCAATGATAACATTGATCCCAAAGACTCAATCTCCTCAGACTTTCAGTGACTTTCGACCGATATGCCTTACAAATTTTCTCAGTAAAGTTTGTACCAGAATTATTGCTACTCGCTTGGGCACTTTGCTTCCTAAGTTGATATCTCCAGAACAGACAGGTTTCTTACCAGGTCATGATATATCTTCCCAAGTTCTAATGGCACGTGAGATGATATGTATACATATGCTTGACAAAGGGGGTTCTCAGCTATGCTTGAAGTTGGATATGATGAAAGCATTTGACCGCGTCAGCTAGGAGTATTTAGAATTATTATTGCGGCAATTCGGCTTCTCTGCTTTTTTTGTTCGAATAATCTTAAACCACTTGAGTGCGACAACATTGTCAGTATTAATTAATGGGCAGCCTTCAACTTCTTTCAGGCCATTCCGAGGTGTAAAACAAGGTGATCCGCTTTCTCCGCTATTATTCATTTTATCATCAGAGGGTTTTAGCAGGGGCATCAAAAGCTTAGTGGCTTCTAATAGACTGCAGCCTTTTCGACTGGGACGCATTCCGTTTACTGTCACGCATTTAGCATATGCAGATGATCTCCTTATCTTCCTTCGGGGCACATAGCACAATCTGCGACACTTTCGTACTTTCTTAACCTCCTATGAAAATGCATCTGGCCAAAAAATAAATTTCCACAAGAGTAGCTTTATATCATCTGTAAGAACTTCATCTCAGCAGGATCGTGCTTTCCAAACTATATTGGGAATGCGCAACACCATCCTGCCATTTCGATATCTTGGATCGTATTTACACAAAGGAATAAATCGCGCAAGATTTTGCACATCCCTGCTGCAGCACATTGACGACCGCATACAAGGATGGCATTCACGGTTTTTATCGACAGCTGGTCGTTTGGTACTGCTTCTCTCAGTGATCTCAGCTCTTCCACTACATCTTTTCGCTGTTGGAGGTTTGCCAAAGTCAGTCATTAAGATCATTCACAGGAAAATGGCCTCTTTTTATTGGGGTAATCGTCATCATTGGGTTGCTTAGTCTAAGTTGGCTATGCCATTTGAAGAAGGTGGGCTCGGACTTCGTGATCTTACAAGTTTACAAAAAGCATATCATTGTCGCATATGGTGGTCATATCACCAAAGAAACACCCTTTGGAGCAACTATATGCATGAGAAATATGGGCGCAGGGGTGACTTTATACCACGGCTTCCAGATTCTCCAATATGGAAACTGATTTGCCGAATTCATACTCACTGCATTGCTCTGACAGAAGGTTCAGGACAACATCTCACATGGAAACTCACTTCAACAGGGGAGTTCACCCTGAAATCCGCATATGCTGTTTGCCGTATGCCGCGTCCGACACTGCTTTCTGCAAAGTTCATATGGTACAAACATCATTCACCATCCATTAAATTGTTTTTATGGCACATCTTCAACATGGCATTACCATTTGAGGATTACATTAGTAAATACTCTGCTTTTCGGCCCACACAATGTCCATTTTGTAAACAACAGTCGGCAACAGTGGATCACATTTTCCTCTATTGCACACGCATTCTTCATGTTTGGCATTACTTTGTGGTTGAGCTGTCAGGACCTCCACCCACTTCTTTGCATCTACGACAGTATTTGTTATCTTGGTGGTATCGTTCCTCCTTCTCATCTCTATTTGGGATTTTAAAAATCGTTGTTCCTGCTATAATTGTCTATAACATATAGAGGTCATATACTGCACTAGTATATGGGGATTCAACTTCGTTTGCTACTACTTCTCTTCGAGCCTCAATTCATTACGACATAGAGATATGGGTAAAGTCCATCAAAGTTATAAAACTTGCAATGTCACCCCATATGCATCTCTCATGGCTCCCCAGAATTCGGTCTCCACGACCGCATCTCGTTCGTTGGCAAACCCCTCCATCCGGCCGATTAAAGATGAATATTGATGCTTCAGTTGGCAGGAATTCCGCTGTCGGAGGGGTAATTCTACGGGATCATTTGGGTACCTGTGTGGGGGCAATCTCTTTTCGTCTACCACATTGTACTCCTTTTGCTGCAGAGACCCAGACCGCATTGTTTGGTCTGTTATATTTTCTTCCTCTTTTTCGTGCCGTTGTTCTGGAAACAGACTGTGCCCAACTTATTGCGCGTTTGAAGCAACCAATTCAAGTCTTTGGGAGCTATCATCTTCGGCTGTTATGGGAACTATTGCGCCATCATCATTTGGATTATGTTCATGTATAGCGAGAATCAAATATGGCCGCACATTATCTTACACAGCATTCCATGATGGTTCCTATTACTCAAAGTTACACTCAACATACACTGCCGTCACTTGTTCGTGGTGCAATGGCTTTGGACCTCTCCTCCGCAAATTTGTGAGTCCCTTAATATTCAAGTCTTCCAAATGGATTGGCATCTTACTGCAGTCTCTGTCTGTCCCTTGCTTGGGACAGGCAGACCGTGTATGATCTTCTTTCACTACATCTTCATGCTTTACATATGGTTCATACATGGGCTCCTTTCAGAAATTCTTATATTCATTGCATTGATGACTTTATTTTACATATTTGCTTGGACGGATGAGCGAAATTTATGGTGGTTACATATGCACTATTTGGGTCTCATCCAAGTCTTCCATATGGATTGGCGTTACATCTATTTCTCTGCCAACGCTATACTTAGTGCTGGCAGACTTGGTATGATCTTCCTTCAACTCATTTTCCACACTTCACAATTCTACATGCTTCTGCTTCACTGAGCTCTTATTATTTTGCATGCATGGACAGGAACACGGCTCGCTTTTCTACTACTGGGCGCTGGCGAAATAACTGATTGGACAAGGCCTACCCATCGGACTTGGATGATCACATGGCGTTGGATTTTATTACGTTTATGTATCATTGGGTTTCTATGTATTTTCATATTACAGAATAGTGCATATCAACAGTCCATTTATATAAATATGTACGCTTTTCCCTTCACCAAGGTTTTATCCACAAGGGTGGTTTTACTTGGCAAGGTTTTAATGCGGCATATCATATATCAAATGGATGTTGATAATCATACACTGCTATTATCGTTTTTGTTTCTTTTGATGTAATAAGGTTTTCCTCCACCACAAGTGAGGTTTTCATAATAAAATTTCCTTTATATAGAAAAAATATATGTATATATATGTATGTATATATATATATATATACATATATATATGTGTGTGTGACGCATGGGGTCGTCTTCTCCTGGAATTCTGGAAACTGCCGCCAGCGCACACACTTTTGCAGCAGTTGTCGCTGCTTCCTCTTCTCCCCAAGCATTCATCTCGCCAAAGACAATCACAAACCATAAAGGCCATCCTCTGATTGCCTTTTTCGACGATGAAATTGATAACCTGGCTGTTCTTTACCGGTTTATGCTAGTAGGCACGTTTTGGTATGGACGGCCACCATTGAAGATCATTCGGGATGTATTCGATCGAATAGGGTTTAAATTTGACGTAAAGATCACACTTTTGGACCAATCTCACATACTGCTGAACTTTATTCATGAGCCGGACTACATCCACTGCTTTTATCGACGTTTATGGACAATCGCAGGTTGTACAATGCGAGTTACAAAATGGACAATTGATTTTGATCCTTCTATAGATGCTCCAATCGTCCCCATATGGGTTGCTTTTCCATGCTTACCGATACATTAACATCAAAAGGCAACCCTTTTTGAAATAGCACGTATCGTCGGCCACCCCATTAAACTTGATGTGGCCACTGCTGACGGTCTTCGCCCCTCCGTTGCACGTGTTTGTGTTGAAGCAGATATATCGAAAGATCTCCCTAAGAAGCTATTTTTGCAAGGAAAATAAAAAATTATTCAGCAGAAAATAGTTTATGAAGATCTTCCATCCTTTTGTACTGACTGCCGCCGTTTAGGTCATTCTACTTTTGCATGTGGGAACGTTCCTCAAGATAAGCTAGACAGGCCACAAAAAACGTCTGGGCGTTGGACTCCAAAGAAAGGCCAAAAATCTCCCGCCTTGGATCAATCCAATGTGATTTTGCTTCAGCAACACATTGACGGCATGGCACAGGAACCCCTAGTTGATTCAGATCCCATAATTGACACTGTTCAACAGACGGCTGTAGCAGAACAGGACATCACCTCCTATGATCCTGCTAATAATGATAATATCCATGAAGATCTCCACCCTCCACTGGATCAACCAGAAACTGAAGCTCAATTGCAATCTCCAGCAGATACAGCAATTGACGCTGCAAATGGCATGGACGATATTTCTCTCCATCAATTGTACAGAGAGCCAGACCCTCAAATATGCCACACACATGGGTCCCTAGATGATCCTGACGTTTGTCAAGTCTCAGACTCGGATATTGATCAAATAGCCAATACAATCACTCACATCGACACAGATTCACGATCTCAATTTCAGCAACAGAAGATAGAGGCAGCTGAAACTATTACCAGGCATTTATCCTCTAGACAACCAACTTCTAGTGATGAGGATATACTGCAGAATTATTTTGCTAGTACAATCCCAGACGCTGATGGATTTATTCCTTTGGCTCCAAGACGAAGACGGCGACTTAAGCACGAGTTGCCGCCAAGGTCTCCCTCGACTATTGTAACTCAAAGTGCATCACGTATGGGCTCCACTCATCCGCAAACATCATCATGAATGCCCTTACATAGAATGTAGGAGGTATTCGTACCTCTCTAGAGCGTTTGTTAATTTGTTATGTCAGTCAAAGTTGGATATTTTGGTAATTATTGAGCCCAAACAGTGCTGTTCAAAACTCATCTCTTTTCGCTTGAAGCTTGGTTTCTCAAATGCTATTGAAACATGTCAAGGCAATATTTGGGTCTTTTGGAATTCTTCCCTGTTACAATTACTCGATGTGCAGCATGGAGATTAAACTACTCTTCTTTCTTTTGTTTATCACTCAACGCATCAACCATTTGCCTGGTCAGTTGTATATGGTAGGCATACTATATCTAATAGGCAGCAACTTTGGGCGTCTCTTGTAGAAGTCTTTCGAAGCATAATAGTTCCATGGATAATAGGTGGTGACTTCTGTAGGATCTGCAAGGTACCACTAGAAGGAGGGGTTGAATATTGAGTGTGGAAAATGTGGTTTTAAAATTAGTTGAACCAAAACTCAACTTCTGAAAACAGTTTATGTTTTCAGGACCAGTTTTAAAACGTTTTTAAAACTAGGTTGCAGGTCTTCCAAAATTCTGAAATTATGAGAGAACTTAGGCTCAGATGTTATGAGTGTCTCCTAAAAAATTTCTGATTTAGATTCAACCTCTAACCCCTTCAAAAATTGTTGGTGGTCAGATTGTGCGAATCTGCCAGAAACGGTAGACTGATTTGAAAAATTAATTCCTATTTGTACGTAACTCCAATTGCTCTGAAATTTTAACCACAAACCCCTTATATGTTGTATTTAAATGGGATTAAAACAGTTTTGAAAATTTCTTTCAGGGAGTTAGTCAAATACACTGAAAGTCTCAACCTTTGCAAGCATGAAATTAGACTGCACTAGTCTCAGAACTTTAGACGTTTCATCGATTTATACTTATCTAAAAGGGTTGAAACTTGCGCCAAACGAACCCTATAACGTGTGGCTATGTTTTCGGAAAGTTTCATGATTTTTGAAATTCGTTTACTATTTTTACATACGTGATTAAAAACAGTAAACAGTGCTGAAACAGAAAATCAGTGCTGAATGTAAATGACACCGAGAATTTTATACTGGTTTGGTTATAAACAACCTACTCCAGTCTTCGAGGAACACCTTCCTCGGTTCACACTAATCACACAACACAAAAACACCTTACCACAGGATTGATGGAGTTACACACCAACTCCAACCTTTTACAAACCTTGTACGATGAATACAATACGCACGAACACCACCACCTTGCAAGTTCAAGATTGATCACACCTTGATCAATCTTTACAATGATAAAGAGAATATGGTGGTATGTAAGAAGCCTATTCAAGATGTATGAATATGAATACAATAGGCTTTTAGAGAAAGAAAGAAAAAAAGGTAGAAGAAGAAAGTCTAGAAAACGTTTTTTGCTTTTTGCACTTGTGAGACTTGTCTTCTATTTTGCAATACTTTTTCATTTTATCAATTCCTTGGCCGCCCCCTATTGCTTCTCTTCCCCTGTTGAAAATTATCTTCTAAGTCCTTGGAAGAGTATATGGCATCATTGTGACATGTTGGAATCTCTTCATTGGATGATCATTAAGCTCTTGCTTACTTGGAACTCATTGATTGGTTGGATGTTGCCATCACTTGATGACTAGACAAATCTGAGAATAAAACCTAAAACATGTGCCAAAATCATCATAAAATAGTTACCATAACTCATAAGATTATTACCCAAAATTAGGCAAGACAATTTTATCCAAAAAAGGATGAAAAAATCGGCCATGACATGTCTTGCACATGCTAAATTTCAGCATGTGTAACATCCACCTCTTATTCAAAATATTGCCTATTTTGCATTGATTAATCCAACAATTCAATCATCATTTAGTATGCAATATTCTCATCTCTTGTGGAATAAAAATTAGACAATAATATGGATTCGGCCATGCACACTCCTACACATGCTAAAATTTTCAGCATGTGTGATATTCAAAATATCACAATTTTAATGCCATAACTTATTCAAAATACCTTCAAATCATCTTCCAATCAATCCACCTTAATCAAGAAGTAAAATATGTCTCATAATGACAATAAAACGCCAACCATTAGCACACATGCTGAATTTTCAGCATGTGTCACAATTGTGACAAGATATGAAATGTTACCTTGTGTAGCTTCTTTCTTTATGTCACCAACTTTGTATGATTGATTCTTGACCAATCAATATGCCAACAAAGCTCCACATATGCTCCATCACAGCTGTATAGTCGTGTATGATATGTATATACATGTACTGAATTTTATTTTTGCAAACTTTGTAAAATAGTGCACATTTAATAATACACACATGGTATATTCCAATCAGCCCTTAATTTAATTTTCTAGAACACTTTAAGATGTATGACATATGTAAAAAGTGTCTAGATACATGTTGTATGATGTGCCAAAAAACATTCCATGTGTCGTGTACGTAGAAAACTGAATTTTTGATGTTTATCGATTACACAATTTTTCTCTAATTAAATTCCAACTCTTTGCACATGTTATATATATTATGTTACACATAATATACATAATATTAACTTTAATATTCAGCACTTGGATGGTCTTAAAGTGGCACCATTTACATGTGAAAAATTGAAATTGGAATCTCCACAATTTGGCCTTAATGTGGGGTGATTTTTGTGTGCCAACATGGAATGATTTTATGGCTCCACATAACATCATACCCACGATATGTTTGAGTATTTGTGAAGTGTAGGGGCTGACCATCTATTTATGTCAAGTACGTGACATGTTGGCGAAGTCTCGGTATTCGCCCGATACAACAATTTTTGGTTTAGAACCTTTTAAACGTGTCGTATTTAATTTGTCATCACCATGACTTATATCATATGATATAAGACCTGAATATACTCATAAATATGAGTTAAGTATGATGCTGTGACGTTAACGTACGTACGTAAAATATATAGCGTGTTGGTAGCACGTTGGAATATGTGTGCATGTGCCTTTTTCAAAAAATTTGAAAATATATATATACACACATAAATGGCGTGTATATTTGATAGAGAGGAGGACAAGGAGACTTTCCTTTCTTAATCTTGTTGTCTTTGTGCCTTGTCCAAATGTTGCTTCCTTTAATGAACTACTTAGTTTAATTAACTAAGTACTTCACTTAATGAACTAGTTTAGTTTATTAATGGTGGCACCTGAAAATAGTTCAAACACAACAAATGTTTTCCATTTGACGTAAGATCTAAAGCTTCATGGCTCGTTAGTACGGCAACATTATATATGAACTATATAAGGCAAGTTTTATGTAATATGTCATGCACGTTTATGTCATGCACGTTTTTATGCAATATGTCATGCACGTTTAAATCATGTATTTGAAATCACTCAAACCCCTTTATCTCTACAATCTCCCCCCTTTGATGATTTTCAAAATAACCTACTTTCATGATTTAAATCCTATCGCTCCCCCTTCAATCATGCATAAATTCAAAATTTAAATTTCAAAATTCCAAGTCGCTCTCTCTTAATTTATGCAATTAGTATCTCTCTCCCCTTTAAATCATGCTTTCTCTCCCCTTTTATTTAGAAAGTCAATCAAATATGCCTGTAAATATGGAAAGAGCATGTTAAGAAAAAAAAATCATGTATTTTGAATAATCTCAAACGTGCGTTCGTAAGGGTTATTTATTCAACCCTTTGAGAATATCCCTTTGGTACCCAATTTGGGTGACCTTTCTAGTCTTCCAAAAGGTGAGAAAGGTGATGAAACCGCAACATAATATACGTTAGGGCCAGATGCATTTGGCCTTTGGCCAAGAATCCCATCATGCGTATAGTGTGGTTTTTGTTTTTGATATGTATTTTGGTTTACATGACGGGGCAATGATCTAGACGCATTTGTATGATATGAATGTCGCACATGCATCAGTGGCTTTCTATATGGCACATGATTACTCTTTGAATGATATGAAGAATAAGAAGCATGATGAGATGAAAATGAGTGGTGTACTAGCCTTCTTCTTATATTTATACGGCACATAATTATACTTCACATGATATGAAGAAGAAGCATGACGAGATAAGGGGGAGAGAGGGTCTTTGCGTCACTTTAGGCGCTACGTATGCTGTTGATGTGTCTACTTTCTTAGACAAAACAAACTTGGATGGTTTAGATGATGCTTCGTTTGTCTCCATGAATCATAATCCGGTTTTGTCACTATCATGCTTTTGTGATAAGATAATACTATGTAGCATGTTAGATCCCATATCAAACTGTTTCAATCATTTTCTCTAAGTCTGTATTCCTTGATTTCAAATTTGAAATCTCGGATTTTATTTCAGTGTTCTCGGATGTCAATGATGAAATTTCAGACCTTAATGAATTTATGATGCAAGACGACTTTTCTTTTGAATCGTTTAATTGAGACACAAGATTTGTGTTAGAAGATTCTAACAATTTCTTGTCTTCAATTAACCGTTTCTTTTGTTTTGCAAGAGTTCTAGCAAACTTATGTAATTCAAGATATTCAACATATAAATCATCATAAGATAGTTCAGAATCCGAGTCAGAATCAGAATTTACATCATTTTCAAATAGTGGAGGCATTTGGCTTGACATATCTTTTTCCTCGGTTTCGTGGCTAGTGGTTGCCATCTCACTTGAATCGTTGGATCCTTTGAAGTGAGTGTTCCTGCTCTCGGATACCAATTGTAGGATCTGCAAGGCACCACTAGAACGGGGGCTTGAATAGTGGGTGCGGAAAATGTGGTTTTTAAATTAGTTTGAACCAAAAACCCAACTTCTGAAAACAGTTTCTGTTTTCAGGACCAGTTTTAAAACGTTTTTAAAACTAGGTTGTAGGTCTTCGAAAATTCTGAAATTTTAAGAGAACTTAGCCTCAGATGTTTTGAGTGTCTCCTAAAATTTCAGATTTAAATTCAACCTCTAACTCCTTCAAAAATCGTTGGTGGTCAGATTGTGCGAATCTGCCAGAAACGGTAGACGGATTTCAAAAATTAATTCCTATTTGTACATAACTCCAATTGCTCTGAAATTTTAACCACTAACCCCTTATATGTTTTATTTAAATGGGTTGAAACAGTTTTGAAAAATGCTTTCGGGAAATTAGTCAAATACACTCAAAGTCTCAACCTTTGCAAGCCTGAAAATCAGACTGCACTAGTCTCAGAACTGTAGATGTTTGATTGACTTATACTTATCCAAAAGGATTGAAACTTGTGCCAAAAGAACCCTAAAACGCGTGGATATGTTTCCTGAAAGTTTGTGATTTTTTCAATTCGTTTACTATTTTTACGGACGTGATTAAAAACAGTAAACAGTGCTGAAACAGAAAATCAGTGCTGAAAGTAAATGACACCGAGAATTTTATACTGGTTCGGTTATAAACAACCTACTCCAGTCTTCGAGGAACACCTTCCTCGGTTCATACTAATCACACAACACAAAAACACCTTACCACAGGATGATGGAGTTACACACCAACTCCAACCTTTTACAAACCTTGTACGATGAATACAATACGCACGAACACCACCACCCTTGCAAGTTCAAGATTGATCACATCTTGATCAATCTTTTACAATGATAAAGAGAATATGGTGGTATGTAAGAAGCCTATTCAAGATGTATGAATATGAATACAATAGGCTTTTAGAGAAATAAAGAAAGAAAGGTAGAAGAAGAAAGTCTAGAAAACGTTTTTCGCTTTTTGCACTTGTGAGACTTGTCTTCTATTTTGCAATACTTCTTCATTTTATCAATTCCTTGGCCGCCCCCTATTGCTGCTCTTCCCCTGTTGAAAATTATCTTCTAAGTCCTTGGAAGGGTATATGGCATCATTGTGACATGTCTTTGCTTACTTGGCATCTCTTCATTGGATGATCATTAAGCTCTTGCTTACTTGGAACTCATTGATTGGTTGGATGTTGTCATCACTTGATGACTATACAAATCTGAGAATAACACTTAAAACATGTGCCAAAATCATCATAAAATAGTTACCATAACTCATAAGATTATTACCCAAAATTAAGCAAGACAATTTTATCCAAAAAAGGATGAAAAAATCAGCCATGACATGTCTTGCACATGCTGAAATTTCAGCCTGTGTAACATCCACCTCTTATTCAAAATATTGCCTATTTTGCATTGATTTAATCCAACAATTCAATCATCATTTTGTATGCAATATCTCATCTTTATGGAATAAACATTAGACAATAATATGGCCTAAAATTTGGCCATGCACACTCCTACACATGCTAAAATTTTCAGCATGTGTGATATTCAAAATATCACAATTTTAATTCCATAACTTATTCAAAATACCTTCAAATCATCTTCCAATCAATCCACCTTAATCATGAAGTAAAATATGTCTCATAATGACATTAAAAACTCCAACCATTAGCACACATGCTGAATTTTCAGCATGTGTCACAATTGTGACAAGATATGAAATGTTACCATGTGTAGCTTCTTTCTTTATGTCACCAACTTTGTATGATTGATTCTTGACCAGTAAATATGCCAACAAAGCTCCACATATGCTCCATCTCAGCTGTATAGTCGTGTATGATATGTATATACATGTGCTGAATTTTATTTTTGCAAACTTTGTAAATAGAGCATATTTAATAATACACACATGATATATTCCAATCAGCCCCTAATTTAATTTTCTAGAACACTTTAAGATGTATGACATATGTAAAAAGTGTCTAGATACATGTTGTATGATGTGCCAAAAAACGTTCCATGTGTCTTGTACGTAGAAATCCGAATTTTTGATGTTTATCGATTACACGATTTTTCTCTAATTAAATTCCAACTCTTTGCACATGTTATATATATTATGTTACACATAATATACATAATATTAACTTTAATATTCAGAACTTGGCTGGTCTTAAAGTGGCGCCATTTACATGTGACAAAATTTAAATTGGAATCTCCACAATTTGGCCTTAATGTGGGGTGATTTGTGTGTGCCAACATGGAATGATTTTATGGCTGCACATAACATCATACCCACGACATTTTTGAGTATTTTTGAAGTGTAGGGGCTGACCATCTATTTATGTCAAGTACGTGACACGTTGGCGAAGTTTCTGTATTCGTCCGATACGACAATTTTTGGTTTAGAACCTTTTAACGCGTCGTATTTAATTTGTCATCACCATGACTTATATCATATGATATAAGACCTGAATATACTCATAAATATGAGTTAAGTATGATGGTGTGACGTTAACGTACGTACGTAAAATATGTAGCGTGTCGGTAGTACGTTGGAATATGTGTGTATGTGTCTTTTTCAAAAAATTTAAAAAAATATATATATACACATAAATGGCGTTTATATTTGATGAGAGGAGGAGGAAGAGACTTTCCTTTCTTAATCTTGTTGCCTTTGTGCCTTGTATAAATGTTGCTTCCTTTAATGAACTACATAGTTAATTAACTAAGTACTTCACTTAATGAACTAGTTTAGTTCATTAATGGTGGCGCCTGAAAATAGTTCAAACACAACAAATGTTTGCCATTTGACGTAAGCTTTAAAGCTTCATGGCTCGTTAGTACGGTAACATTATATATGAACTATATAAGGTAAGTTTTACGCAATATGTCATGCATGTTTTTATGCAATATGTCATGCACGTTTAAATCATGTATTTTGAAATCACTCAAACCCCTTTATATCTACAACTTCAACACCTTTCTCTCACTAGTCATGCACGGTAACAATTTAGGAATGCACTTTTTATGTCCATTTGATACAATTTGAAGTCTTTCATGCAAGCAATAGCAAGTAATAGTCGTATAGCTTCTAAACGTGCTAAAGATGCAAATGTTTCATCGTATTCAATTCCTTCTTCTTGATTATAGCCTTGTGCTACAAGTCTAGCTTTATTCCTAACGACCTTTCCTTCTTCATTCATTTTATTCCTAAACACCCACTTTGTGCCTATTATGGTCTTATCTTGTGGTCGTGGCACTAAATCCCATACATCATTTCTAACGAATTGATTAAGCTCATCATGCATAGCATCAATCCAAGAAGAATCACTCAAAGCATCATGCACATTTTTGGGTTCAATTTTGGAAATCATAGCATGGAATTGATTTATTTCATCCGAAGTTATTCTTCTACGTGGTCGTACACCGTGAGTGATGTCGCCTATGATGAGATCATGTGGGTGATCTCTATGCCATCTTGGTTGATTATTTTCTATGTTATCGTGCATTTCTAAGTGATCATGCATTTCTAGTGTATCATGCATGTCATGCATATCAAATGTACCATCATCTTCATTCAACACAGGTTTCAATTGAAAGTCATCATCATATTCTTTATCTTTATCAATCTCACCAAATTCATTAAACTTTCTATGAATAGATTCTATGATTTGTCTAGTGAGAGGATCATAACATCTATATGCTTTTGAATTTATAGAATACCAACAAAGATGCATTCAATTGATTTAGATTCATATTTATCTAAATTATCTTTTGTATTCAAAACAAAACATTTGCATCCAAACACACGAAAATAGTCAATCTTAGGCATGCGATCATTCAATATCTCATAAGGCGTCTTGTTTATTTTCTTTCTTATAGATAGGCGATTTACTATGTAGCATACACAATTTACGGCTTCCGCCCACAGAAATCTAGGCAATTTATTTTCGCATAACATAGTCCTAGCGATTTCTTGTAATGTTTGATTCTTCTTTCTACTACTCCATTTAATTGTGGAGTTCTAGGTGGCGAAAACTCATTCTTGATTCCTTTTTCTTCGTAAAATGAAATCATATCTTTGTTTTTAAATTCACCGCCTCTATCACTTCTTATCTTTTTCACATTGACACCGTTTGATTTTCAAGTTGTTTGATTAATTTCGCAATTTCAATGGCACTATCATCCTTATGTGCAAGAAATAAAGTCCAAGTATAACGAGAAAAATCATCAACAATCACGCATGCATAGTGGCGCCCACCAAGGCCTATAGTGCGACTCGGACCAAACAAGTCAATGTGTAGTAGTTCTAAGACTCTAGTCGTGCTTATTTCATTCTTAGGCTTAAGTGACTCACGTGTTTGTTTGCCTTTTATGCAAGATTCACACAACTGAAAGTTGTCTAAATCAAGTGTAGGTAGTCCTCGTACTAAGTTCTTTCGTTGGAGTTTTTCTAGTGTGGAACTACCAATGTGTCCTAAACGTCTATGCCATAAATTCACATTGGGTTCGTTTGACATAAAGCACTTAACTTTAGCGTCTACCACATCATCCATAGAAAGCGTAAAAATGTTACCTTCTCGTTTTCCTTTTAGAATGGTTTCTCCATTTTTATTTATTATATTGCAGTAAGGGTGAGTGAAACACACATCAAAGCCATTGTCAATAATTGAGAAATGCTAAGAAGATTGTAAGATAATTTGCTTAAAAATAGACGTTCGAGATTTGAAGAGTGCTTGGATTTCCTATCGTACCTTTTCTGATGATCTTGCCTTTGTTGTTGTCTCCAAAGGTCATGGATCCGCCTTTTGTTACCTTCTTTAATTTCGTGAACAAGCTCGGGTCCACCCGTCATGTGCCTCGAGCAGCCACTGTCAAGGAACCACTTTATAGTTGTATCTTTTGATGTGTGGGCTCCCTACAATGTGCAAAAATGATTTAGGCACCCTTTAACTTTGGGTCCTTTCGAGTTAGTTAATCACCTCTTGGTAAAAGTACCTTTCGGTACCCATACTTGGGTGATCCTTCTCGGTGTAGCAAATGGCAAGAATATAGATGAAGGTGTGATATAGTAGACATGTGGTGAATGCACTTTGGGCCTTTGCCCAAGAACTCATTTATACTCATTGTATGAAGGACGTTTTTGATACGTTCTTATGTGTGTGTGCGTAGTGCGTGGATGAAATGAATGCCGTGTATGCATCACTCTTTTCTTTTCATATCTATATGGTACAAAGTTGTATTTCGCATGATATGAAGAGGAAGTGAGACGTGATGAGGGAAGAGCCGGGTTTTGCGTCATCTTAGACGCCATTTGAGGTTTTGGGGTGTCTACTTTCTTAGACACAACAAACTTAGTTGGTTTGGTGGATACTTCATTAGTATCAACGTATCCCAAACCCGTTTTGTCACTGTCATGCTTTTGTGATAAGATAATACGATGCAGCATGTTCAATCCCATATCAAACTTTTTCATCATTTTCTCTAGGTCTATATTCCTTGATTTCAAATTTGAAATCGCGGATTTCATTTCATTATTTTGAGTGGTTAATGATGAAATTTCTGTCTTTAATGCAGTAATGATGCATGATGACTCTTTCTTTGAATCGTTTAATTGATCGACAAGATTCTCGTTAGAAGATTCTAACAGTTTCTTATCTTCAATTAATCGCTTCTTCTCCTTAGTGAGAGTCTTAGTGAATTTATGCAATTCTAAATACTGACTAAAAAGATCATCATAAGAAGGCTCAGAGTCAGAGTCAGAATCAGATGATACCTTATTCGATGCTTTGGACACAAAGCATACTTGTGCAGTCTCTTCTTCGGTTTCAGTCTCGGAATCCGATGTATCACTCCAGGTGGAGGCCTTTAGAGCACGTTTCCTTTGCTTGGGTTCTGAGACGAGTCTATTCTTGTTCCGCTCCTTGTCAGGGTATTTATTTGTTTGCTTTTCTTTATTGGGGCAAGTCATATGATAAATGTCCAAGTTTGCCACATTCATAACATTTAACATCTTTATCATTTGACTTGTTCTTATTTCTTTTAGTTGTAGTACCCTTATTTTTGTTTCTAAATGACCTTCTCATAAATTTTCTTAAGCCTTTAGCCAATAGAATTAGATCATCGTTATCCGATTCAGAATATCTATCATCTATGTGATCGGAAGAAGAAGAGACATATCATTTGATTTAAAAGCAATAGCTTTACCTTGTTTAGATGATTCCGATTTCCGTATGGTGAGTTTATTTTCGTACACCTTAAGTGATCCAATTAACTCTTCCATCTTTATTGAGTTCGTTTCTTTGCTTTCTTCTATTGCGGTTACTTTAGGGTCCCACTCTGATGGAAGGCTTCGTAAGACTTTCTGTATTTTTTCCTGCATGGTAAAAAACTTTACCAAGAGACTCAAGAGAATTATAGATGTTAGTCAAACGAAGATCCATATCAACAATAGATTCATCAGGCAATAGTTTAAAACGACTCAAGTGCGGACATAAGCATGTTTATCTTTGACTCTTTTACTTGACTCGTGCCTTCGTGTTTCATTTCGAGTATCCTCCACATTTCTTGTGCACTAGAACAGTTTGAGACATAACTAGACTCACTCTTACTTAATCCATTTAAGAGCAATTGCATAGCCCTAGCATTCATGCTATGTTTCTTTTTGATCGTCACTTGTATATTCTTGTCTAGGTTTAACAACTTCTAGTGTGACTCCGTCTACGGTGGATATCTTAGATGGAACAAAAGGACCATCTTCTATAATCGACCAAAGATCAATATCTATTGCCATAAGAAAAAGCTTCATTCTTAGTTTCCATTTAATCAAAGACTCACCGTCAAAAAGAGGAGGCCTTTGGCTAGACATACCTTCTTGCTCGGTTTGAGATTTGTGGTTGCCATCTCACTGAATCGTTGAATCCTTTGTAGTGAGTGTTCCTGCGCTCTGATACCACTTGTAGGATCTCCAAGGAACCATTAGAAGGGAGGGGGGTTGAATAGTTGGTGCGGAAAATGTGGTTTTTAAAATTTGTTTTAAAACCAAACAACTCAACTTCTGAAAACAGATTCTGTTTTCAGGACCAGTTTTAAAACGTTTTTAAAACTAGGTTGTAGGTATTCAAAAATTCTGCAATTTTGAGAGAACTTAGCCTCAGATGTTATGAGTGTCTCCTAAAAATTTCAGATTTAAATTCAACCTTTAACCCCTTCAAAAATCGTTGGTGGTCAGATTGCGCGAATCTGCCAGAAACGGTAGACTGTTTTGAAAAATTTATTCCTATTTGATCTTAACTCCAATTGCTCTGACATTTTAAACCACTAACCCCTTATGTGTGTTATTTAAATGGGTTGAAATAGTTTTGAAAAATGCTTTAGGAAAATTAGTCAAATACACTCAAAGTCTCAACCTTTGCAAGCCTGAAAGTCAGACTGCACTAGTCTCAGAACTTTGGATGTTTGAGTGACTTATACTTACCCAAAAGGGTTTAAACTTGTGTCAAATTAACCCTAAGACGTATGTCTATGTTTCTGGAAATTGTCGTAATTTTTGAAAATCGTTTACTATTTTTACGAACGTAAAAAAAAATAGTAAACAGTGCAGAAACAGAATATAAGTGCTGAAAGTAAATAAAACCGAGAATTTTATACTGGTTCAGTTATAAACAACCTACTCCAGTCTTCGAGGAACACCTTCCTTGGTTCACACTAGTCACACACGCAAGTACACCTTACCACAGGGTTGATGGAGTTACACACCAACTCCAACACTTTACAAACCTTGTATATTCAATACAATGCACACGAACACCACCACCTTGCAAGATTGAAGATTGATCACACCTTGATCAATATTTTACAAAGATATAGAGTATGTGGTGATATATGACAAGCCTATTCAAGAATAAGAATATAATTACAATAGGCTTTCAAGAAGAAGAAAGGGGTGCTAGACGTTTTTGATGCTTGAATTTGCAATACTTGTTCTTGTCTTTTGTTTTGTCTTCTCCTTTCCATTTATGAAACATGGCCGTCCCCCCTTAGGTGCTTTCCCTTCTTGAAAATTGTCTTCTAAGTCCTTGGGAGAATGTGTGGCATCATTGTGACATGGTCTTGCTTACTTGGCACCTTCTCATTGGATGATCTTTTACCTTTGTTACTTGGCACTTCATGATTGGTTGAATGTTGTCATCACTTGATGACTAGGAAAATCTGAGAATACCACTTAAAACATGTGCCAAAATCATCATAAAGATTATCACATAAAGTTGCAAGATAATTTTCTCACAAAAAGGGCATGAAAATTTCGGCCATTGAGAGACTTTGCATGCTGAAATTTCAGCATGTGATACATGGGTATTCTTTTCAAAATGTTGCCATGTTTTCTTTGATTTATCTCTTAAAAATGAATCACCATTTAGTAGAAGATATTTTCATCTTTTATGAGATAAAAACTTGACACCCATGTGGCCTAAAATTCGGCCATTATACCTCACACATGTTGAAATTTTCAGCATGTGTGATATTGAAAAATATCACCACTTAAATTCCATAACTTATTCAAAATGCTTCCAAATTATCTTCCAATTAATACACCTTAATTAAGAAGTAAAATGTCACTCATAGTGGAGGTAAAAAGCGGCCATACATTAGCACACATGCTGAATTTTCAGCATGTGTCATAATTGTGACAAAATTTGAATTCTTACCTTGTGTAGCTTCTTCCTTTATGTCATCAACATTGTATGCTTCATTCTTGACCAACCAATATGCCAACAAGGCTCCCCATATGCTCCATCTCAGTTGTAGGGGCGTGTATACATGTATATGCATGTGCTGAATTTCATTTTTGCTAAGTTTGTAAAATAGTGCACATTTAATAATACACACATGTTATATTCCAATCAGCCCTTAATTTTAATTTTCTAGAACACTTTAAGATGTATGACATATGTAAAAAGTGTCTAGATACGTGTCGTATGATGTGCCAAAAATGTTCCATGTGTTGTGTACGTAGAAAACTGAATTTTCGATATTTATCGATTATCCGATTTTTTCTCTAATTAAATTCCAACTTTTTGTACTTGTTATATATATTATGTTACACATAATATATATAATATAAACTTTAATTCTTAGCACTTAGCTGGTCTAAAGTGGTGCCATTAACATGTGACAAAATTGAAATTGGAATCTCCACAATTTGGCCTTAATGTGGGGTGATTTGTGTGTGCCAACATGGAATGATTTTATGGCTGGAATTATCATCATATGCACGAAATTAATAATGATTTTTGAGGTGTAGGGGCTGGCCATCTATTTATGGCAAGTACGTGACATGTTGGAAGTTTCGGTATTCGCCCGATACGACAATTTTTGGTTTAGAACCTTTTAACGTGTCGTATTTAATTTGTCATCACCATGACTTATATCATATGATATAAGACCTAAATATACTCATAAATATGAGTTAATTATGATGGTGTGACGTTAATGTACGTACGTATATATAACGTGTCGGTAGTACGTTGGAATACATGCGTATGTGCCTTTTAAAAAAAATAAGAAAATATATATTATATGTATGTGTAGGCGTGCCATATGTAGTAAATGGGGAGGCGGAGACTTTCCTTTCTTGGTCTTGATGCCTTTGTGCCTTGTCCAAATGTAGCTTCTTTTAATGAACTACTTAGTTTAATTAACTAAGTACTTCACTTAACGAACTAGTTTAGTTCATTAATGGTGGCACCTGAAAATAGTACAAACACAACAAATGTTTGCCATTTGATGTAAGCTTTAAAGCTTCATGGCTCGTTAGTACGGCAACATAATATATGAATTATATAAGGCAAGTAATATGCAATATATCATGCACACGTTTATATCATGCACATGTTTTTTGTCATGCTCATTTAAATCACATATTTTGAAATCACTCAAACCCCCTTTTCTCTACAGTTTTAACGGTCATTTTTATAGAACATGCTGGGATATACTTCACCTTGATGTTACTCTTGCAGTTCAAGAATTTTTCCTAGGCGTCCCTCCTCCACAGGTAATGATTGCATCCCTTATCACTTTGATTCCCAAGAAATCACGGCCAACCACTTATGCGGATTTCCGACCAATATGCCTCTCAAATTTCATTAGCAAAGTTACCACAAGAATCATTGCTTTGCGCATGAATAGTTTGCTACCAAAAATAATTTCAGTGGAGCAAATTGGTTTCTTGAAAGGGCATGATATTAGTGAACATGTACTCATGGCAAATGAGATGCACACTTACTGGATATAAAAGCTCATGGCGGGAATATAATGATCAAGCTAGACATGGCGAAAGCCTTTGATCGAGTCAATTGGTCATACTTGGAATCGATATTACTTAAGTTTGGATTTGCTCCTCGGTTCAACCCGCATCATAATGAACAATATGAGTCTTTCAAAGCTCTCTATAGCCATAAATGGTGCATCTTACGGTTTTTTCTCTCCCACATGTGGAGTAAAACAAGGTGATCCGTTATTTCCTCTCCTCTTTAATCCTTTGCTCAGAAGGTTTCAGCCGCGGTATCAACCGGTTATTTTCATCTAATCATCTTCGTGGCTTTGCGTTGGGTCGAGTTCCGTCGGTAGCTCATTTAGCATATGCAGATGATTTGTTGATTTTCTTAAATGCATCAACGCAGAATTTAACCAAGTTCCAATCCTTCATGCAAGCTTATCAGCATGCATCTGGGCAGTTAGTCATTATGCCAAAAGTCAGTTTGTCATGAGCTCTTATGTAACATCACACCAACTGCAAAATGTTGTTCAAGTATTGACCATGCAGCCGTCTACACTCCTCATCAAATATTTGGGATCTTATCTTTATCGTGGGATCAATAGAGCTTCATATTGCATCTCTCTTGTAGCATTTTGACGCGAAACTTACTGGCTGGTCCAGTCGCCTTCTTTCGCTGGGAAGTCGTCTAATATTATTAAAATCGGTGCTAACTTCTATGCCACTTCACATTCTAGCAGCTTCCCGCCTACCCAAAAGTGTTCTTTATGCTCTTAACCAAAAAATCGCATCTTTCATGTGGGGTGACAAATATCAATGGACTTCTTTTGACAACTTATGTTATCCAGAAATAGAAGGTGGATGGGGAGTGCATAATTTGCTAAATATTCAACGTGCTTATGATTGTATGCTATGGTGGTCTTATCATACCAACACATCCTTATAGACATCGTACATGCATGCCCGTCATGGATCTCGATCGGATTATACACCTCGCATTTATGACTCTCTTGGCTGGAAAAGAATATGCTCTATTCACTCTTTATGTCTATAGCTATCATCTGATTTTCCAAATCCTTTGTGGCGTTCTAGTGCATCTGGTCAATTTTTGTTACGTCAGGCATATGAGGATGTTCGTCCACAACGTGCGCACTTGTTCTCACACAAATTTATCTGGTGGCAAGGCATCCCTAAGACCGTTAGCATGTTTATATGGAGGTTGTTACACTCAGCCTTACCAATTGAAGATAACTTAAGGCATTTTTCTGCCATTTGTCAAACAATTTGTCCTTTTTGTCTGAAGGATTCTACAACTCTCATTCATCTATTTCTTCTTTGCCCTCAAGTCAAGCCTGCTTGGTTGAATTTATCTTGCTTGCTAGACAGTCCACTGCCCCAAGTCTCGAACCTTCGGCAGTACTTACTACAATGGTAGTTATCTTCTTCTGCTAACTCTCTAAAAGGAAACTTCCGTTTTATTAGCCCTATAATGTTATGCTGGGCTATTTGGAGAGTTTATACCAATCACTCATACGGAGATGCTGACTTACCAGTCACAAAAATGTTTCATCTTGCGCGTCAGACATGTTATGATTGGGCCACATCACTTTCTGGCACATCTTTGGCGCAATATGTTCCATCCCTCATTGATGTTGGCTTCTCTCCAAGACTACGCCCAAAGCTCATTTTACCGCTAAAATGGGAACTTCCGCCATATGGGAAATTAAAGCTAAATGTTGATGCGTCGGCTGGACAATCACATGCTTCAGCTGGATCAATTTTAAGGGACTCACAAGGACATATGTTGGCCGCACTTTCCTTTCGATTGCCTCTCTTGTCGCCACTTCGTGCAGAGATGCAAGCTATACTTTATAGTCTGCTGTTCTTTGGCCTACTACACCGCCATTTAATAATTGAGACAGACTTCAAGCAACTGACTCAGCTGCCCAACAATCAGCTTCATGTATTACCAGAATATGCCCGTCTCAATGAACTCCTGACCCTCACAGGCAGTATGCTTCATTGTATCCCTTGAGAGATTAACATGGTAGCACACTATTTGAGCCAATACGCTCGCATGCACCCAGTTACTCGACTTTTTCACGTCCGCAAGTCAGTTGCCACCTACGGCACGTGGGTTCTATCATACTGATGGTGTTATACATGTGCTCAGAACATAAAACACACGGCCTGAATATCTGTTTTGTTGCCTGCATCTTTGTCATGCAGGAAACGCTGGTATGCCTCCAAACTCATCATTCTTATCACGTACTTTCCATGATCTACTTCATTGACTATGACAAATATGCTCTGTTGCCCGCAGCCCATGGACTTCGGGCAACATCAGTATGTTATTAGAATTATTACCCGCTTATTCGTCATCTATTATATCTCTCTATGGTTACTAATTCAACTGTTGCTGTTTTCTGTCGAGGATCATCAATATCACTAATTCGTTTTACATGGCTGAGCTGGATTCTACAACAACAAAACTGGCGTCAACGGAAGATTTCATTTACCATTGGCTATCTAGCACACTGCTGCCTGCTGCACAGTTTCGTCATTGCTCATCAGAAGGAAGAATTTTTATCGTCATGTTATGCCGTGTCTGTACTTTTATGTTTACCTCCAATGATATAAATATGTACGCTTTTTCCTTCGCCAAGGTTTTATCCACAAGAGTGGTTTTACTTAGCAAAATTTTAATGCGGCATACCATATATGATTGGAGATTACATATTCTCACATCTTTACACTATTTATTCTCGTATCATATACATTTTTGTAATATGGTTCCCTCCACCACAAGTGAGGTTTTTCATCATTAATAAAAATTTCGCCTTATATTTAAAAAAAAATATGTGTGTGTGTATGTGCATATACACATACATATACACATATATTTCACTTCCAACGTTCTTCTTTCCTCTTTAATATATTAAAAAAATGTTTCGGGAAAAATATCTAAAAGTTGTCCACAAAACGGGAAACGGGAGATAGATTGACACTTAAGCTACTGGTCCTTATCATATGAAACCTTTTCTTATTCCAATAGCATATTATGTACATAGACTCATACAAACACGTAAAATTTTGATGTATATACATTCTTTTAGCAGTAAAATTAGCTAAAGTTCGAAAGTTTATTCAGTTACAGAAAAAGGTTATAAAAGATAAAGAAAGAGAGAGAAAAAGAGTTTAAAAGAAAGGATAAAACTTTAAAGATAACATTGCATGCCATTAGCAATCCTGGCCTTCCAATGTAACCTATCTAATGGGCCAAATACTCTCCCGAGTCCACCAAACCCAAGTCTCTTATCTCTCCCACCCTCTGCCAGGCGAAAGAAAGGGGCAGCAGATTCTAGTAACAGACAATGTGGGTTTTTCAGCCAAGTTTGCAGAGGACACCTTATCTGGGTCCTTGTGTAAAGTTTTACCACCTTAGAAGACTACTGAATTCCTGATTTGCATCCTCTACAATCTCTTTGTGACTGAGACAGTTGGGTCCTCAAGGCACCTTTTGCCACCAAGAAAGGGGTAGGAGGACATGTGTGGATGTAAAGTCAAAACTCAAAAACTTGATTGTGACCCATTTGTGTAAGATTAATGTCTGGTTTACAAAGTCCAACTTTAGTGAATTGTATAAGTTATTGAATTTTTATTGGTAAACTTTACTAAACTCGTAGAATTAGACAGTGAAGATCCAACTATCACTTTTGCAAAAGAAAAAGAAAACCACAATCCCTCCCTGCTAAACTCCATCATCACCGCCAACTAGTGCCCTTTGAAGAGGTCAATGTGAGTTAATCGGAGGGAAAAGAGGGAAAATTGATTCGAGTTTTTCTGGATTACTTTAGCATGGCCTGCAATCGGCTTTGATATCAGTTGTGCTTGGGGATCCATGAAAGGATGAGACCACGTTGCAATGGTACAAGTACCATGATATATTCCTGTAAGCAGTCGACAAAATCGTGAACTTTGTTTCTAATTCTTCCCTAGCATGCTCAATTTGTTGAATCTTTCCCTGTTGTGTTCAGATTTTGTACAGACCCGGTATAGATTCGTTGATCCATTTCGCTTTCAGTTCACATGTTATCATCTTAAATTTATCTTTTGTAATTTAGATTAAATATAATGCTCAACAAGAGTGTAGAAATAAGTTCAGCTGAGGTATGTCGAGCTGAACTGAAGAGGCAGACCTAGACAAAGGTGTACCGAGCTGAAGGAGACAGATTTAGATGAAGAGTGCTGAGCTAAACTAGGCCGATCTGAAAGAAGACCTAAATGATGCTAAGGAACGAAGTCAGTCAACCGAGCTGACCTGAACAGGAAAGCTGGACTAAAGTGAGGAAGATGAGGAGGATGAACTGAGCAAAAGAAGACCAAATATACTGAGGTAAAGAAAGTGTTGAACTGAGATGGCGAGGTGAAGCACAATCAAGGCAGCAACGCAACAGGATGAGCTACTACACTTAGGCATGTAAATATTATGTTTTTACTATATATAGTAGAGCTGCATTGGTAACTAGTCGTTACTACAGCTGTTGTAATTGACAGTGACTGACAGCGACCGCTATTCAAGTCAAAAAGTAGCCGTTAGGAGTAGATTTTTATCCCTATGAAAGAGACACAACTTTGTAAATTATCATCAACTTGAATGCAAGTTTCATTCTTTCAATCTCGACATGGTATCATAGCTCCACTGATTCACAAATACCTACAAATCCATACTTTGTTTTCTACAATTAAAACTCTTCCTTCAAAAAGTCTACTCTCTTCAGCCCTGCTGAATATACTGAGGCCACTTCTACTTCTGAACAATCATCAGGAGTAGTGTGTGGTCCTCAACTCACTGATGATTCCTCCATGGCCATTACCAGTCATAAGCTAAACGGAGACATCTCATGGTCTCGAGGGGTATAAATGTACATCACTGGTAAAGGCAAGGAAGAATATTTATATGGGACAGTCCTTGTTCCATGTGAAACTAATACAAACTTCCGACTGTGGAAGTTAGAAAACAGTATGATAATGTCTTGGCTGATACGTTCTATGCAGTCATACATTGTTGATGATTTTATAATATACAATATTGTAGCAGAAATCTTGGCTGCAGTCAAGAAGATATATTCCAGACATGATAACATCTCCGAATTATACGAAGTTGAAGCTCATCTTCATGAGCTGAAACAGGAAAACCTTGTTGTCCACAAATACTACACACTACTTACCAAAGCATGGAAGCAAATTGATACTTTTTAAGCACATCAGTGGTCCTGCATCACTGATGCTACACTTTACAAAGAGATCACAGAAAGGAAGCTGGTCTTTCGTTTCCTGATTGGATTAAACCCAGAATTCGATACTGTACGCAGTCAAATTCTGAGTACAAAACCACTCACAACCTTGAAGGCTGCCTTCGATAAAATTAAACACGAAGAAAGATGGAAAAAGGTCATGATAGGAGGATCTGCCACTGTGGAATCCTCCGCTCTCCATTCTGAAAAGCCATCAGAAGCATCTGGACTGGCTGTTAAAAAACACTTTGTCTCTTCTGGAGGTAAATTATGTAATAAGGAAGGCCATACAGTCGATGACTGTTGTAAACTTCAAGCAAATATGGTCCAAGAAGGAAAATCACCTTTGAAGACAAGCAGTGCTCCCTGGAGGCCATCACAAAAACTAGTCGCTGCTGGACACAATGCTGCTCAGCGGATAAGTAGCACACCTGATGCTGAGGTCATTACTAAAGAACAGGTAGCCACCCTGATTCAATTGCTGAACAAACAAGGTGGCCGAGCTGACCTGCATCAGGCAACCATGGAAGGCTATGTCTAGCCCAGCTCCAACAGCTTATAGATAGTTGACTTCGGAGATACGGACCACATGACCAATAATGGTACTCTTCTAAACTCGTAAACTTTACTTTTTGTACCAAAGAAGGTAAAGATTGCGAATGGAATTACTCTAGAAATAATTGGAATAGGTCTTGCTATGATTAATAGTAAGATCACCCTTAATGGTGTCCTTCGTGTAAGTAGGCTAAGTTTCAATATTTTATCTTTTGGAAAACTCACTAGGGATAATAATTGCTTAGTCTGCTTCTCATCCACATAATGTTGTTTTTAGGAAAACAAATTGAAGGGGATGATTGGCAGTACTAAGAATATAGCAGGCCTCTACTTACTGGAGTCAGAAAACAAAGCGTTGGTCAGCACAACCAAGTTGTCAAGTGACCAAGACTCTAGTATTTTGCACCCTAGAAATCCATGTATAGGGGAGATTTTGTTGTGGTATGACAGGCTAGGTCATCCCAATTTTGTATATCTTAAACGATTAATGCCAAGATTTTTCAGCTTAGCTGATGTTGAAAAGCTTAATTGTGAAACTTGCCAATTAGCCAAACATACTAAACATAATTTATCCTGCCAAAGAATATAAGACATCAACCCCATTTAATCTAGTCCACTCTGACATATGGGGTCCATTTAGAACAACCAACATTAATGGTGCTAAATAGTTTATAACATTTGTAGATGATCACACAAGAGTAACTTGGATCTACTTATTAAAAAATAAAAGTGATGTAAGACAAACAGTTATAAGATACATATCATTCATTAAAAATCAGTTCGGCAGCACCACTAAAACTTTGAGGTCAGATAATGGAGCTGAATATTTAGATAAAACAAGTCAAGATTTTATGATTGAAAATGGCATACATCAACAAATCTCATGTATCTATACACCTCAACCAAATGCTGTAGCTGAAAAGAAGAACAAACATCTTCTTGAAGTAACTAGATCAATTATGCTTTAAATGAATGTATCCAAACAGTACTGGGGTGAGGCCCTTCTTACGGCCACCTACTTAATAAATAAAATGTCATATAGAACTTTGTCATTCAGAACACCTAAGGAAAGACTTATTAATCATTACCCGTATACTAATCTACTTACAAAAGTGCCACCTAAACTGTTTGGATGCACAACATATGTGCATGTTCAGCCCGGCCATATGAGTAAACTGGATTCTAGTTCTGTTAAATGTATTTTTCTAGGATATGTTAATTCACAGAAAGGATATAAGTGCTACTGCCCAGCCAATAGGTGAATGTAGAATTAAGGAAAAATGATTATGAGCCTAGTTTCCTAATACCAAATATGCCGAGCTCAACTGCTCAGCCAAGCTGTGCACAACAACTCAGCTCCGAGGCACCTCAGCTCAGAACTACTGAAACAAAACCCAGGATCAACTCTCCAATCATATTAAATGATCAAGAAAATCTAAGTTACAATGATCAGCCTAATACATTTGAACAAACACCCCTAACTGAGGCAGAAGAAAACACCAAATATGGTCATAGGACTCAAATTGAAGATATACCAATTACACTAAGAAAAGAAATTCATGAATGCACTAGAAATCCGACCAGCACCAAGTATGCCATAGAAGAATACGTATCCTATAATAAATTAAATCCAAACTTTAGAATGTTTGTGTGCTCACTCAAGGATAACCTTATTCCTAAAGATATAGAAGAAGCGCTTAGCCGACCTAAATGGAAACAAACTGTGCTTGAAGAAATGAATGCCTTAACAAAAAATAACGCATGAGAACTTACTCCCAGCTCGGTGAAGATAAAACTAGTAAGACGTAGATCGATATTCACAACTAAATATAATAATGATGGCACACTGAATAAATACAAGGCCAGATTAGTAGATAAGGGATTTACTCAGACCTACAGAATATATTACTCAGGAACTTTTGCACACATAGCTAAGCTAAATACTATAAGAGTGATTTTTTATATTGCAGTTTGTAGAGAAAAAGGGGGTTTGAGTGATTTTCAAATACATGATTTAAATGTGCTTAAAAACGTGCATGAGATAAATGTGCATGATATATTGCATATTACTTGCCTTATATAATTCATATATTATGTTGCCGTACTAACGAGCCATGAAGCTTTAAAGCTTACATCAAATGGCAAACATTTGTTGTGTTTATACCATTTTCAGGTGCCAGCATTAATGAACTAAACTAGTTCATTAAGTGAAGTACTTAGTTAATTAAACTAAGTAGTTCATTAAAGGAAGCTACATTTGGACAAGGCACAAAGGCAATAAGACTAAGAAAGGAAAGTCTCCTCCTCCCCATTTACTACATATGGCACGCCTACACATATATATAAATATATATTTTCTGATTTTTTTTAAAAGGCACATACACATGTATTCCAACGTACTACCGACACGTTATATATATTTTATGTACGTACGTTAACGTCACACCATCATACTTAACTCATATTTATGAGTATATTCAGGTCTTATATCATATGATATAAGTCATGGTTATGACAAATTAAATACGACACGTTAAAAGGTTCTAAACCAATAATTGTCGTATCGGGCGAATACCGAAACTTCGCCAACGTGTCACGTACTTGCCATAAATAGATGGCCAGCCCCTACACTTCAAAAATACTTATAAATTTCGTGGCTATGATGCTAATTTCAGCCATAAAATCATTCCATGTTGACACACACAAATCACCCCACATTAAGGCCAAATTGTGGAGATTCCAATTTCAATTTTGTCACATGATAATGGTGCCACTTTAGACCAGCCAAGTGCTGAGAATTAAAGTTTATATTATATATATTATGTGTAACATAATATATATATAACATGTGCAAAAAGTTGGAATTTAATTAGAGAAAAATCGGGTAATCGATAAACATCGAAAATTCGGTTTTCTACGTACACAACTCATGGAACATTTTTGGCACATCATACGACACGTATCTAGACACTTTTTACATATGTCATACATCTTAAAGTGTTCTAGAAAATTAAATTAAGGGCTGATTGGATAATATCATGTGTGTATTATTAAATGTGCACTATTTTACAAAGTTAGCAAAAATGAAATTCAGCACATGCATATACATGTATACACGCCCCTACAGCTGAGATGGAGCATATGTGGAGCCTTGTTGGCATATTGATTGATCAAGAATCAATCATACAATGTTGGAGATTTAAAGAAAGAAGCTACAAAAGGTAATGTTTTAAACTTTATCTCATTTGTAACACATGCTGAAAATTTCAGCATGTGCACTATATGGTGGCCAATTTTAATCTCTAAAATAGACATATTTTATGTCTTGAATTATGTGGTTAATCAGAAGAAGAAATGGAAGTAATTTGAATAAGATACAAAGCCATAAAGTGTGATATCTTGAATATCACACATGCTGAAATTTTTCAGCATGTGTGAGAATGTATCTTGAACGCTTTTATGGCCTTATTATTGTCCAAGTTTCATTTCCAAAATGATGAGAATATCTGCAACTAATTGGTGATTTATTTTAAAAGAAAAATCAATGAAAATTTAGAAGTTATTTGAATTATATCACTATGAAACACATGCTGAAATTTCAGCATGTTAACTACTTCATTATGGCCGATTTTTTTTACCATTGTTTGGAGAAATATTATCTTGCTTGATTTGGAAGATAATCTTATGAGTTATGACAACTATTTTATGATGATTTTGGCACATGTTTTAAGTGGTATTCTCAGATTTTTCTAGTCATCAAGTGATGACAACATTCAACCAATCATGAAGTGCCAAGTAAGCAAAGGTTAAATGATCATCCAATAAGAAGGTGCCAAATAAGCAAGATCATGTCACAATGATGCCACACATTCTCACAAGGACTTAGAAGACAATTTTCAAGAAGGGAGAGCATCTAGGGGGGACGGCCATAAGCATAAATGGAAAGGAGAAGAGCAAAACAAAAGAGAAGAACAAGCATTGCAAATCAAGTGATCAAAACGCCAACCCTTCTCTTCTTCTACACTCTCTTTCTTTCTTCTTCTTGAAAGCCTATTGTACTTATATTCTTATTCATGAATAGTCTTGTAATATACCACCACATACTCTATATCTTTGTAAAAGATTGACCAAGGTGTGATCAATCTTCAATCTTGCTAGGTGGTGGTGTTCATGCGAATTGTATTCATCGTACAAGGTTTGTAAAGGGTTGGAGTTGGTGTGTAACTCCATCAACCCTGTGGTAAGGTGTACTTGCGTGTGTGACTAGTGTGAACCGAGGAAGGTATTCCTCGAAGACTGGAGTAGGTTGTTTATAACCGAACCAGCATAAAATTCTCGGTGTCATTTACTTTCAGCATTTATATTCTGTTCCTGCACTGTTTACTCTTTTGTTCGCATTCGTAAAAATAGTACACAATTTTCAAAAATTACGAAAATTTCCAGAAACATATCCACACATCTTAGGGTTAATTTGGCACAAGTTTCAACCCTTTTAGATAAGAATAAGTCACTCAAACATCCAAAGTTCTGAGACTAGTGCAGTCTGATTTTCAGGCTTGCAAAGGTTGAGACTTTGAGTGTATTTGACTAACTTCCCGAAAGCATTTTTCAAAAATGTTTCAACCCATTTAAATAAAATATATAAGGGGTTAGTGGTTAAAATTTCAGAGAAATTGGGGTTAAGAAAAAATAGGAATAAAGTTTTCAAAACAGTCTACCGTTTCTGACCGATTCGCGCAATCTGACCACCAACGATTTTTGAAGGGGTTAAAGGTTGAATTTAAATCTGAAATTTGTAGGAGACACTCATAACATCTGAGGCTAAGTTCTATCAAAATTACAGAAGTTTTGAAGACCTAAAACCTAGTTTTAAAAACGTTTTAAAACTGGTCCTGAAAACAGAATCTGTTTTCAGAAGTTGAGTTGTTTGGTTTAAAACAAATTTTAAAAACCACACTTTCTGCACCAACTATTCAACCCCCCTTCTAGTGGTGCCTTGCAGATCCTACAAGTAGTATTAGAGCGCAGGAACACTCACTACAAATGATCCAACGATTCAGTGAGATGGCAACCACAAATCTCAAAACCGAGCAAGAAGGTATGTCGAGCCAAAGGCCTCCTCTTTTTGACGGTGAGTCTTTGATTCAATGGAAACTAAGAATGAAGATTTTTCTTATGGCAATAGATATTGATCTTTGGTCGATTATAGAAGATGGTCATTTTGTTCCATCTAAGATATCCACCGTAGACGGAGTCACACTAGAAGTTGTTAAACCTAGACAAGAATATACAAGTGATGATAAAAAGAAACTTAGCATGAATGCTAGGGCTATGCAATTGCTCTTAAATAGATTAAGTAAGAGTGAGTCTAGTTATGTCTCAAACTGTTCTAGTGCACAAGAAATGTGGAGGATACTCGAAATGAAACACGAAGGCACGAGTTAAGTAAAAGAGTCAAAAATAAACATGCTTATATCCACACTTGAGTCGTTTAAACTATTGCCTAATGAATCTATTTTTGATATGGATCTTCGTTTGACTAACATCTACAATTCTCTTGAGTCTCTTGGTAAAGCTTTTACCATGCAGGAAAAAGTACAGAAAGTCTTACGAAGCCTTCTTTCAGAGTGGGACCCTAAAGTAACCGCAATAGAAGAAAGCAAAGAAACGAACTCAATAAAGATGGAAGAGTTAATTGGATCACTTAAGGTGTATGAAAATAAACTCACCATACGGAAATCGGAATCATCTAAACAAGGTAAAGTTATTGCTTTTAAATCAAATGAATACGTCTCTACTTCTTCCGATCACGTAGATGATAGTGATTCCGAATCGGATAACGATGACCTAATTCTATTGGCTAAAGGCTTAAGAAAATTTATGAGAAGATCATTTAGAAACAAAGGGTACTACAACTAAAAGAAATATGAACAAGTCAAATGATAAAGATGTTAAATGTTATGAATGTGGCAAACTTGGACATTTACCATATGACTGCCCCAATAAAGAAAAGCAAACAAATAAATACCCTGACAAGGAGCGGAACAAGAATACACTCATCTCAGAACCCAAGCAAAGGAAACATGCTCTAAAGGCCTCCACCTGGAGTGATACATCGGATTCCGAGACTGAAATCGAAGAAGAGGCTGCACAAGTATGCTTTGTGTCCAAAGCATCTAATGAAGTATCATCTGATTCTGATTCTGACTCTGAGCCTTCTTATGATGATCTTCTTAGTCAGTATTTAGAATTGCATAAATTCACTAAGACTCTCGCTAAGGAAAAGAAGCGTTTAATTGAAGATAAGAAACTGTTAGAATCTTCTAACGAGAATCTTGTCGCTCAATTAAACGATTCAAAGAAAGAGTCATCATGCATCATTACTGCATTAAAGACAGAAATTTCATCGTTAACCACTCAAAATAATGAAATGAAATCCGAGATTTCAAATTTGAAATCAAGGAATATAGACCTAGGGAAAATGATGAAACAGTTTGATACGGGATCGAACATGTTGCATCGTATTATCTTATCACAAAAGCATCATAGTGACAAAACGGGTTTGGGATACGTTGATACTAATGAAGTATCCACCAAACCAACTAAGTTTGTTGTGTCTAAGAAAGTAGACACCCCAAAGCCTCAAATGGCTTCTAAGATGATGCAAAAACGGCTCTTCCCTCATCACGTCCCACTTCCTCTTCATATCATGCGAAATACAATTTTGTACCATATAAATATGAAAAGAAAAGAGTGATGCATACACGGCATTCATTTCATCCACCACTACGCACACACACAAGGACATATCAAAAACGTCCTTCATACAATGAGTATAAAGGAGTTCTTGGACAAAGGCCCAAAGTGCATTCACCACATGTCTACTATATCGCACCTTCATCTACATTCTTGCCATTTGCTAGACCGAGAAGGATCACCCAAGTATGGGTACCGAAAGGTACTTTTACCAAGAGGTGATTAACTAACTCGAAAGGACCCAAAGTTAAAAGGTACCTAAATCATTTTTGCACACTGCAGGGAGCCCACGCATCAAAAGATACAACTATAAAGTGGTTCCTTGACAGTGGCTGCTCAAGGCACATGACGGGTGACCCGAGCTTGTTCACGAAATTAAAGAAGGTAACAAAAGGCGGATCCGTGACCTTTGTTGTTGTACCCCAACGACCATGTACATGAAACCGTGACTAAGTGGTGTAATGAAAATGATGATTCTATCAATTACTTATTACTTAGGTCAAGTAGCACCGCTTTACTTAAGTACTCTTGAATTGGACACTGAATAATTAAGTAGGGGAATGTCACTAGGTATTGTGATACCTTATGAAATTCGGCCAAGAGGCCTTGATCACCCATAAAACAATTATAATTCATAAGGAGGCAATCGTAAACGATCTTCACCAAGCAAGATTAAAATCATAATTAGATGAAATAAGTAATATCACAAATTATAAAAGTATGAGATAGGATAAACATGAAAAATACCAAAATGCCCAAAGGCCCCAAAATTTCGGCCTAGACATGGATGTATTCTAGAATTCTCTAGCCAATTTTATTAGATAAAATAATTACTTAAAGTCTACTACACAATTAAGACAAGAAGTTAGCATGCAAAGAATAAGCAAAACAACTCATTGAAGGAGGAGAAAGTATGGTTGAGGTCATTAAAGACCCCAACCAAATCGCCCCTTAATGACTAGACATGGAGGATTTTTAAATCCGACCATGTTACTTTTTCCCTTAAACCAAGGTTAAGATAACCATGATTTGATAAAGTAACTTGGGTTAGCATCAAAGTAACCATAGTTAGAATAAAATAACCAAGGTTATTACTAACCTAACCTTGATTAGCACTCATGAAAGCCCTAACACCCATTTTTCTCCCTCCAAAATCGGCCACCCCTTCCCAAGTCCCTTACATGTTTTAATTTAAACCCTTCTAGAAACATCTACCTTCTCATTATGCAAGAGCATAACACTTAGACAATCTCCATCTCCCTCACCAATATTCGGCCCCTTCATCTTGAAGGATGGGAGTTCAACTTCACTTTCAAGACTCAAGAAGACATCTAGGTAAGTCTTGTTCCAAACCTCCTTAAGTAAATTCTTATGTTGGTAAACAATGAAGCTCACATGAACTCTTGTTCTTCATACCAAAACCGTGGCCTCCATGGTTCAAATAGGTGAAAGCCTTCAACTTTCTTAGGAGGTGATACGTTGGAGTGCTTGCATCTCCATTCCAAGCTCATTTTGGTAAGATGCTCTAGCCCTCAAACATATCCTATTTCCTCTACTGAATAAAGACTAATCTTTTCCTTCCATTTCCCTTAAAACCGTATGCTCAAGGTGAAGAAGGAGAAGGATTTCAAGTCAACTCACTCCATAACCAAGCAAAGACAAGAGCTTTAGCTTGAAGAGGCAAGTATACAATGATCTCTCATGATTTATTTAAAGAATTAGTGACTTGAATGCTTAGAGGTCCTTAAGATTTGATCTTTAGTTGAATATTTTAAGTTTGAGACTATATCTTAATGATTCCTTAAGAACAATGCCTTGCATGTGATTTATTCCTTCAAAGATGGAGTCTTTTCCTATATGCATTATGGAATGAGGCTGATCTAGAGTGGAATAAGGTTCACCTAAGTAGGTCTAGACAAGATTAACTTATGAATGTAACACGAAAGGTCCTAAGAAAAGTATATATGTGAAAGATAGGAGCTTTATGTGGTTGTTTGTAAGTATAGACTAAGATGACTCTTGAATGTGAATGCATGCTTGAATATATGTTGTAAAATTTGGTTAAGGCACCACATAAGTTTTGGCCTAAAGGATGGAATAGAAGGAGAACATGGACTTTTGACTTGTATAGATGACAAACTAGCAAACTACTGGAATAGGGCAGAATAGAATGACATTTTAAATGGTTTAAGAACTGACCTTACAGACCTTCAATGAAGCTAATTTTTGGTACAAAGTTAGCCTTATAAGTGTAGCACAATTGAGAGTTGGAATGTAGTTAAAATAAGCTAAGGATTATTTTTAAGAAATTATACGGTAAAACTGCTCCAGTAGAAAATTCTGGAGCTGGGCAGAATTGATCACTGATTTCAACGAATTAAAAGAAGACCTTGGGGACCTTCAATAAATCTGATTTTTGTTACAATGCTAGCTCCGTGAATGTAGAAGAGGTGAGAATTAGAATTTTGGTAAAATAAGTTATGGTTAAGTTTTAATAAAATAATTGGTGAGACTGCTCAGGCTGTAACTTCTGGAACATGACAGAATGGTTCAACGTTTTGAATGGCTTGAAAAGAGACCTTGTAGAGGACCAATAAAGCTGATTTTTGGCATGGCGATAATACTATGAGTGACGTGAACACTCCAGCTGGAATTTTGGTAAACCAAGTTCGGGATTATTTTTAATGAATTAATTAGTCAAACTGCTCAACTGGAATCACTGGAACCAACCTGAAGTTTAGTAACAACTTTCTGGACTCAGAAAGGGGACTTAGAGATATGAAAATAGGCTAAATTTCGGTAGGATACTAGTTCCACATGTTTATGATTTGTGCGAGTTAGAATTTCTGAAAAACGAATCACGGATTTGCCGCAATTGAATTTTTTTGGTAAAATAGGCCAGTTCAGCTTCAGCACCTAACCCATTTCGGAAATTAATTAAATGAGCCCCTTTATGGTTATTGAAATAATCTGAAATTTTACGACATGTATCTAATATTCCACTAAACGTATTTGTGACAAAAGAATTATGGAGATGGACCTAATTGGTTAGCTTAACCGCCCCATGGATATGAAGCAAAAGTCTGGAAATATTTAGTTTCGAAACCATGCATTATGCTATTTCACGCCATGACTTGCATTTCATATCACGGCATGTATCATGCATGGTCATGAAACTGATTTTCATGGATTTTATGATGCAAGCAAGTTTCATAAGCAACTATGTTTTCGCTATGCATGAAAAGTTTTTACGGTCCCATGTTTTTAAAGAAAGCTTCATGATTCCTTTGCCGGCCAAGCAGCGACTAACCCGACTCCAGACCCAGGGTTAATTGGTCTGATGACATGATATGTTCTGGACCCGTTCAGATCCGAGGTTAATTGATCTGATATCTGTTCTGGACCCGTTTAGATCCGGGGTTAATTGATCTGATAACTGTTCTGGACCCGTTCAGATCCGGGGTTAATTGATCTGATATCTGTTCTGGACCCGTTCAGATCCAGGGTTAATTGATCTGATATCTGTTCTGGACCCGTTCAGATACGGGGTTAATTGATCTGATATCTGTTCTGGACCCGTTCAGATCCGGGGTTAATTGGTCTGATATCTATTCTGGACCCATCCCAGACCCGGGGTTAATTGGTCTGATGATATGTTCTGGACCCGCTCAGATCCGGGGTTAATGGATCTGACACTCTGTTTTTATGACTTGCTACTTTATGGTACCAAAATGATGTTTTGACATGACATGACATCATGCATTGCATCTTGCATAACTCATGGTCATGAGGACATGTTGCATGTTACAGTTAATGGTTATAAGTTATTATTATTATTATTGGTATAGCATTACCTAAAAACATGCTTAAGCCGAACGTCAAGCAAGCTCAGGATTCAAGATCAGGTATGAATTATGATTATCTGAGGTTTCGGGGTATTGCACTCATGTTATAATTCTTTATGTATTTCATGGTAGTTTATTGTATTCTTGCTGGGTGATTTTTATCACTCACACCTTATTTTTCCCCAGAATCAGATAATGCCAAGATAGAATGGATCGAGGACGAGCCGAGGGTACCTTATCCATAGGCGAGGACTATGAAGGGAACTAAGCTTAAGGACTTTTGTGCTGCCAAGAAGTTTTGTATTATGACCATGTTTGAACTCTCTGGATTTCGGTTACGTTATTTTGTGAGACTACTACTTTTGGGAACTTAGTAATTTAGTGATGCATGTTTAATTTGAAAAGTTTTAATTCTGCCTAAATTTTACTACCATGTTGAATATTAGCATGGGAGTCCACGACTTATGGATTTTTGCATGTTACGCATGACGCCTTGTACTCTCCTTAGTGAAGTACAGCGGGTGCACCGTATCCGGAGGAGGCCGTGTGCGGGGCGCCACAGGTGGTATCAGAGCCCAGGCTCTAGATTTTGGGCAGAACGTAGGATTAAGTTATGATCTTAGCAATCTAAGTTTGATCTTGGATCTAAGTCATGATCTTAGATGAGTGATGGCCTTAGACTGGGACCACGTAGACCGGGTTTAGGATGTAACTTAATAAAGTATCCTGAACTATGAAAGCTAGGTCTATGACGTAAGACGTGCCCTTTCCTTCCATATTTTAAAATTTTCGAATTATGGTCATTGGTCAAATAAATTGATTTTATTCCGATATTCTAAATAGACGATAAACTCATAAGTGCAGATGGTGAGACCACGTGGCAGACCTCCGAGAGCACGACCAGCTGCTCAGGAGCCCATTCCTCCACCACCAGAACAGGTCCTGCCGCCACCTCAGCTGGACCAGGATCCTCCAGCACAGAATAATCCACCACCGGCTCCACAGGCACCTGTTCCTCCGGTCATCCCGGATATGAATGCTTTCCAGGCCTTTTGTCAAGTCGTTACGCAAATAGGGCAAGGCCTAATGCATCAGAACGCTCCACCTCAGCCACATCAGCCAGTAAGGGATGCCCAGTACTATTTTGAGAAGCTCAAGAGGGCTAATGTACCACCGTTTGAGGGAAAACTAGACTCAGATACTGCGGAGAAGTGGCTAGATGAAGTTGAAAATTGTTTTGAGCCAATTCAAGCCCCAGAGGAGATGAAGGCTCAGGCTATCAGACCCTTCCTGATCAGTGAAGCTAATCAATGGTGGAAGACGAATCTGCAACCTTTGCCCAGACCTATTACTTGGGAAAGGTTTTTGCAAGAATTTCATAAGTTCTATATCCCTCCATCAGTCAAATTGCAAAAGAGGCATGAGTTTGAATCTCTGAAGCAAGAGTCAGGCATGACAGTAGCTGAGTATGCAAATAAGTTCATCGCACTTGGGAGATTTCAGCCTGTTACTATGAACGATGAAGAAACGAAAATGCTAAAGTTTGAAAGAGGTCTAAACCCAAGAATTAGGACATGGTTGGTAAATGCAAATCCTGCCAATTTTGGACCACTTCTGGATGCATGCTACCGTATAGAGAGAGATATTATACGAAGAGATGATGTGGGTCAAAAGCGAGAAAGACAAGGGACCGGAAATGAGAAGTATAGGAAAATGGCTAAGAAGAATTTCTGAGGATCCGTTCGTCAGGGACAATCTCAAGGATAGAATCAGCGCCGCAAGCAAAACCAAAATAATCAGCAGAAGAATCAGGCCCCATCTCAGCAGCCAGCGATACCAGTATGCCCTCATTGCCAAAAGGGGCACATGGGAGAGTGTAGGTGGAAGACAGGTAAGTGCTTTGGATGTGGAAAGGATGGCCATATGATTGAGGATTGCCCGGAAAAGGGAGCACAACCACAACAGCAGCAAAGGAATCAGCGGTCACGTGCAAATGCAAGGGTACACGCCATGACAGATGCTGATGTTGAAGAGGCTGCTGACGTAGTGACTGGTAAGATTTAATGTTTTATGTCTTCAATACCTTTCAGTTATGCATAACTATCATATTGCTTAGAAAAACGTGACTGGTTCAGCAACTATCTTAGTGTGTAGCATACCTGCAAATGTGTTGTTCGACAGTGGCGCTAGCCACTCATTTATCTCAAGGAAGTTTGCTAAGAATATCGATCATGATCCAGTCCGATTAGATTCACCTTAGAGGGTACAAGCAGCTGGCGACCAAGTGCTTGTTTCCCATCACATGTTCAGAAATTATGCGCTTGAGTTTAATGACCAGTTGTTTGAGGCCAATTTGATTCCCATATCTATGAGTGATTTTGACGTTATTCTCGGAATAGATTGGCTCTCAAAGAATCATGCCCACATTGACTGCCGAAGCAGGCAAGTTATCATTAAGAACCCATCTCGAGAAGAGATGTCATTCCAAGGAGGAGCTAAGTTAAAGAAACCACCCAAGAAAGTTTTCGCAGCTCGTGCCGGCCGCGCATTAAGGAAAGGTCAAGAAGGATTTCTGGTTTACGTTCTAAGTGCTAAACAAGAAAGCCCTACCCTTACACAAGTTCCAGTTGTTAATGAATACCCTGATGTATTTCCTGATGATCTGCCTGGACTACCTCCTGATCGCGAGATTGCTTTTGAAATAAACCTTGTTCCAGGAGCTGAACCCATATCTAAAGGCCCTTATCGCATGGCACCTGCAGAACTAAAGGAGTTAAAGGAACAGTTACATGAACTGTTAGAAAGGAAACTTATTCGCCCCATTGTTTCACCTTGGGGTGCTCCGGTGCTGTTCGTGAAAAAGAAAGATGGAAGTATGCGCTTATGCATCGATTACCGGGAGCTCAACAAAATCACCATAAAGAACAAGTACCCGTTACCCCAGAATGACGATTTATTCGACCAGCTCAGGGTAAGTAACTCATAAGTTTTAACTTGACTAAGATTTAAATCCATTGAAACCCTATCTAAAGCATTTTAATGCAGGGATCCCAAATTTTTAGTAAGATTGATCTACGATCTGGATACTTTCAATTAAAGATTAAGGCGTAAGATGTCCCTAAGACTACTTTCAGAACCCGTTATGGACACTATGAGTTCTTAGTCATGCCTTTTGGTTTGACCAATGCCCCTGCTGCCTTCATGGATCTCATGAATCGAATCTTTCAAGAGCAGTTGGACAAGTTCGTAGTGGTCTTCATAGACGACATCTTGATTTATTCACCCGACGAAGAGACTCACGCAGCCCATTTAAGGACAGTCTTGAATATTCTAAGAGCAAGACAGTTGTATGCCAAGTTTAGCAAATGCGAGTTTTGGCTGCGAAGTGTATCCTTCCTTGGTCATGTGATTTCAGAAGATGGGATTTCGGTAGATCCCAAGAAAATTGAAGCTATCACAGAATGGCCCAGGCCAACAAATGTTACTGAAGTAAGAAGTATTCTCGGACTAGCAGGATATTACAGGAAGTTTGTGGAAGGATTCTCGAGGATAGCTGTACCCCTCACCAAATTGACCCAAAAGAAGACCAAGTTTGAGTGGAGTGCCAACTATGAGAAGAGTTTCTCGGAGCTGAAAGCAAAGTTGACGTCCGCTCCTATCCTAGCTCAGCCCACTCCTGGTGAGAAATACGTAGTGTACAGTGATGCTTCGAAGAATGGTCTCGGATGTGTCCTTATGCAGAATGACAAAGTGATAGCTTATGCATCCCGATAGTTGAAACCATTTGAGCAAAATTATCCTATCCATGATCTTGAACTTGCCGCAGTGGTATTTGCATTAAAGATATGAAGTCACTATTTACATGGCGAGAAGTGCGAGATCTATACAGACCACAAGAGCCTAAAGTACCTCTTTACCCAGAAGGAGCTTAATATGCGGCAGCGTAGATGGTTGGAATTGATAAAAGATTACGACCTTTCCATTCAATATCATCCGGGAAAAGCCAACAAGGTCGCTGATGCGTTAAGTCGATAACCAAGTCACCCACGTCAACCCCCTCTTCAGCGAGACATGGAAGAGTTCGGCCTAGAAGAAGTTGACTCAGTCGATGAAGTTCTTGCCAAGTTAGTTCTTGTCCCTTCATTAGTTGATAAGATCAAAGAGACTCAAGGGATTGATGAAGCCATAAGAAAAGTCAAGAAAAGGATGGAAGATAAGCCGCGTGATGACTTTGAGGTTCGCAGTGATGGCAGTTTATTGTATCGTGGACGGTTATGTGTCCCCGAAAGCAAAGAAATTAAGGATGAAGTTTTGATGGAAGCACATAATTCTCGATTATCTATACATCCTGGAGCTAATAAGATGTATCAAGATCTCAAGCAAAAGTTTTGGTGGCCCGGTATGAAGAGACAAATAGCAGAATTTGTTGAGCGATGTTTGATCTGCCAAAGAGTGAAAGCCGAACACCGAAGACCTGCTGGATTATTACAACCCTTAGAAGTGCCGGAATGGAAGTGGGACTATATCACCATGGATTTCGTGACTGACCTACCCAAGACTAAGCCTGGGAATGATGCTATATGGGTCATTGTGGATCGTTTGATTAAGTCTGCTCACTTTTTGGCTATGACGATTAAGGCATCTATGGAGAAGTTGGCTTCTATGTATATTGACCAGATCGTTTGTCTACATGGAGTGCCCATAAGTATTGTTTGCGACCACGACCCCCGATTTACTTCGAGATTTTGGACAGCCTTTCAAAAGGCAATGGGCACAGAGATAAGAATGAGTTCCGCATTTCATCCTCAAACAGATGGACAATCAGAAAGAACAATCCAAACCCTTGAGGATATGCTACGCGCTTGCATTCTTGATTTCGGAGGAAGCTGGGATAAAAGCCTTATGCTCGTTGAGTTTTCTTACAATAATAGCTTCCACAGATCCATCGGAATGGCACCTTATGAGGCATTGTATGGACGAAAATGTCGGTCCCCACTCTATTGGGACGAGATTGGGGATAAAATCTACGCAGGAGCCGACATTGTTGAGCAAACACGAGAGAAGGTAAAGTTAGTCCAGCAAAGACTAAGAGCAGCACAAGATAGAACGAAGATATGGGCAGATGAAAGAAGGAGACCTTTAGAATTTCAAGAAGGAGAGAAAGTTTTTCTGAAAGTTTCTCCGACCAAAGGAGTTAAAAGATTTGGCATCAAAGGAAAACTAAGCCCAAGATTCGTTGGACCTTATGAAGTGCTTGAAAGAATAGGCGAAGTTGCGTACCGCTTGGCATTGCCACCATCTCTTTCTCAGCTGCACGATGTATTCCATGTTTCTCAACTCCGCCGATATATATATGACCCTAGCCACATCCTTGAAGATCAACAGTTGAAGGTTGAAAAAGATATAACTTATGAGGAGGAACCCTTAAGGATAGTTGATCGTAAGGAGAAGGCATTGAGGAAGAGATCCATACCCATGGTGAAGGTACAATGGAAGCATCATTCGGAAGAAGAGGCAACATGGGAAACGGAGGAAGATATGAGGAGTAGGTATCCCCATCTTTTTGACTAGCTTCTGAAGTTTCGAGGACGAAACTTATGATAAGGGGGGGAGGATGTTGTACCCCAACGACCATATACATGAAACCGTGACTAAGTGGTGTAATGAAAATGATGATTCTATCAATTGTTACTTAGGTCAAGTAGCACCGCTTTACTTAAATACTTTTGAATTGGACACTGAATAATTAAGTAGGGGAATGTCACTAGGTATTGTGATACCTTATGAAATTCGGCCAATAGGCCTTGATCACTCATAAAACAATTATAATTCATAAGGAGGAAATCGTAAATGATCTTCACCAAGAAAGATTAAAATCATAATTAGATGAAATAAGTAATATCACAAATTATAAAAGTATGAGATAGGATGAACATGAAAAATACCAAAATGCCCAAAGGCCCCAAAATTTCGGCCTAGACATGGATGTATTCTAGAATTATCTAGCCAATTTTATTAGTTAAAATAATTACTTAAAGTCTACTACACAATTAAGACAAGAAGTTAGCATGCAAAGAATAAATAAAACAACTCATTAAAGGAGGAGAAAGTATGGTTGAGGTCATTAAAGACCCCAACCAAATAGCCCCTTAATGACTAGACATGGAGGATTTTTAAATCCTACCATGGTTACCTTTTCCCTTAAACCAAGGTTAAGATAACCATGATTTGATAAAGTAACTTGGGTTAGCACCAAAGTAACCATAGTTGGAATAAAGTAACCAAGGTTATTACTAACCTAACCTTGATTAGCACTCATGAAAGCCCTAACCCCCATTTTTCTCCCTCCAAAATCGGCCACCCCTTCCCAAGTCCCCTACATGTTTTAATTTAAACCCTTCTAGAAACATCTACTTTCTCATCATGCAAGAGCATAACACTTAGGCAATCTCCATCTCACTCACCAATATTCGGCCCCTTCATCTTAAAGGATAGGAGTTTAACTTCAGTTTCAAGACTCAAGAAGACATCTAGGTAAGTCTTGTTCCAAACCTCCTTAAGTAAATTCTTATGTTGGTAAACAATGAAGCTCACATGAACTCTTGTTCTTCATACCAAAATCGTGGCCTCCATGGTTAAAATAGGTGAAAGCCTTCAACTTTCTTAGGAGGTGATACCTTGGAGTGCTTGCATCTCCATTCCAAACACATTTTGGTAAGATGATCTAGCCCTCAAACATATCTTATTTCCTCTATTGAATAAAGACTAATCTTTTCCTTCCATTTCCCTTAAAACCGTATGCTCAAGGTGAAGAAGGAGAAGGATTTCAACTCAACTCACTCCATAACCAAGCAAAGACAAGAGCTTTAGCTTGAAGAGGCAAGTATACAATGATCTCTCATGATTTATTTAAAGAATTAGTGACTTGAATGCTTAGAGGTCCTTAAGATTTGATCTTTAGTTGAATATTTTAAGTTTGAGACTATATCTTAGTGATTCCCTAAGAACAATGCCTTGCATGTGATTTATTCCTTCAAAGATGGAGTCTTTTCCTATATGCATTATGGAATGAGGCTGATCTAGAGTGAAATAAGGTTCACCTAAGTAGGTCTAGACAAGATTAACTTGTGAATGTAACACGAAAGGTCCTAAGAAAAGTATACATATGAAAGATAGGAGCTTTATGTGGTTGTTTGTAAGTTTAGACTAAGATGACTCTTGAATGTGAATGCATGCTTGAATATATGTTGTAAAATGTGATTAAGGCACTACATAAGTTTCGGCCTAAAGGATGGAATAGAAGGTGAACATGGACTTTTGACGTGTGTAGATGACAAACTAGCAAACTACTGGAATAGGGCAGAATAGAATGACGTTTTAAACGGTTTAAGAACTGACATTACGGACCTTCAATGAAGCTAATTTTTGGTACAAAGTTATCCTTATTCGTGTAGCACAAGTGAGTGTTGGATTTTTGTTAAAATAAGCTAAGGAGTTTTTTCAAGAAATTATACGGTAAAACTGCTCCAGTAGAAAATTCTGGAGCTGGGCAGAATTGATCACTGATTTCAACGAATTAAAAGAAGACCTTGGGGACTTTCAATAAATCGTATTTTTGGCACAATTCTATATCCATGAGTGTAGAAGAGGTGAGAATTGGAATTTCGATAAAATAAGTTATGGTTAATTTTTAATAAAATAATTGGTGAGACTGCTCAGGCTGTAACTTCTGGAACATGACAGAATGGTGCAACGTTTTGAATGGCTTGAAAAGAGACCTTGTAGAGGACCAATAAAGCTGATTTTTGGCATGGTGATAATACTATGAGTGAAGTGAACACTCCATTTGGAATTTTGGTAAAACAAGTTCTGGATTATTTTTAATGAATTAATTAGTCAAACTGCTCAACTAGAATCACTGGAACCAACCTGAAGTTTAGTAACAATATTCTGGACTCAGAAAGGGGACTTAGAGATATGAAAATAGGCTAAATTTCGGTAGGATACTAGTTTCACATGTTTATGATTTGTGCGAGTTGGAATTTCTGAAAAACGAATCACGGATTTGCCGCAATTGAATTTTTTTGGTAAAATAGGCCAGTTCAGCTTCAGCACCTAACTCATTTCGGAAATCAATTAAATGAGCCCCTTTATGGTTATTAAAATAATCTGAAACTTTACGACATGTATCTAAGATTCCACTAAATGTATTTGTGACAAAAGAATTATGGAGATGGACCTAATTGGTTAGCTTAACCGCCCCATGGATATGAAGCAAAAGTCTGGAAATATTTAGTTTCGAAACCATGCATTATGCTATTTCACGCCATGACTTGCATTTCATATCACGGCATGTATCATGCATGATCATGAAACTGATTTTCATGGATTTTATGATGCAAGCAAGTTTCATAAGCAACTATGTTTTCGCTATGCATGAAAAGTTTTTACGGTCCTATCTTTTTAAAGAAAGCTTCATGATTCCTTTGTCGACCAAGCATGCGACTAACCCGACTCTAGACCCGGGGTTAATTGATCTGATATCTGTTCTAGACCCGTTCAGATCCGGGGTTAATTGATCTGATATCTGTTCTGGACCCGTTCAGATCCGGGGTTAATTGATCTGATATCTGTTCTGGACCCGTTCAGATCCGGGGTTAATTGATCTGATATCTGTTCTGGACCCGTTCAGATCCGGGGTTAATTGATCTGATATCTGTTCTGGACCCGTTCAGATCCGGGGTTAATTGATCTGATATCTGTTCTGAACCCATTCAGATCCGGGGTTAATTGGTCTGATATCTGTTCTGGACCCATCCCAGACCTGGGGTTAATTGGTCTGATGATATGTTCTGGACCCGCTCAGATCCGGGGTTAATTGATCTGACACTCTGTTTTTACGACTTGTTACTTTATGGGACTAAAATGATGTTTTGATATGACATGACATCATGCATCGCATCTTGCATAACTCACTGTCATGAGGACATGTTGCATGTTACAGTTAATGGTTATAAGTTATTATTATTATTGGTATAGCATTACCTAAAAACATGCTTAAGCCGAACGTCAAGCAAGCTCAGGATTCAAGATCAGGCATGAATTATGATTATCTGAGGTTTCGAGGTATTGCACTCATGTTATAATTCTTTATGTATTTCATGGTAGTTTATTGTATTCTTGCTGGGTGATTTTTATCACTCACACCTTATTTTTCCCCAGAATCAGATAATGCCAAGATAGAATGGATCGAGGACGAGCCGAGGGTACCTTATCCATAGGCGAGGACTATGAAGGGAGCTAAGCTTAAGGACTTTTGTGCTGCCATGACGTTTTGTATTATGACCATGTTTGAACTCTCTGGATTTCGGTTATGTTATTTTGTGGGACTACTACTTTTGGGAACTTAGTAATTTAGTGATGCATGTTTAATTTGAAATGTTTTAATTCTGCCTAAATTTTACTACCATGTTGAATGTTAACATGGGAGTCCACGACTTATGTTATGGATTTTCGCATGTTACGCATGACGCCTTGTACTCTCCTTAGTGAAGTATGGCGGGTGCACCGTATCCGGACGAGGCCGGGTGCGGGGCGCCACATTTGGAGACAACAGTGAATGCAAGATCATCGGAAAAGGTACGATAGGAAATCCAAGCACTCTTCAAATCTCGAACGTCTATTTGGTAAGCAAATTATCTTACAATCTTCTTAACATTTCTCAATTTATTGACAATGGCTTTAATGTGTGTTTTACTCACCCTTACTGCAATATAATAAATAAAAATGGAGAAACCGCTTTAAAAGGAAAACGAGATGGTAACATTTTTATGCTTTCTATGAATGATGTGGTAGACGCTAAAATTAAGTGCTTTATGTCAAACGAACCCAATGTGAATTTATGGCATAGACGTTTAGGACACATTGGTATTTCCACACTAGAAAAACTCCAACAAAAGAACCTAGTACGAGGATTGCCTACACTTGATTTAGACAACTTTCAGTTGTGTGAATCTTGTATAAAAGGCAAACAAACACGTGAGTCACTTAAGCCTAAGAATGAAATAAGCACATAGTAAATCGTTTATCTATAAGAAAGAAAATAAACAAGACGCCTTATGAGATACTGAATGATCGCATGCCTAAGATTGACTATTTCCGTGTGTTTGGATGCAAATGTTTTGTTTTGAATACAAAAGATAATTTAGATAAATTTGAATCTAAATCAATTGAATGCATTTTTGTTGGATATTCTATAAATTCAAAAGCATATAGATGTTATGATCCTCTCACTAGACAAATCATAGAATCTATTCATGTGAAGTTTAATGAATTTGGTGAGATTGATAAAGATAAAGAATATGATGATGACTTTGAATTGAAACCCGTATTGAATGAAGATGATGGTACATTTGATATGCATGACATAAATGACACACTATAAATGCATGATCACTTAGAAATGCATGATAACATAGAAAATAATCAACCAAGATGGCATAGAGATCACCCACATGATCTCATCATAGGCGACATCACTCACGGTGTGCGACCACGTAGAAGAATTACTTCAGATGAAATAAATCAATTTGATGCTATGATTTCTGAAATTGAATGGATTGATGCTATGCATGATGAGCTAAATCAATTCGTTAGAAATGATGTATGGGATAACACTCCAACAAATAAACTAGGATATCAAAAATTAGTTGGAAAATTAATTTATTTGTCTTATACTAGGCCTGATGTTTGCTAAGAAGTGAGTTATGTATCACAGTTTATGCAATGTCCTACTAATGAACATTTCCAAGCTGCTCTTAGATCTTTAGGTATCTAAAGAATGCACGAGGACAGGGACTATATGTTGTGACCCGGCACCAACAAAGAAATAGAAGGGGAAAAAAAGAAAGATGAAATTAATTAATGTAATACAACTAAATAGAATACTTATCCTAAACGGGGTTGGGATGGAATAGGTAAGTTGGTTGGTAATCAAATTTCAAAATGAGATTAACTTTGCTTAAGTTAAGCTTCCTCCATTAGGAAACTTTCTAACCCTAAGACATATATATATATATATATATATATATATATATATATATATATATATATATATATTTAATAAAACATTTATTTGATTAAAAGGAAAGCCTCACTTATGGCGGAGGAAAACCATATTACATCAGTTCAGAGTAAGCGAACAAATGAAATAACGAACTAAGAAGTACATATCTCCAGTCATATACGATATGCCGCATTAAAACCTTGCTAGGAAAAACCACCCTTGTGGATAAAACCCTAGCGAAGGAAAAAGCGTACATATTTATACGACCATCATTGAAATGTATAGAAAGGAAATATGAGTACAAATGTTGATATCTTTTCAGCTGGTGTAGATATCGGATAAAGCCGAAATTATGACGCAATAGTGTTGCCTCCAGTAGTCCCGGTGGGTCAGACCAAGGCGTGTGTTTGTCAATGATCGTTGAGGTCTCCACGGAGGACAAAGCATCATTTGGCGGCGCCAGGTATAATCCAATACATGAAATAGCAGACGCTAAGAAGAAGTTATGATATATTTGGAAACAATATAAAACGCAGGGCAATAGATAAACAGACATACCGAACCTGTCTGGATCCCTTAGGAAACAGGCAGGATGTGTCCGAAAACGCCAATCCCAGTGGAAGACATAAAGAGCTAGCCAACGCCAACGCCATCGCGCCACGTGCATGCCCATCCAGGCATAGTCAAGTGTGTGAAATGAATATACCTCCAAATGAAAACTCCCGAAGACAGCAAGCATCCCAGATTGCCGACACATGAAAATACATGCAGCAGCCAAATCAAAATATATATCACCTAGACGTAACAAAACCAGCCCAAGAAAATAAACTGACAAGATATTGAACCCACCAAGGCTGCCTGCACAGCGAACAACACAGGCAGCAATAGTACATCTTTGCCAAGCAATCCAAACGTCCATGAGCTTACTATTCCCGGCACATAGAAAAACCGATCGAGCCTCCTCGCCAAGCATAAACCATGTACATGGAAAAGCAATATGTCTAAAAACATGGGGAATGCCTATGATAACTAAATGAAAAAGGACAGCCAACATACCATGCCTGCCTGTACTCAATCGAGCACAGGCAGAAAAAAGGTGAGTGTGACAATCCATGTGGAAGACATTATGTTGACTGCCTACGCAAAGCAGCTGACGTGAGGTCCAACGAGACTGCAGCACGGACCATTGATGGCAGGCTGGATGGCGTAAAGAAAGAAGTGCAAGGCGACTGCATTGCATGCTGTGCCAAATAATGCGCTGGCATATTTGCCTCTCTAAATACGTGCTGAATTTCCAAATTATGACGAGTGATCAATAGCTGTAGGAATTTGAGATGGAAGTTGCCAAACACGGGTCGCTGTTGACGCAAACGTTGAAGTAGTTGTGCACAGTCAGTCTCTATAATCAAGGACCTGTATAGTGGCAAGAAATATAGCAAGCCAAACAGCGCTGTCTGAATTTCAGCCTGCAACGGTGGACAAGATGGGAGGCGGAATGCTACGGCTCGCACACATGTGCCACAAGAGTCACGTAAAATGATACCTCCTGCCGCATTTAGTCGTCCAACCGCGGCATCTACATTAAGTTTAAATCGACCTGATGGGGGAGTAAGCCATTTAATCACTTGTAGACGCGGAGGGCGAGGCATTGAGAGCCATGATAACGGTGTGGCTGGACTGGCCGCTAGCTTGGTACCTTGGAGTGACTGAACCCATATATGAAGCTCAAAATTGATTGTATTTCGAAGTGCAGATATAGAAAATGATGTCTGATCTCCATACACCATATTTGCATAGCAACGCCATATATTATAGACTAAAATACCAGGGACCACAATCTTGAGCACCCCATCAAATGAAGAAGAGGATGATCGGTACCACCAAGCTAATAAATACTGTCGCAGAGATAAAGTAGTTGGAGATATACTTTGCAATTCCGAGGCAAAGAATATCCACATAGACTGGATTGTCGAACAATACAAGAACACATGATCTACTGAAGCAGAGTGTTGCTTGCAAAATGGGCACTGCGTAGGACGTGCAGTCAAATAAGAGCTTATATAGTCCTGAAATGGTAAAGCCGCATGAAACAAACGCCATAGGATTAATCTGATGGATGGTGAATGATGTTTGAACCAAATGAACTTAGCTGAAATCAATGTGGGTCTAGATGAACGACATATATTGTAAGCAGATTTCAGCGCAAATTCTCCTGATGGCGAGGGCTGCCAAGTGAGAAAATTATGCGTCCCTGCTGTATGCATTACACAAACATGATTGATGCGACAAATAAGCTTCCAAACTGGCGAATCCGGCAGACGTGGCCGAAAGTCTCCCCTACGTCCATATTTGGCGTGCATATATCGGCTCCATAACGTATCTTGCTTATGATATAGCCACCATATTCTACAATGATATGCCTGCTGCAAGGAATTAAGATCGCGTAGCCCCAATCCACCCTCCTCCATAGGCAATGTTATAGTGGACCATGCAACCCAATGGTGGCGATTCCCCCAATAAAAAGTAGCCATTTTCCTTTGGATCATCTTAATGACTGATTTTGGGAGCCCCCCTGCTGCCATGACATGCAGAGGTAGCGCAGAGATCACAGAACGCAATAAGACTAATCGGCCCGCAGAAGATAAGAGTTTGGAATGCCACCCTTGTAATTTGTCATCAAAATGCTGTAACATAGTAGCACAGTAACGAGAGCGGTTGATACCCTTGTGAAGATAAGATCCCAAATAACGGAAAGGTAGCGTCGAAAGCCTCATCCCAAGGATCTCATGTAAGTCTCGAACCCGCCGCACAGAAAGGCGACCTGACGGTATCATACTACTCTTGTGGAAATTGACCTTTTGTCCCGAAGCTGCTTCATAATCAGTTAAGAACCTTTTAAATCGTCGGATATTACGTTGTGTACCTTGCAAGAAAACAAGGAGATCGTCGGCATACGCCAAATGAGAAATGGCAAATGGGATACGCCCAAGGCCGAATGATTGAATATTGCCTGCTGTCACTAAAGATGATAAGCCTCGGCTGAATCCCTCAGAAGACAGAATAAAAAGCAAAGGGGATAAAGGATCCCCCTGTTTGACCCCCCGATATGGCCGGAAAGATGGAGATGGCTCGCCATTGATCAAAACTGATAACGTAGTAGCGCGGAGATGATTAAGGATCAACCTAGTGAAAAACCCCGAAAATCCAAAACTCAATAATAGTCTCTCCAAATAATCCCAACTGACTCGATCAAAAGCTTTCATCATATCCAATTTTAAACATAAATGTGAAGTGCCAGTATCCAACATATGCACCATTTCTCGGGCCAACAAAACTTGGGTGGAGATATCATACCCTGGGAGAAAGCCTGTTTGTTCCGGAGATATCAACTTCGGGAGAAGCAACCCCAAACGCGTCGCAATAATGCGGGTACATACCTTACTGAGGAAGTTCGTCAAACAGATTGGGCGGAAGTCACCGAAAGACTGTGGCGAGGATGTTTTGGGGATCAAAGTAATAACTGCACTTGCCATAATCGAAGGTTGCGGAATACCAAGGAAGAATTCCTGTACTACTTTTTCCACATCAGAATGTATGACCGACCAACATGACCGGTAAAACATACCGTGAAAACCATCTGGGCCAGCAGCACTGTGAGGATCCAAGTGCCATACCGCCTCCTTGATTTCGGATGCTGTAGGAATCATGGTCAGCCGTGTATTGTCCTCATTTGTGACCAACCGCGGAATGTATGATAATACGGCCGCATGATTTTGTGTAGCAGCCGGAGCAAACAAATCTTTGTAAAAAGAAACCGCAGCCTCCATGATGTCCGATGGCTCCGTTAGTAGATGGCCCTCAGCATCATGTATTTGCTGAATACGTAATTGTGTCCGCTTCCCCTTAACTATAGAGTGAAAATATTGGGTATTAGCATCACCCTCTTGAAGCCATTTTACTCTAGCCTTTTGCTTCCAGAAACGTAATTCCGCAGCAGAGGCTTGCAGATATTCGGCCTTGGCCTTATGATAGTCGGCACGATGTTCCTCTGTAGGATGAGCATCTAAAGCTGCTTCTGCATGATTTAACTGAGTCTCCGCATACTTAAGATTATTAAAAATATTGCCAAAGATGTCAATATTCCACCCTTGGAGATCTTTTTTGAATGAGCGTAGCTTAGTATAAAAACCATACATACCACCCGTAGTAGGATAAGAGAGCCATGTCTGCTTCATATAATTATGAAAGTCTGAGTGATGCAACCACGGATCTAAAAATCTGAATATTCGCCGAGAAGGACCTCCCTGGCGGCTACATAAGAACACTATTGGCATGTGATCCGAGGCAACCCTCGGTAGATGAGACAACTGTAGCGTCGTAAAGCTGTCTTGAAAAGTTGAATTAAGAAATAACCAATCTAATCTGCGACATATGCGACCAAGTCCTCTTCCATCTGCCCAAGTAAATCTGGATCCTTGGTGAGGAGGAGCCATAAGAGAACAGTGCTCAATACAGTCATTAAAATCCTGTAAAGCTGATAATGATGGGACCGACCGGCCACGATGATCTTCTAACGTGCGAAATGTGTTAAAATCATCACCAACTAACCAAGGTAGAGTACTCGAACTAGCAAAATCACACAAGGCTTGCCAAAGGGGACGACGCTGAATAGGCGTCGTGCTGGCATAAACCACCGAAAGCACAAACTTCCATTGCAACGAGATGGAGTGGAGAGTAAAATGCACCACTTGACCCTGATCTTGAGTATCAAGTAATTGAAACTCAGCATCACGCCAAAAAAACCAAATGCGATGTGAATTAGAAGCATACGAGTGGGTAAAACCAAGCTGCAACATAAAACGACAAATACTTGAAGGTGTGTGTTTGGGCTCTAATAAAGCTAGTAAATGCAGACGATGTTCCGTAATTAAACGTTTCAATCTAGGTAATGAGGCACGCATGCCCCGAATATTCCATACTAAGAAATTCATTGAGTAAGAGAGGCACTTCCCTGAACCGCGTGAGATGCGCTCCGAGTTAAGATCGTAGAAGGCGGGAGAGGTGGCAGGTCCTTACGGGCGCGCCTCTTACGTCTCGGGACGACGGGTATAAAATCTGTCTCAGACTGAGTATTCATTAAACGCGATAGCAGAATAGCTTCATCCTGGGATGGGGGTATAGATTGCAATTTACGGGCAATATCTTCCGTAAAATCCAAAACATCCTCCATTGACCCTTCTATTGGCAAATCGGTATCCGAAGAGTGACCTGTTTCATCATGAATGGGCTCGGTAGGCAGTGGATTATCCGCAGCATCACAAAAGTCCTCTTCAGCCAAAACTGCCGCAACCCGGTGTAGGGGAAAAGTGACCCAGATTGGAACAATAGGAACATCAGCACTTGGGTCAAAATCGACAGTCCACTTCGTAATTCGCATATGACAACCAGAAATCTGCCATGATTGGCGATAAAAGCATCATAAATAATCTGCTTCATTACAGAAAGTGAGAAGGATATGCGATTTATCCAACAGGGTAATACGTAAATCTTGATGAAAGCCGATTTTTTCAAACACATCACGTATAACTTTCATAGGAGGCCTGCCATACCAAAAAGTTCCAACCAATGAATACCTGTAGGGCTCAGCCAATGCATCAATTTCATCATCAAGAAAGGAAACCAATGGAAGGCCTTTGTGACGAGAAACCGGTTTCGGTGCAATGTGGATGCCGTCGGATGTGGAATGAGCGGCGCCGGTGACAACCGCCGTAAAAGTCGGTGCCGCCGTCATGATCGCTATGGTAAAAAAAAGAAAACCAGGCGATGCGTAGATGGACGAGAGAAGAACGATCAGTAGAGAGAGAATGCAGAGTGGAGGAGATGAAATCGGTGTGAGGAGAGGAGGAGGTCTCCGGCAGCAGTGGTATCAGCGGCGGCTGGCGCCGCCGGGTAGAATCGCCAGAGAGAATCGCTTCATCATATATATATATATATATATACTTATATGCATACACCTATAATACTCTAACAATTTCCCTCAACCTCACAGCTGCCGCCTCCCTCCACAAAGAAAAAACAAAATATGCACCAAATCCCCTCAACTCAGCCGTCAGTAGCATAAGAGGAAAAAAAACCTTGTTGCACTATGTGTTCTTCCCCGGCACAAGGCCAACCAACAGCAGTCTTTTTTTTACTTTCCTCCTCTATTCATTCGGCTGGCATCAATTGGGGAGAGGAGAGGTAGTTTTATTTCCAACAAGTCATAAATCAATAGTACGGTATAGTATCCTCAAATCATGGTAAGTATTCCTTCCATATACTTAGTATTTTTCTACCACAGTTTTATTGAGTGGTGTTATATATGAATTTTTGCATGAACTTTGGTTGTAAATGTATGATTATATGTATAGATGTTTCTTTTGTGTGTGATCTTTGGATTTATGCATCATATTGGGGGCGTTTCTTTGTTTACGTTAAAGAAAAAAATTCATTTGCATACATGTGTATATATTCTGTTTGAAATGGTACCAATTTCACATAGGTAAATATTTGGTCACCCGTAAGCATAGCTGGTCGATTTCAACATTAGATATTTATATAATAAAGCTACTATTTATATTTTAATTCAATATATATACATATACATCTTGTTTATTTCTGAGAGTTACAACTTAGGTGTTTACATGTTAATTCGGGTCTCATAGATATAAATATATATCCGTTGTTAAAGGAAGATAGTATAAGTTTCATATTTATACATGTGTAGATTGAAATGGGTTCCTTTTTACATATACAAATTTTGTCACCGGAAATTTTATACAAGAATATATATTTACAACCAGTTGAAAGTCAGCAAGCTATTATCTTATATATTTGATTTCTGTTTTTTTTTATTTTCAGTAATTCGACATTTTAAATTCATTTGACCACTGTCGCGTTAAGTTTTGGGTACATTATCACTGTTTCCTTTTGGAAAACAAAAATTCAGATTTACTATAAAATGAAATGTAAGTAAGTTGCATTGGTGTAATTAAGGTTATTCATATACATTCATATTATGTGTTGCTGATTTACAAATATCTATATATAAATATAATATCTTCGAATTAGACCCTGTCGTTTGTTTTCTAGATTCAAGACTATATTTAATTACATAAAGTGCCTTTGGAAAGAAATGTCTATTTATTATGTTACTTTTGGATTTGAAGTTAAATTTTTTAGTATATATAATGGTCGGATAATTGTAATGAAAGAATAAGAGTAATTCAAAGGAGAAGGAATTTGTGGTGTAAATGCGAAGTTGAAAAACAAGTTAATAAACAAAAAATTAACTTACAGGTTCAAATTTTGAAGATTCCAGAGGATAAGTTGGACATGTAGAAACAGAGACTTTTATAGTAACCTTCTTCACGTTCGATCATAGAATAAGAAAGCTAAGTGTTCGTTCAAAGGTAAGTGGTCTATCTGTACTCGTTATGTTGTCATGCATCAGAGGTAAGTGGTATATTTGCGCTTGTTATGTTTATCAAGCATTAGTGTGTTGTTTGTTGCATATCTGTAAATAGATTTTCTCTATATGTGAGTTGTGCGTATATGTGAGACATGTATGTAAACTAGGTGTATGTAGGGTTGTATGATTTCAATGCGTATTGTATATGTATATGGATGTGTGGGGGTATACATACACGTATATATGCACGTGTATAGGCGTGAGCATATGTATGAGTATGGATACACCATATTAGGTATGATATGCATTTGCATTCATGGCACGAGTATTGCATTGCATTTGACAGGCTGTGCCTAATATGCGCACGGTTATTGATGGATAGTGATGGATGACATGCTGCGTCTAATATGGGCGCAGGTCCCGAGGATGAAAGGCTGCGTCTAACATGGACGCAGGTGTCGGGGACAACATGCCAGGTCTAAATAGGCACGGGTGTCGGACAGTAGGCCGGGTCTAGATATGCACGGGTACCGAGGCAGGCCGGGTCTAAATGGGCACGGGTGTCGACAACGGCGGGCTGTGTCTAACATGGGCACAGGTGTCGGGGTGATAGACTATATCACCATTAGGTCCCGAGATCATGCATTGTACGGTAGAGATATATGCATCGTGCATGACATGTCTTTTGTTGCGCGTGACACGTAGAGAGGGGCATGCATCATGAAGTTGCGCATTGTTATGTGGAGTGACTTACCTTCTGCAGTTTATCTACTTCATTGGTATGTATTGTTCTCTTCTTTGTTATGTGATTATATGTTTGTTGTGTATGTCATATTTGAGAAGAGCATGCATCACGGTAATTGAGATTGAGCTGAAGAATTATTTATTTTGTTTTTTTGAAGCGTAAACTGTTAAGATAATTAAGTGAAATTATTTGTGGACTAAGGACATGTATGCTAACTATAAAGGTTATTTGCATTTGCTTCTGCATGTATGATTTCTATACCAAGTATATGTAAGTTACTTACTGAGCCCGTTGATTTTGGCTCACACCACCACTCACCAGTTTTGCATGCATGAGAAGTTAGAGTATGCTTACACAGGACTTGGTATACCGTAGAAGATCGAGACGGGAGATTTTGAGACTAAGATATTCAGAATTGACTTTCGAGGGTTGGTTGAGACAGTTATTTCGATATTCGAGGTTTATGTATTTTTAAGATTAGTGTTTACATACATTTGACTATTGTATTGATTAGAAATTCTTAGACATTGTATTAATGATGATGATTATTTTATCGAGGATTTTAAAAAAAAAACTTTCGCTGACATCGATTTACGTTATTATGATGACGTGTAGTTGATTTATATCGACGCCCTGTATTCTCCTTAGCGAGATACGGCGGGTGAGTCATTTCAAGTACTAAGGCTCGGATGGGTCGCTACAGGTGGTATCAGAGCATGGCTCCAAATCCACAGTGGAATCATAAATTTAGGATATGATCTTAGAAATTAAGTTATGATTTTGCCCTTAAGCCACGATCTTAGACATAAGTGATAACTTGATGAAGAGTGATACTGGACATAAGTGCCTATTTTTTTGGCGTAAGCAATGATTATATATTGGGTATGTTATTGGAAATAAAACATGACCTCAGAAATTAAGTGATGATCCTACCCGTAAGTCACGATTTTAGACATAAGTGACGATCTTGATTAAGAGTTGATATTCGACTTAAGCATTGATTTTAGTCATAAACGCTGATTATATATTAAGCATGATTTGGAGATAAGAAGTGATCTTAGACATAAGCGATGATCTGAACGTTAGGTGATGACTTGAAAATAAGCACTGATCTTAGTCGTAAGCTGTGATTCTACTCTAAGCAGTGAACTTGGAAACAAGTAATGATTTTAGACGTAAGGAATGATGATACTCAATATCAATCCTAGAAATAAGTCATGACATTAGACCTAAGTGATGATCGAATAGAGGATATTCCCACGTATACCTAGGGCACTCCGTACGACTCTGAATTATTTGCCTTACCTAAGCGCTGATTATAACCATTTGTATATCCTTAGATCCGACCACTGCAAATCCGGTACCATTATGATAAATGAAGCGGGTTCACGCCTTTACATCGGCAGTAGTGTCCGAACGTGACTAGGTCTAAGTTGGGATCGTAGTTCTTAAGAAATGATTTGTATTAAAATGATGATAACTAAGTAACGATTTATTAGCGTTATGATCAGTAGAGTTTAACAAATAATATCGTACAGAGGAGTTTATAGTTATGATTAAGAGGTTGGATTTTAGAGTATCAAATTGGCTGAAGATATTAGTCTTATTTAGGATATCGATTGATAGTGATAAGCGAGCACTACTAAAATAAATATAGTGGAATGACGAACTACTATAAATTTAAGTGAAGTGTTGATTCTTAGGAACACATACTACTGGTGTATCGTGTAGGCTTGAATTGAAATAGAATAAGTATGAACAAGTAGTGGGTGCTTTTAGGTGAGATCTAACTAAATTAGAATTAACAGTTGAAATAGCCAAGAAAAGAAGTATGGTGGATCAGTTTGGCGTGCGAAAGCATGGTGTATTAGAATGCCCTGTCGATTAATATTTAGTGTACCATGCTAGGATGGGACAACTAAGGTTTATAAGAAATTTCCTTTCTCCTTATTGATTGATTAAAAGTAAGCAATGATCAAATTTGTAGAAATAAGTGTATAATATTCTTGGTAACCGCTGGCATTCACTAATGTTCAAATTGAAGCAATGTGATGTATTAGAATATCCTAAGTTGTCTAATATATAGCATGTACAACCAAAATATTGGGTTATCTTATGTAGAAGGTTTGATTACAAATGGACAAAAATATGACATTAGAAATTTCTTTTGAAAATCCTTATTTTGGTAACCATGGTAGCTTTCAAATTTAGTTAAGCTGTTAATGTTTTCTTCTTCATAATCTCGTGACTTTACAAAACTATTGATTGAACTTGTGTTTGAGTATGATGAATATCTAAAGTACGCTAATGATTTTGAGAGATATTTTTTTTACAAAACAATAAATTTGAAGACATATTCTTTTTATGGTTTGAAGTACTATATTTTGGAAGTTTTTGTTTTTTTGTTTTAAAAAAACTTTCTTATGCAATCACTATGATTGTTAAAATCCTACATTTGTATAGCAAAGGTTTTGTGGCTTTACTCCGTTGAAATTAAAATCATTATAAAGTTCGTGCCATTGTTTTGCTCAAGTATTTTTTTCTAAGGTTAAATTTTATTTTCCCTCAAAACTTAATCAAGTATGTTTTTCATTTCGTACTAGAATATGCATTTGTGAAACAAATAAAGAGCAAAACATTGTCTAAAAGTTTTGAAAAAAAATTCTTCCATCAAACTACATTATGATACCTTATCAGTCTTTTGGATTTACTTTATTTCAATAGGAGTACTTTTCCAAACCGAGGGATTATTACATTTTATTCAAAAATGTTACATGAGTCAAATTATATTTTAAAATTCTCATTACAACCTTAAGTTGTGGTTGACAAAGAAACAGAAAAATGGCAGGAAAGATTTCAAATAAACATGCTTTGCAGTATAACTTTTGGCTGAATGCATTCTATTCTCGTTTGAGTATAAGGAAAGTAGTTTAAGCGCACAAGTTTTGTGTTGTACTACGCTATTGATGATAGGAACAAAATATTAAGGAATATTAAGGATTGGCTTTGAGAATTAGTTATTTGCTGAAGAGGGTTGAAGATCTATACTTTAGAAACATATATTAGATATTTAGAGTTATCCGAAACGGTATTACTTAGGCATTGGATCGTACAATACTTGCAGGCCAATACATATAGGAATTATGCTAATTCAGTGATAGACATTAAGAGGTTTAAGTGACTTTCAAAGCTATACTTACTAAAAATGATGTTGAAACAACATTATTATTATTATTATTATTATTATTATTATTATTATTAGTATTTTTAGTGGTAGATTGATTGTCTATTACTTTTATCAAGAGGTTTAGTATTGCGATTAAGAAAAATTAAGGGGAGAAAATACGCAAGTTTCGAGGACGAAACATATTGTAAGGAGGGAGAAATGTTGTGACCCGGTACCAACAAAGAAATAGAAGGGAGAAAAAAAGAAAGGAAATTAATTAATGTAATACAACTAAATAGAATACTTATACTAAAAGGGGTTGGGATGGAATGGGTAAGTTGGTTGGTAATCAAATTTCAAAATGAGATTAACTTTTCTTAAGTTAAGCTTCCTCCATTAGGAAACTTCCTAACCCTAAGACATATATATATACTTATATACATACACCTATACTACCCTAACAGTTTCCCTCAACCTCACAGCTGCCGCCTCCCTCCACAAAGAAAAAACAAAATATGCACCAAATCCCCTCAACTCAGTCGTCAGTAGCAAAAGAGGAAAAAAAACCTAGCTGCACTATGTGTTCTTCCCCAGCACAAGGCCAACCAACAGCAGTCTCATTTTTTACTTTCCTACTCCATTCATTCGGCTGACATCAATTGGGGAGAGGAGAGGTAGTTTTATTTTCAACAAGTCCTAAATCAATTGTACGGTTTAGTATCCTCAAATCGTGGTAAGTATTCCTTCCCTATACTTAGTATTTTTCTTCCACTGTTTTACTGAGTGGTATTATATATGAATTTTTGCATGAACTTTGGTTGTAAATGTATGATTATATGTATAGATGTTTCTTTTATGTGTGATCTTTGGATTTATGCATCATATTGGGGGCGTTTCTTTGTTTACGTTAAAGAAAAAAAATTCATATATTCTGTTTGAAATGGTACTAATTTCACATAGGTAAACATTTGGTCACAAGTATGTCTTCTTTTAATTATTAAACATATGGTACGTCAGTTTCGAAGCATAGCAGGTCAATTTCGACATTAGATATTTATATAATAAAGCTACTATGTGTATTTTAATTTAATATATGTACATATATATATTGTTTATTTCTGAGAGTTACAACTTAGGTGTTTACATGGTAATTTGGGTCTCATAGATATAAATATATATATCCGTTGTTAAAGTAAGATAGTATAAGTTTCATATTTAGCATATGTAGATTGAAATGTGTTCCTTTTTACATATACAAATTTTGTCACCGGAAATTTTATACAAGAATATATATTTACAACCAGTTGAAAGTCAGCAAGCTATTATCATATATATTTGATTTTTGTTTTTTTATTTTCAGTAATTCGACATTTTAAATTCATTTGACCATTGTCGCGTTAAGTTCTGGGTACATTATCACTGTTTCCTTTTGGAAAACAAAAATTCAGATTTACTATAAAATGAAATGTAAGTAAGTTGCTTTGGTGTAATTAAGGTTATTCATATGCATTCATATTATGTGTTGCTGATTTACAAATATCTATATATAAACATAATATCTTCGAATTAGACCCTATCGTTTGTTTTCTAGATTCAAGACTATATTTAATTACATAAAGTGCCTTTGGAAAGAAATGTCTATTTATTATGTTACTTTTGGATTTGAAGTTATATATATATATATATATATATATATATATATAATGGTCGGATAATTGTAATGAAAGAATAAGAGTAATTCAAAGGAGAACAAATTTGTGGTGTAAATGTGAAGTTGAAAAACAAGTTAATAAACAAAAAAATTAACTTACAGGTTCAAATTTTGAAGATTCCAGAGGATAAGTTGGACATGTAAAAGCCGAGACTTTTATAGTAACATTCTTCACGTTCGAGCATAGAATAAGAAAGCTAAGTGTCCGTTCAAAGGTAAGTGGTCTATTTGTGCTCGTTATGTTGTCATGCATCAGAGGTAAGTGGTATATTTGTGCTTGTTATGTTTATCAAGCATTAGTGTGTTGTTTGTTGCATATCTGTAATTGGATTTTCCCTATATTTGAGTTGTGTGTATATGTGAGACATGTATGTAAACTGGGTGTACATAGGGTTGTACGATTTCAATGCGTATTGTACATGTATATGGATGTGTGGGGATATATATATACACGTATATATGCATGTGTATGGGTGCGAGCATATGTATGAGTATGGATACACCAGATTACGTATGATATGCATTTCCATTCTTGGCACGAGCATTGCATTGCATTTGACAGGTTGTGCCTAACATGGGTACAGTTATTAATGGATAGTGATGGATGGCATGCTGCGTCCAATATGGGCGCAGGTGCCGAGGACGACAGGCTGCGTCTAACATGGGCGCAGGTGTCGGGGACGACATGCCAGGTCTAAATGGGCACGAGTGTCGGATGCTAGCCCGGGTCTAGATGGGCACGGGTACCGAGGCAGGCCGGGTCTAAATGGGTACGGGTGTCGACAACAGCAGGCTGTGTCTAACATGGACACAGGTGTCGGGGTGATAGACTATATCACCATTAGGTCCCAGGATCATGCATTGCACGGTATAGATATATGCATCGTGCATGACATGTCTTTTGTTGCTCGTGACACGTAGAGAGGGGCATGCATCATGAAGTTGCGTATTGTTATGTGGAGTGACTTACCTTCCGCGGTTTATCTACTTTATTGGTATGTATTGTTCTATTCTTTGTTATGTGATTATTTGTTTGTTGTGTATGTCATATTTGAGAAGAGCATGCATCAAGGTAATTGAGATTGAGCTGATGAATTATTTATTTTGTGTTTTTGAAGCGTTAACTGTTAAGATAATTAAGTGAAATTATTTGTGGACTAAAGACATGTATGTTAACTATAAAGGTTGTTTGTATTTGCTTCTGCATGTATGATTTCTATAACAAGTATATGTAGGTTACTTACTGAGCCCGTCGATTTTGGCTCACACCACCACTCACCAGTTTTGCAGGCATGAGTAGTTAGGGTATGCTTACACAGGACTTGGTATACCGTAGAAGATCGAGACGGGAGATTTTGAGACTAAGATATTCAGAAAAGACTTTTGATGGTTGGTTGAGACAATTATTTCGATATTCGAGGTTTATGTGTTTTTGAGATTAGTGTTTACATACATTTGACTATTGTATTGATTAGAAATTCTTAAACATTGTATTAATGATGATGATTATTTTATCGAAGATTTAAAAAAAAACTTTCGCTGACATCGATTTACGTTATTATGATGACGTGTAGTTGATTTGTATCGACGCCTTGTATTCTCCTTAGCGAGATACGGCGGGTGAGTCTTTTCGAGTACTAGGGATTGGGACGGGTCGCTACATTATACTTCAAGAAAAGCTTAGATCGAGGTATCTATATTTACATAGACACAGACTGTAGGATGCAAAGCTGATCTTAAATGAACAACTGGATATGGAACATTCCTATGGGACAACCTGGTTACATGGCGGAGCAAGAAACAACCAGTAATATCAAGAAGCAATACGAATGCAGAGCTAAGGGCACTTGCGCTGGGAATCTGCGAATGCATATAGATTAGAAGAATTCTGGAAGATCTATGCATTCAGACAAGGCTACCTATACAAATCTTTTGCGATAGTGTCTCTGCCATAAGTATGGTAGAAAATCCAGTTCAGCACGATAAGTCAAAACATGTAGAAATCGATAGACATTTTATCTGTGAAAAAATGGGAGGAAATGAGATCAACATACAATACATGTAGTGTCCCGCTCCCGAGCCCTAGCATCGGGAATAGTGCATTCGGCGTATCTCGCTAAGGAGAATACAAGGCGTCGAATCAATCTCTTACATGTTAGAAATGACGTATAAATTTTTCTCGCTGAAACGTAAATCCTAACTTAAATTAACCTCCAATAATCGTCTTTACATTACTGAATAAAACTCTGATAATAAAAGTACTAAGAAGTCGGTGAAAAAATCACCAAAGTATATGTAAACACAAATAGATGCAGAGCCCCCTCGAAACCTAGCTGCAGCTATCAACCAGCCCACTCTACTATGTTCGTCTCGTCCTCAACAAAGATGTGCTCGTGTTCCTTATCTGGCTCACTTGGGAAGTAGGGGTGAGTGACAAAAAATCACCCAGTAGATGCCTGCCTAAAACAAATACAAAACATGCATATCAAATGACATAACCACATATCACATAAACATGATATAACTTGCATAAGATAAAGTAAATGCGGTAAGTAAAGCACTCCACATAAAAATGCGCAACTACAGGATGCATGCTCCATCCACGTGTCACCCGCAACAAAGTCATGTCACACAGAATGCCGATATCTCCACCGTACAATGCATGAACTCGGGTCCTACTGAGTGGCTGTGGGTCGTACCCACCCACAATCACCATACTGAGTGTGCGTGGCCCCGCCACCGTACACCATCCTGAGCGTCCATGACCCGTACGTCACGACCCGTCATAAATGCAATGCACGTGCCATGAATGCAAAAACACAATCGCTTGAGGCCCCTAGCCTATCCTCACCATTCTCCGGTACTCAAATCTAGATTCGTAAATTTTCCAAAGATTAGAAAGTTGTTATTATCATCATCCTTAATTTTTCCTTAGCTTGTATTAATTTTCTAAAATGTTCTACTAATTTTCCTTATTTCTCCCTTTTTAATTCTATTTATTACTATTTATTTTTAATTTCTTAAATTTACCCAACTTTAAGAATTAAGCGGAAATAATTTAATTTTAACCTTTTATATTTTTTAGAATTTATTTGAATTTTACTGGTATTTAATTATATTTTTCTATACATTTTTTAGTGGTTAATGGGCCGCCTTCAGTCCGACCCGCTGGCCAGCCGGCTCGGTCTGTTTGCCGGTCTGTTCTCTGCCTTAATTTAATTTAATTTTTATTTAATGGTTGTTCCACCAGTGGCAACGCGCGCTGTGATTCGTTTTTCGATTCCAACCTCCATTTTCTCCTATTTCCAGTCTATAGGAACCTATTCTAAGGCCAAAACACAACTTTTTAAAGTCTCCTAGTGTAACAGTTCCCCCCTTTTTTCCATTCTTTAAGGGTTTTTTTTGTTCTGATTCAATCTGACCACCATATTCACACACGTAGACGCACATAGTAGCCATAAACAATATATCTAATGCTTTCCAACATATACAAAATTTACAACTTAAACAAATAAAACACAACGAAACAAAATTTACAACTTAAACAAATAAAAAAACGAAACAAAATTTACCACTTAAACAAATAAAAACAACGAAACACATTAGTATACCATCAAAGCATGCATGAATCATACTCGTTTGAGGGGGGAAAGAGGCACCTACCTTTTTGACGATTTAACTTCCTATGCGGAATCTCTTCCCAACCCTGCTGACCTCTATGCTTGGTGTTGGGCAAATCCTTCCTTTCTTCCTAAAGGCCTCGGATGGTTGCTTTGAAAAAAGACAAAAACTTTAACTTCCACACTTAATCTAGGAAGTTGACAAGCACAACTTTAAACACCTTTTCATTTACCGTTATACTTATTCGTTTACCATTTTATTACCGTTTTAATTCCAACTTATCTCCTACGTATAAGTATACTTGTTGGAAAAGTACTAAAAAGTACTTTAAATCTTGTGATCTAACCTTGTATAGGAGATTGGATGAAGTTTGGAGTGTTTTATGAAGAATGGAAGGAAGTAGGGGCGTTCCAAATACTTTAAGCGCCTAATGTAGGCGTTCGAAGTGTTCTGCAATACTTCCAGACACTTGAAGCGCCTAATGTAGGCATTCGAAGTGTTCGGGAACACTTCCAGAACACTTCGAACGCCTTGTATAGGCGTTCAATGTGACATGAAGCGCCTAATGTCATTTTGTACAATCGTTCGAAGTGACATTAGGTGCCTAATGTGTCTTTCGATGTCACATGAAGCTCCTATGTCGTTTTGTACAGTCGTTCGATGTCATTTTGTACAGTCGTTCGAAGTGACATTAGGCGTCTAATGTGACCCGATTGTTCACAAAAGATGCATCTTCTTCTCCAAATGACATATCCTTTCATATTGAACGTCCATAACCGATCCATGGAGGAAAAATCGGCAGAAAAAGGGTCTTTTGAACTTGTCTCAAAGCCTATAACTAGTAGGCTTTGCTATCTTCAAAACAGACATGAAAAACTCTTCAAATCTTGTGAAAACTCTGCAGCATTCTTCTTCTACCTTTCACTATCATTCACTTCTACTAAACAAGTTCAATACTTTCTCTCTAAGAGCAATAGAAAGGAAGTAAGCCGTTATATCCTGGGAAGCATTTGTCTGAAGACTACCTTGCTCACCGGTAGAGGCAAAATTGCTTTAAGAACAGTGACAATCTAGTCACGTCTCGGTTGTTTTGGTTTGTTGTTCTTGTTGATTTTCAATTGATTCTATATCAAATTCTCATGAAATTCATCATTTTCTAGAACCTTTTGTTACAGATTCATTTTGTGTTCCCTAGCATAATAACGGTGTTCTTGGACGAATCTGTCAAACTGTTATATTCCATGTTTAATAGCCATATCGACCCATATTTTCCAACAATCTTAAAGCAATTTTTCGTAGTTGATATGGTTCCCAAACAGTTCTTGGATTCTAATATGCTCAAGTTCGATCTACACAAAGAAACAAGTTTTACAAAGAAGTCTTGTTCCTTTGTCATTCTTTAATCTCATTTCCAACAAAGTGTGGGGATTGAATCATTGATGAAAATATCTTAGAAAATCGTTATTGTCATAATGGGATGAATGTGATATTATTTCGATTTTCATCGGCCTATGGGGTGGATGTCATTTAGTTGTCTTCATGCTTGACGTCAACTGATGAAATTCCATAGGAGGACATGGGCAGACAACTCCTACACTATGATGAAGAAGAAGGCTAACAAGGTGGAGATAGCGGCATACACGTGGAAAGAAGTGTTACAAGAATAGAGTATATTTGGTGTCAACCAAAGAATGCTCAAAGAACAGAGAAACAAGAGAATTACCAACATGATCGTTGGTGACAGATGAAGAAAAGAAGTTGCTTGGAGTAACAACATGATGGAGGATAAGGAGATCATAACGGTCTTCTATGAGGTAATCTTGTTGATAGTTCCTCGGAAAGGATGATAGATTGTATCTATCAAGTTTATTGCAACCAGTAGAGAGGTAGCTTAGTTTCTTTAATGATGCACTATGAATCCAAGAGTTTGGATAGTAGAAGATGCACTTAAAGTTAACTTTGTCTACAAAAACTGGAGTTGGCAATATGTGTGATATTCTTACACATGTAAGAACGATTTCTGAGTTGCTATTAAACCAGAGTTTTAATGTTTGTTTTGTGCTGCATATGTGATTTATGAGTCTTATTAGATTTGCATCTAGTTTATGTGAAATCGTTTCATGCATTATGCATGGTGAGAGACAAGAACGTGAGTCTTGCTAATCTATTGAGAAAATAAAGGAAAATACTAAGACATAAGAAATACGTTTTGTATGATTGTGAAGAAATAGATGCATGTATTTAATCTCATTAAATATGGTGTTAAATACATGTTCTAATGTGTGTAATTTGTTTTGCATTTCAACTTGGAGTTTCATGAAAAGAGAAATCGTCCTAGAAGTTGAAATGTGAAGAATGCTATTTGTGTATAACAAAAGTATTCTACAGTAAAGAATAAGAAATCTAAGAGAGAAAGATTAGATAGCTTGCTTTCTTCCTTCAAGAATAAAGTTTCTTGTTGAAAATAGATTGGCTGAGACTAATTGTTTATGATGAAGATAAACTTATGAAAATACAATTTTCTAGTCTTAGACATTTGTTCTCTGTGGTATAATTGTTAGCTTTTAGAAAACGATATTTGTTGAAACTATGGTATAATTGAAAGATCAAAAGTGCTGGTATCTTATGAGTTTTGGCTCATAAGAAGGATGTTGGAGTTTACTCCAAAGTAACATAGAGAGCTGAGTCTATGTTCGGAGTTGAAAGACTTTTGATTTGAATTACACCGTAGCTTGTTGTGGGTTTCTTGATGATTACTAATTCAAGTTTGTTTGAAGAACTTGAAGTTGCAATAAATGCTTTGGGGTCATATTTGAATGAGATGAAATGTGGGGGTTTTGAAATGTTGGGGTTTAGCCCTTTAGTGCTTTCATTTTAAAAATAAAGTTATTAGAACATGTGAATGTTGAGCATGTAAATAACTTTTGTGTCGTTTAAACGCCAAAGTAATGGCCACTATGTTGTTCTATTCGTTTGATGATTAATGTTCCAAGTCTATAAGAGTGATAGACTAGCTTGCACTTTATGACATACCATGATAAGATTCATGAGGTTTAGTAATCAAAAGTTTGTATGTTTGTAAGCATGTTAAGCTTGCTTGATGATGATAATGAAGTGTGATGATTGAATAATAGTTGCAAGCATATGAATGTAATTAACTAGTAAGATGTTATGATGAGTTCATCATGTTTGATTATTTGTTGCTGATAAAACTGACTCTTGGATAAGGTCGTTCATGATACAATTGATCATGCTTGTAAGATTCAGTTTGTAGAAACAAGTTTGATGATTTGCTTGATAAAAATCATCACAAGTTTGATGATTTGCTTGATAAAAATCATCATAAGTTTGATGATTTGCTTGACAAAAATCATCCTAAGCTTGATAATTTGCTTGGTGGTGAGTCATCTAAGTTTGATGATTTATTTGAGAGAAAAATTATCTTAAGTATAATGATTTACTTGTGGAAAATCATCCTATTGTGTGGAGTGATTTGTTAAAGAAAATCACTGAAAGGATTTCTCATGAGATTGTGCACTATCATGAGCTTCCTTGGGTAAAACATAGCCAATGAAAGGTATATGAGAGAGACCCAACGTAACATCGAGAGGAATGAGACTAACTCCATCTGATGTGAACTCTCTATGACAGGAACCCAACTTACTATTAGTAGAGATCCTACAAACGGAGTTCAATGTGGTAAATACACGTTGTAGAAGAGTTCTGTTAAGTACTATCATATATGTCTCTTCCTATGTTGATGTTCGAGGATAGTACTCACTGCATGTTTGAGGGTGAGATGTAAATCTCTTAATGGACAATTCATAGCCATCAAAGATGGTGGTGTGTTGCAGTACACACTTGATGAATATCACCTATATAAGTGTGGAAGTGAGGCCGCTTCCTATGAGAGCTTGGAAAACTCTCTAGAGCGCTTATGAATCCTGGGATTGGGTGTAGGGCCTTTAATGCACCACACCGCGAACTTGTAAGATGTTAGATAATGGCATGTCATTTGTGTGTTCATATAAACAGTAGTGAAATATGTGGTTCAAGACGGTTGTCACCCTATTTCCGTTTATATAACTTCAAATTGTACTACCGGCCAGTTCAAGACGTTTTTCACTGCTCCGTTATGTGTCATTATCTTCATTTGATAGTGAAAAGATTGGTTTATGTTCGTTCGTTTGAAACTATACAAGCTTGGATCATGTGGGAGATTGTTGGAAAAGTACTAAAAAGTACTTTAAATCTTGTGATCCAACCTTGTATAGGAGATTGGATGAAGTTTGGAGTGTTTTATGAAGAATGGAAGGAAATGGGGGCGTTCGAAACACTTTAAGCGCCTAATGTAGGCGTTCGAAGTGTTCGGGAACACTTCCAGAACACTTCAAACGCCTTGTATAGGCGTTCAATGTGACATGAAGCGCCTAATGTCATTTTGTACAGTCGTTCGAAGTGACATTAGGCGCCTAATGTGTCGTTCGATGTCACATGAAGCTCCCATGTCATTTTGTACAGTCGTTCGATGTCATTTTGTACAGTCGTTCGAAGTGACATTAGGCGTCTAATGTGACCCGACTGTTTACAAAAGATGCATCTTCTTCTCCAAATGACATCTCCTTTCATATTGAACGTCCATAACCGATCCATGGAGGAAAAATCTACAGAAAAAGGGTCTTTTGAACTTGTCTCAAAGCCTATAAATAGTAGGCTTTGCTATCTTCAAAACAGACATGAAAAACTCTTCAATTCTTGTGAAAACTCTGCAGCATTCTTCTTCTACCTTTCACTATCATTCACTTCTACTAAACAAGTTCAATACTTTCTCTCTAAGAGCAATAGAAAGGAAGTAAGCCGTTATATCCTAGGAAGCATTTGTCTGAAGACTACCTTGCTCACCGGTAGAGGCAAAATTGCTTTAAGGACAGTGACAATCTAGTCACGTCTCGGCTGTTTTGGTTTGTTGTTCTTGTTGATTTTCAATTGATTCTATATCAAATTCTCATGAAATTCATCATTTTCTAGAACCCTTTGTTACATATTCATTTTGTGTTCCCTAGCATAATAACGGTGTTCTTGGACGAATCTGTCAAACTGTTATATTCCATGTTTGATAGCCATATCGAACCATATTTTCCAACAATACGCACGTATATACCCGTGTCCATACACGTACGTATACGCGCTTATACTCAAGCGTTTCACCCTCGGGAGAAAACTACTTTACCAAAATTTGCATTAATTCTATATATATATATTTAGCACAATATACCACATCTGAGGTTTCGAAATATGCCCTGACCTCTTAATTTAATAGCACCTCAGATTCTCTTCTTTTTTTATTATTATTTTTCTTCTCACTCAGTTTCCATATATATTCACCTATTCAGAAATAACAATATCATTTATGCATTTCAAATTTTTTCTTCATAGTAGTAGGAGCCACTCCATTTGCTTAGCATGTTTCGGTCCTGGAAACTCCAAAGCACACACCTACATATAATCGGCGTACATGTATCTATCTACTTTATATGTATAAAGCCTATACTTCTGTATACCATATACATAGTATATAACGTTCAACATACTTTTGCAAATCATAAAGAATACAACATTTATAATTTACAAAACCTATATTTTGTACAATTGTAGACTTAGGGATATATATATATTCGGCTATACACGAGCATGTATATATATTCATCTATGCATTCAAATTTACTTATGCATGATCCGGTTGTGATACGAAACTATAGCCATAAGATTTGTAAACAAAACATAACAAATATAGTAATGGTACTTGCCTCGTATCTCGTTTATACGCACTATACGAAGAATCGGGATGAAGAACGGACCGAAATCTCTTGATTTCTCTCCTAAGGGATGGCGACAAAAGCTTGGATTTTGGAGAAATAAGGTTGCTGGATATTGGATGTTTGAAGGGATATAAGTGGTTGTCGTTTGTTGGTAATGTGCAGCTTGAAGAAATTAACTTTGGAGGAGTAAAGGCCTTTGCTTCCTTGATGGCGGCAGGATTGGAGAGTTTTTGAGGCTGAGACTTGTCTTGGGAGACTTGATGAAGAATGACGGCTGATTCTTGAGGAGTATGAGGCTGCCGATTTTGATTATGGGAATTAGGTTAGAGTTTGTGTTATGTGTATGTATAGATATAGATATATATTGGATAGACAAATCCTAGGTTAATTAGGTTATCTTATAATTTAAATTTGTAATTTAATTTAAAGTTTATCTATTTACTTCATAATCCTATTAGGATCCTAGGTTTCAAATTTATCTTTTTTTATTTTTCTTTTTCTTTTTTTCTGCCGTGTGTACATATTATATAGATAATATTCATATATTTTGTTTCAATTTTATGTGTGCGCATGTGTTTGCATGCAATTTACGTTTAGAAATTTACGGCCATGACAATACGTTCCAACAAAAGATCAGATAGGAGACGTTTTAATCAAACCAGTCTCAACAAGAGTTTTTCAATACTTGATGCCCAAGCTTAGTTGTATGAATATATACAACTAAGTTAAGGGAGAGTGTATAAATAAGTTCAGCTGAGGTATACCGAGCTGAACTGAAGAAGGCAGACCTGGACAAAGATGCGCAGAGCTGAAAGAGACAGATTTAGATTGAGTAGTGCCGAGCTAAACTAGGCCGACTTAGAAGAAGATTTGAATGATGCTGAGGAACGAAGTCAGTCAGCCGAGCTGACCTGAACATGAAAGCTGGACTGAAGTGATGTAGACGAGGAGGACGAACTAAGCAAAAGAAGACCAAGTATGCTGAAGTAAAGAAAGTGTTGAGCTAAGGTGACGAGGTGAAGCACAATAAAGGCAGCAACTCAACAGGATGAACTGCTACACTTAGGCATGTAAATATTATGTTTTTACTGTACATAGCAGAGCTGCATTGATAACTAGCCTTACCACAGCCGTGGTAATTGATAGTGATTGACAGTGACCGCTATTCAAGTCAAAAATAGCCGTTAGGAGTAGATTTTCATCCCTATAAAAGGAACACAATTTTGTAAATTATTATCAATTTGAATAGAACTTTAATTCCTTCAATCTCGACAAAGAGATTGATTATTTGGATACTTATAGCTTTGAGTTGTTTTCAAAGTGGATTTCCAACAACACTTTTCTACTTGTATCTTCACAATTTCGACAAAGTTTTACCTAAAATTTTCCAAATATATTTTGAAAGAAGACGTGGTTTTCACTTTCTAAAATATCATTACAGTAGAAAGTGATCAAAATAGCTTCTATTTTCTCTCGTGACGATTTGACTACTTTCAATGAAAATAATAAATACAAACAATGAATGGAAGAGAGTTTCATTGCTCAACACAATCTTGAGCTTTGAGAGAGAGAGAATATTTTGATAGAAGGTAGGTGAAAATGTTAAATGCCTCATTAAATATTTTATACAATATAGAGTGCTTCAAATTTGTCCAAAACAGGCTCTCTCATAGTCTCTCGCCTCTTTGAATGCCTTGTACTGAATTTTCACTTCCAACTCATAGTTTTCACTTTGAGAATGCAAATTATGTCATAAATGCTTCAAAAAAGAAATGTTAATAACTGACAAATATCACTACAGACATTTGGCATTTAATATGTTAGGTGATGAGAGCAAAAAAAAATTAAACCATTAGACAAAATACTCGGTTTTTTAAACTGATATAAAGTTCAAAATCTTGTAAGTAGAAAACGTACTTACCCTTCAATTTAGATCTCGTTGACTTGTACAAAGTCTAGTTAGAAATCATTGGTTTGAGTTCTTTGACTACTTAATGTTTAACATTTACTTGTCCGAACGTCTGTTTACTTCTGTTTAGAGTTTGTTGTCGTCTACGAACTCTAATTAGCTCATCACTTATAGCCCGTCCACTAAACAGAGAAATCTCAATCTTTTAGTCTGAATGTTTGGTGAACCCGTCTTAGGGTTCGTTCATGAGTCTGAATGTTTCTCCTGTTCTAGAGTTTGTTTTCGGTCTTCATCCTTAGAAACAATTCTTTTGTCCATTTGTGCCGTTTCCTATTATTTAATAAAATTATCAAAACGATATCTCTCAACATACAAACCCAACAAATTATGCTAATAACCCAATGTTTAAGTAATTAACAACTAGGATCTTGGTAACTGTAATACTAAGATCTCGATACACCAATCAATCAGATATATTAGATGTGTGTCTCATACTGCGATTTCAGTTGCGAGTAAAATGACTACCGTAATCCTACTGGTTATTTGTTGAACTACAGTCAGCATAGTATATCTATAATCGAAAACCTAGTAGTCAATTAAGTTGATACAATTAGTAGTTAATGTAGCTTGATCAATTGTAATTTGATATATGTCATAAATATAAGGATATCACATACAGATATAATCACATGTGACTACACACATGTGTGCATCTTTACCTCCCTAATGATGTAGATGTTCAGCTAAACCTCAAACAATAACCATAAATTTATCATAAAATGTACGTGGCATTTAACAAGTTATATGTTTCTTCAGTTTTTAGATATTCTATATTCACTAAGCATGTGTGTACTTATAAATATAATTTTGTGTTTAACAGTTAAATTATTTACTAGCATCATGGTAATTGTAATACCTCCATCGCTGTAGCCAAATAAATATGGAAAAGTACAAGTTATATGTTTATTTAGTTTTAGATATAGTATATTCTTTAATCATACATTTATGTATAATTATAAATTATGTGATTGGAATTATTTAAAAAAATGTCATGATTTAAATTAAAAACTAGGAGTCGGTATTCCATAGATATTTGGCCTAGACACGACGGATCGTAGACAGACTGAATAAATCGTAACTACGACTTGTCAACTGATGTAAACATGCATTATTAATATCTGGTTATGTAAACGCCAACTGATGTTTTTGTAGCGCCCCGTTCCCGAGCCCTAGCCTCGGGAACAGTGCACCCGCCGTATCTCGCTAAGGATAATACAAAGCGTCGAATCAATCTATTACTTGTCAGAAATGACGTAGAAATTTTTTTCGCAATTGTTATTACATCACTAAATAAAAAGAAGTCTGTGAAAATCCCCAAAAACAACTAAGAACAGTCAGCTGCAGAGTCCAATCGTATCCTAGATGCAGCTATCAACCAGTCCACTCTACTGTGTCCTTCCCGTCCTCAACGAAGATGCGCTCGTAGTCCTCATCCAGCTCACCTGAGAAGTAGGGGTGAGTGACAGAAATCACCCAGTAGATGCCCGCCTCAAACAAATATAAAACGTACATACCGAAAAGATATAGCCACATAGCAAATAGATATTATATAACCACATAGCACATAAATATAAGATAAAACCACATAGCACATAAATATAATATAACATGCATAAGATAAAGTAAATGCGGTAAGTAAAGCACTCCACATAAAAATGCGCAAGTACGTGATGCATGCTCAATCAACGTGTCACACGCAACAAGAATCATGTCATGCAATATGCCCCTAGACCTATATGCAATGCAAGATCCCGAGATTGACTGGATGCCTGTAGCCCGTACACTACAATCCACCCTTACGGATGCTCATGGCCCGTACACCACGATCCACCCCAACCGATGCCCGTGGCCCGTACACCACGATCCACCATAGCCGATGCCCATGGCCCGTACACCATGATCCACCATAACCAAGTATCCATGGCCCATACACCATGATCCATCATAACCAAGTATCCATGGCCCGTACACCATGGTCTACTCTACTCGAGCGTTTGAGACCCGTACATCTCTACCCACTCCAAATGCAAATGCACGTGCCATGAATGTAACAATAAAGTCGTCTGTGGCCCGTACGCCCATCCTCACCAACTCCGGCACACAACAACAAAGTTGTCTGGGACCCGTACGCCCATCCTCACCAACTTCGGCACTCAACAACAAAGTCGTCTGGGATCCGTACGCCCATCCTCACCATCTCCGGCACTCAATACTTGGTTTCATAAATTTACGAATATTGAAAAGTTGTTATTTATCATCCCCCATATTTTTCCTTAGCTTGTATTAATTTTCTGGAATTTTCTACTAATTTTTCCTTATTAAATTCCATTTATTACTAATTATTTTTAATTCCTAACATTTATCAAAATTCAGAAATTAAGTGAAAATAATTTAATTTTAACCTTTTATATTTTCTGGAATTTATTTAGAATTTTCTGATATTTAATTGTATTTTTTTCTTCGATTAAAATGTCTATTTACTATTTTCTAACTTTACAGAATTATTAATTAAATTTTTTTTGGAAATTCCTTTTTCTTTTCCGGCGGGCCGGGTATAACTATTTCCTCGCCCGGACCGCATTCGCCGCTCCAGCCTAGCCGCATTCGCTGCCCATTTTTTTGTTAAGGTTATTGGGCCGGCTGCCTTCGGTCCGGCCCAGCCCGTTGGTCGGCCGCCTGTGTCTCCTTTATTATTTTTTTAATATAAATGGGTATGGCCTTGCCGCATCAGCCTGCCGGTCCATTAGGGTTCGGCCCGTCTGGCGGTGGCAGGCCAGCCCGTTCGCCGCCGCCCCTTCTCTCTTTTTTTTGGTTGGCGCATGCTATGCACGCCCTGCGCATGGCGCCCACTCTCAGCCGCTTCCGGTGGCGCGTGTGGCCCACGCGCCACCTTCCCAGTTGACTTTTTCATGCCAGATTCGATTTTTTTTCCTATTTTCAGGCTATATGAATCTATTCTAAGGCCAAAACGAAATTTTAAACCTCCCTAAGTATGTAAATTCCTAATCTTTTGAGTTGATTCAAGAGTATTCCCACCATAATCCAATCCTACCACCAAATTCATATACATACAAGTACATAGCAGCAATAAACAATTACCTCATGCTTTTCCAAATATAAACAAATACAAATCTATATTTTAAACAAATAAAAACAAAGAATCACATAAAATATATCATCAAAATATGCATGGATCGTACCCATTTGAGGGGGAAAGAGGCACCTACCTGATTGACGCTAAAACGAACAATTTAGACGGATTGGAACTCGGATTTGGAGACCGCGTTAGCCTTCTTCTTCTCTCCATTTTTTTCTTTCTAATTCCTCTCTTTTCCTCCTTCTCCCTCACAGCCGTTCTCCTCTCTTTTTTTTAAAGTATGCGTTGCTTTTAGGGTATGGGGGTTGGGGGATTTTATTTTGATTAGGGGGGAGATTTTAGGTGTTTTGATGGAATAATTTATGGAGATAAGACAGTGTAGTTATCTTGAATATTTTAGATTAGGTAATTTTCCCTTTCTTTTCTTTTATCTTTATCCTCCTATTATTATTATTATATTTTTTTTCACGGTTGTAACATCCTACCCACCTTATAAAAAGTTTCGTCCTCGAAACTTGACGTACCTTATTCAAAGAGCGGTGGATATCTCTCTCACATTTGCTCCTCGAGTTCTCAAGTCGCTTCGCACTCCGTATGGTTAGTCCACTGAACTTTGGCATAAGAAATGACTTGTTGTCTCAACACCTGGTCTTTGCGATCCACGATCCTGATTGGGGTCTCCTCATATGTCGTGTCTGGCCGTATCCTCAATGGTGGCGCGTCTAGTACATAGCTCGGATCTGGCACATATCTCCTCAACTGATAAACATGAAATACGCTATGTACCTGAGCCAAGACAGGGGGTAAGGCTAACCGGTAGGCTAAGGTACCGACCCTATCGAGTATCTCATAAGGGCCAATGTAGCGAGGCCTCAGCTTACCCTTCAAACGAAATCGTGAAACCCCCTTCGTATGCGACACCCTCAAGTAAACCTTTTCGCCCATATCAAACTCTAGGGGACGTCGCTTCGAATCAGCCCAGCTCTTGCTTCTGTCTTGAGCAATCTTAAGTCTATCACGTATCAACTTCACTTTCTCTCTATTCTGTTCAACCAACTCAGGACCGGTAATAACACGCTCACCGACCTCATCCTAATGAACAGGGGACCTGCACTTACGCCCATAGAGCGCCTCAAAGGGTGATATGCCGATGGCACTGTGGTGACTGTTGTTGTAGGAGAACTTAATTAGTTTGATCATACCATCTCAGTTCCCCTTGAAGTCCAATGCGCACACTCTCAACATGTCCTCTAAGGTCTGAATGGTCCTCTCAGACTGTATGTCTGCCTCCAGATGAAAAGCGGTACTCAATCGCAGCTCCGTCCCCAACCTTCTCTGACAAGCTGACCAGAATCGAGAGGTGAATCTCTGATCAAGGTCTGAAACGATACTGACTCGGACCCCATGAAGACTGACAATATCATCGATGTACAGCGTCACTAATCTCTCCAAGGTCATGTCACTCAACACAGGTAGAAAGTGAGCAGACTTCGTGAATTGATCAACAATCACCTAGATCATGTCGTTGTCGTTTTTTGTTTTAGGGTGCCCTACAACAAAATCTATTGTCACATGCTCCCATTTCTATTCTGGTATCTCCAATGGCAACATCAAACCTCCCGGCTTTTGATGCTCACGTACTGGAATCGGTCCGAGAAGAAAAGTAGACATGGTTTTACATATTTACTGGGCACTCAGACGAATCCATTATTTTGGGGCAAGGGAATCAACATTTTAAAGTTTTGACCCCTAACCTGTTGGACTGGATACAAATGAATAACGGTTGAGCGCAACCCAAGGGCCCTCCATAACCCGGTCCGACGAGGCAGATGCGAGTATGTAAATTAGGTCTGCTAATGGAAAGACACAGAACACGCAGACCCACACTACGGGTCCACATTCAAGACCCACATTGGAGTCTGAAGATAAGGTACCCATAAGGCAGGCTGCAAGATGCGAACCTTGCACCATGTTAGCAAATATGTCCTTTCGGAACCAACTGAGTTATGTCATGCAGACTTAATTTACAGGCTTGGCCAAGGGTTATACGGGTAGGCCCCATTGCCGCATACAAGGGAGTTTGGGTGCTGGCCTCTAAAGCAAATATTTTTTTTGATTATGTCAAATAACTTTTGAAACATAATTTTAAAATTATAACCTTTTATAGAAATATACCATCGGAATTCTTGTTTTCAAAGGATATGATCATCGGGGAAAAAAAGTATAACTTAAATCTTATTTGTAAGAAAAAAAATCAATGAGATCCTAGTTGAAAAAAAAGAGTAAACTATCGTCGAAACTTTACAATCAGAAAAGATTTTGATCGTATGACCAGTTTCCAGTTGTACAGAACTAATGATATTTTTTTCCGGAAGAATGAGTAATCAACATGCCTGAAGCATGAGTAGTCCACATGCCTAAAGCATAAATAGTAGGAAGCATGAGTAGTCGACATGCCAAAAGCATGAATAGCGGATATTTCTGAAGCACAAATAGTTGTCATGCTTGAAGCATGAGTAGTAGACATGCCCGAAGCAACAGTTCTAATTTGCTTGTTGTAAGTTATTTCTCAATGGCAGGTTATCAAGTTTGGTAATTGTTATGTTCTTGGATATATTTAATTTTGTCATATATATAGTTTTTTTATTACATTTTATTAGTACGATTTTATTATGATTTAATTTATTATGCCTGAAGCATATAACATTTAACCCAAACCTGTAGTTTTGAGTGAATATCTTGTTTTATCATATATTTTCCCTTTATACAACTAGTGCATTTTGCCTAGGCTAGTAACATTAGATTGATTAATATATGAATAGTGTTTCCTGAAGAAACACCATTGAATATTTCTGAGTAGATATTCCAAAATTAATTTTGATATTAACATATCATCTAAGGTGAATGATATGGATATATGTCCAGGTGACAGTGGAATGACACACACAACGGGCTCCAGAAAAGTCTAATTGACAAAAGCAAATGTTAGTACCAATTCGAGTACTACAACATTGATCGAAGGCTCAAGAAGAGCAATCATTTTATTAACGGGTGATACACATATATTGGTTAATATGGCATCATTTCCCAAAGTCGAAAGGAAACTATTGAGTTTAAAAGATATACGCCTTAATGGCATTCATATTGAACAATGGATGAGGGGAATATGAAATTTTTATAGACAATTATTCAAGCCAGAAGCTTGTTAAAGAAAAACTCCCAATTTTCTCTATGGATTGCATTATGCGACTATACATCCAGTCGAATGTAATACTGTGATGAACCAGAAGTTCGATAATCAAGGTTATTTATGACATAATCGACTTGGTCACCTAGATAGAATAATGATACGTACAATTGTACAACACTCACATGTGTACTCTTTAAAAAGCCAGAAGATTCTAGAAACTCTCTCATGAACAAAAAGATTACATTATCTCGTGATTTTGTGTGTGTTTCTTGTTCATGTGAGTTTGCTTTCGAAAAGACTATTAGCTTTTGTCAAGCTTCTTGCTGAGATTATATGATTATCCGTTTAAATTTATTAAGTATTGATAATACATGTGATTTTATATCCCAAGCTTTTAATGATTATTATATTTGATATTGGAGTTGAGCATTCAGTTGCAAGTGTGCACACTTAAAATGGCACATCAGTGTCATTTATTAAACGTTTACAACTGATTGCTAGACGTTTGATTTTAAGGTACAATTTACCCACCTGAGCTTGGGGACATGCAAGTATACATGCATCAGCATTGATTTGGTGCGTTAGTTTTCCCGCCGTTAGGGGGAGAGGAAGTGTCGGTTCCTGAAGAACGGCGTGAAATTACATGGAACGTTCCTTCACTATCTCACCTTAACACATGAACAAATCAATGCGAGCAAGAAGTAAAATGATAACAAAATCCCACGTTTTGTTGATGAATACGCTGATTTGACTTGATGTCTCTGAAGGACATGATAATGGTATACCAAAAAAACAAGTCTAAAACGTGGACACCCAATAGGTGTAAAAGATAAAAGCCCTCGAAAGAGAATGATACAAATAATACTCCAGAAGAGAATACTCAACAAGAGATTAGATGTTCACAACTTGAAAGCGCTATAGAAATAAAAACTGATCAGTCTACAAATTAATAAACAAGTTGCTCCCGAAGAAGCAAGTGAACACAATTTTGAAAAGATCTCTTTAAATTATGGAACAAAAGAAAATTGGGATAGAGAAATGATCATTATTGATCATGTTTTGATTAAGGGATTGTATATGAAGTTATGAATCAGGATCATGAACCAATGTTAACTGAAAAGTGTCGACACAGAAATCATTGGCCAAAATAGAAAGATGCAATCCAAACCCCTGAAGGGAAAGTCGCAAAGCGTTTGGACCTGTAGTCCAAACCCTTGAAGGGAAAGTCGCATTCATAAATTATTTTGACCTGCAGTTCAAACCCCTGAAGGGATCAAACATATTGGATACAAATGGGTTTTTGTACGAAAGCGCAACGAGAAAAATGAGGTTGTATGATACAAATCACGTCTTGTTGCGCAAGGTTTTTCCCAAATACCTGGGCTGGATTATGGTAAAACATATTCCCCGGTTATTGATGCCATAACATTACGGTGTCTAATCAGCCTAGCAGTAACTAAAAACCTTGATATGCAGTTAATGGACGTGGTTACCGCATACTTATATAGATCATTAGATAATGATATTTATATGAAAATCACAGAAGGATTTAAATTGCCCGAAGCATATAATCAAAGGATGCATGAGTTACACTTAATCAAATTACAAAGATCCTTGTATGGATTGAAACAATCTGGCAGAATGTGTTATAACTGCCTTATATATGGTGATGATCTAAATCTTGTTGGAACTCCTGAAGAGCTTACTAAAACCTCTAGTTGTATCATGAAAGATTTTGAGATGAAAAACCTTGAGAAGATCAAATGTTCTCTCGACCTGCAGATCGAGCCTTGAGTAGTCATAGCATAGTACGATCGAAAGACTCATTTCGGCCACCAAAAAATAACAAAGAATTATTAGGTCCTGAAGTACCATATCTTAGTGTTATTGGTGTTTTAAAGTATCTTGCGAATTTCGATACTATACATAACATTTTCAGTGAATTTATTGAGAATGTATAGTTCAACACCAATACGAAGACATTGAAATAATGTCAAACACATTTTTATCTTTTTGGAACACCATAGGGGTGTTTATACTATTCAAGGAAGGTATCACCACAATTAGTGGGTTATGCTGATGCTGGCTATCTATCTGACTCGCATAAGGGAATACCACAGAATGGATATGTTTTGGTGCGGTCATATTATACAGATGAGTGAAACAGACATTTACAACCATGTCTTCATCATTATAAGATTTTGGCATTGCATGAAGCAAGCTGTGAATACATTTGCTTGAGGTCGATGATTCAGCATATTGAAGACACCGACAACAATGTTTGAGGATAATAGAAGATGTATTGTTCAAGTTGAAAATGGCTACATCCAAGAAGAATGAAGCATATATCACCAAAGTTCTTGTACACTTATGACCTCGAGAAGAATGGTGATATTAATATCCTGCAGATACAATCGAGCCAGAATTTTGCCGGCTTGTTCACGAAAGCACTACCAACGACTACATTTAAAGAGATGGTCTACAACATTGGATTACGCCGGCTCAAAGATCTCTTGCCAGCATCAGGGGGAGCGTGATTACTTTATGCACACTGTACTCTTTTTCCTTCGTCCAAGTTTTTTATCCCACAGGGTTTTTCTTGGCAAGGTTTTAACGAGGCAGTGTATCACACTTACCAATTATTATGAATATGTACTGTTTTTCCTTCGACCAAGTTTTTATCCCACAGGGTTTTTCTTGGCAAGGTTTTAATGAGGCATATTCTATAAAGTTTGGATATCCAAGGGGGAGTGTTATGGATATATTGGAATCTCAAGGATAAACATGATGTTGATATACATTGTAGAGATGGACATTATATTAGATGTGGATATCCAAAGTATTATATCTTTTGTATACCATGTATATCAGATTAGATATAGATCTCCAAAGGATTTGTCCAAGTTTATCTTCACTCAGTGAGTCCTATAAATAGGACCACATATCATATATGAAAGATACACCTTGAGATACAAAGTTCTCGAGTTTCTTTTTTTCCCTCTTCTCTATTATATTCTTCCTTCAGTTTATAACAGAAAAGAATTTATTTTGTTTTCGTTTTTCGCGAGCAGAAACGTACGAACGCTTGTCGACGGAAAAACTACCAATCTTTGAGAATAATGTTCCTCAATCCAACGACGATTCCTACTATCCACACCCGGATTTAGATGAGGCTATCGAAAAGGTGATAAATGAAAACTTCATTCTTACTAAGTTAATGGTTAGATTGATATATCAAGTTAGGAATCTAATCGTAGAAAATCCGCACGTTATAAGCCCAGTTGTTAGCGATGAACGTGTCTTTAATCATTGTTGAAGGGTCCTAACAAACAAAGAATCTATAGAACAAGGTAAAGATTGGTTAGTTCTTTAATAGCTTTTATTATTTCTACCTTGGAGATGTTGAAGCCATGATAGAGATGTAAATCGAGTGAATTTGCATGTGTTTTCTTGATGAATTAGTGATATGGTGTATGATTATTGAGGTTTTCATGGTGTAATTATGTGGGTTTTAGGAGATTGATGCATGTGGTTTATTGGATGATGAAATTCCATGTTTATGGGATCCTAGATGGGTTGTATGATGTGAAAAAATGGTTTAAATTTGTGTCTTGTGTAGAAAATAAAAGTTCGAGACGAAAGACAGGTCAACCGTTTGACTTAGATCATTTCATAATTTCACCCACCATTTGAAACCCATCATCCCACTTACCACATTTTCTATCCACTAGTTGCAAGTCACCGTTTGACTGTGAAACCAACTAATCAACCTCTAGGTCGATCAATCGATTTGACTATTATGTCAGCTAGTTTTATATTTACTATAATCTGAGCTACAAAGATTGGATTAAGATGATTCAAACTGATTTGGAAACCCCTTTCCAAGTTCTGCAGCCCTAAAATACCAAGTAAGATTTAGAGTTACGCTTATATATGTTTGGTGAAATTTAGCTTATATGTGTTTGGGGGTCTCATTGGAAGCAAACTCTCTATCCCTAGGAATGGAGGTATTGTTTGCCTGCCTCTCACTCTCTCTAGACCCTAGCGATAGTTTTTGCTGTCGTTGGGATATACTGGGTATGATTGTTGTTGTTGTTGTTGTTGTAGTATGTTTGGTGAAATTAATTTGTTGATACTAGAGTAAGTAATGCTTATGATTGTGTTACATTAATTGTCTTCTTAGTTAAGTGTTACAAATATGTTAAAATGACTATTTTAAGCTTCTAAATGATTATGTATTATGCTATATGCATGTATTACCTAAGGAGGTACATGAAAATGAATGAATAAAAGTGTAGGCAACGTCTTTCTCTGTTCTTGACTTGATTGTTATTAGTTGATGAGTTGCCTATGAGAAGCTTATGTATGTTATCCTGAGGCGAAAGAAAGAATGTGTAGGACCAATAAATAAAGGTTATTTGACGAGAATGGATGGTGTCATGCAACGATATGGCCTCTGACACAAGACATGTCATGCAACAGTATGACTTCTGACATGCAGAAATATTAAATGAAAGTTTTAATGTCACGGTATAGCCTTTTACGTAATAAATGTCATGTAATGACGTGCATCCGACATGTATGAAAGCTAAACAAAACGAATGGCATACAATGGTATGATCTCTCTCATGTCAAAAAGATAAATAGAACATGTCATGCAGTGGTAGAGCCTCTGACATATAAGAAAAGCATAAGTTATGTAAAGAAAGATAATGTATTTTGTAGAAAGGTGTGTTCAACTTAAGCTATTGGAATGATAAATCATGCATTTCATAACGTAATATTGTCATCATCATCACCATCATCCGGACCCAGTATATCCTAACGACAGCAAAAGCTATCGTTAGGGTCTGGGGAGGATAAGTGGTAGGCAGAGAATACCTCTATCCCAAGGGATAGAGAGTCTGCTTCCAGTGAGACATCCGGCTCTATATGTACCTGCATAAATGACATGATAATAGAGATATGTTGTGCTAATGTGTTAGTGAGGAAATTCAAGAAATACAAAGAAAACAACAGTATAACATACGCAACCAAGTGAAAAGTCAACCTAAAGCGTAGATAGTGTCTACGCCTATCTGTGTCCTTAAATATACTCTAAACTGTCCCTATATATGTCCTATAACTCGTTAACCTTAATCTTATGTCTCCATGACCTCCTATCCTGGACCATGTCCTCCAAAAGAGGTGCAAATCTAGTAGGTCATGCCTTATCTGCTCATTCCAAGTCAGTTTGGGTCTGTCTTTACTCCTATTCCCCTCTGCAATGAGGTTTTCGACGCAGTCTGTCTCCGCTTGACATGCCCAACCATCTCATTCTGTCCTCCCTTATCTTATCTGCTATACTAGCCATGCCTAATCTTTTTCGAAACACCTCGTTTCTGATCCGGTCTAGCCTTGTATGCCCACACATCCATCTTAACATCTTCATCTCTGCTACTTCCATCTTCTGTAATTGTGACCTCTTGATGGCCCAGCAGTATGTCCCATATAGCATTGCCGGTCGCACTGCCACCCTATAAAATTTTCTTTTTAATTTAGTTGGGAAATTTTTGTCACACAGCACCCCTGAGGCCGCCCTCCATTTATCTTTTACTGAGCATGTAAGAGCTCATCTTTCTTTACTCACATATTTTCCTTTGATGATTTAGATGAAGCCTCCCAGTATTGAGATATTCTGAAAGCTTATGTTTGTGTCTTTATCTGATGCATGGAGATTTTATTTATGTTTTAAAGATCTTATGCTATAAGATTGTGAAATTTGAGATATTGTTATGTTATGTAAGTTTTTGATTTATACATCTTCTATTGATTAGTTACATGTCTTACAAAGTTGAATTTTCTTGGCATTTGAACCATTGGACATTGACGGTCTTACTCATGATATTGTAGTTGATGAGGCCGAGATCCTCACCGGGTAGATCAGAGGTGATCCTTGTGGTATACCATTAACTTTTTGTCTGGATTCGTCAAAAGAACCTGAGATAAAAAAGAAACATTAGAGGCCCAAGGCGCTGCCCTGGAAAAACCCTCCGATGCCCAAGTCAGTTATGGGTGTATTTGTAGGCATTTTATGCTAGAATAAAGGTTTAGATGAAACCTGTAATAAGATATCACTGAGTGTATGTATGTTTAAATGTTGGTTGAGAAGCCTTTTTCGAGGATCTCTCCTTGAGAGTTTTGAAAGTTGGATCTCTTTCCCCGTCTGGAAAGAGGTGTATTTATGCACAAGGTTGAGGAGAAACCGATGCTCTGCCCGATGATGTGATTTTTTCTTATGTCAGATGGCTATCTTGTCTGCTGCAAAGATGCAGTCTGAGGAGAAAAATGCCTGGGACTACGGCTGCGTCAGTGGCTGACTCTGTGTCCTATAGGTCGGCCATCAATGATGACTTTGTACTTAGCCAAGCGATGATTGATACCTGGAAAGTACTTTGCAAAAAGGTCTTGATGGGTCACAGATGACTGTTGATAATATCTTCTTTGGTCTTATCCGAAATACTCTGAGCAACAGCCTTTATGAGAGCAAGGCCGAGGCTAGAGCTCGGTGCTAATATGAAGTTGAGGTCAAAGCTGTGCCGAGGCCGAGCTGAATATGCTTTTATAGAAGTTGTGCAATGTTGATTCCTTTCATTTGCTGAGGTTGACCAGAGGCGGATGCTTTGACTGAAGCATTGCCGAACCGAGGTGCAGTATGTTAAACTAGTGCCGACCTGACTCAGGCATGCGGCTGAGCTGACCAAGGATTGAATTTGCCTTAGCCACTTTAATAGACTTGCTTCAACTAAAGTGTAATATGGTCGAGCAGAAATGCGTTCCTGCCGAGCTGCAGGAATTAATCGTCTCAAACCTAGATTTGCCGTTAACTGTTTGTTGACTAACCGAATATTTTTGGCTCATCATTTGCCCCCAGATTAGTTTGGCCGAGCTGACCAGGACAGGCAGGCTAATCTTTTCAGAACTTTTAATGTATTGTCCTTTCAAGTATGACGTGTCTGCCTCTGATCGAGCCGTACTACGCATTCACTGTTTGCGCAGAGCACGAGGCGTCAGTTACGCACCTTTTCAAATCTGGCGTTTGCAGGTATCAAGGACGAATCATTCGAGGTGACTTTTGGGATGGCCAAAAAGAGGTCTATAAATAGAGCCTTCTGACGGTTTTTTGAACTTTTTATTTTCTCTACCCTTTTGCATCTGCGCTCTGCTTTCTCCGGCGTCTTCCCCAAATTTCCTCTGGCAATTCCTGTCTTCTCTGGTCGTTCTCAGTCTCCTTCGGTCTTCTTCCCTCTTTTCTCAGCTTTACTATAAGTCTTCCTTTCTAGTTCTTCATTATGTCTGCTTCTTCTTCTCGCGACTCCCAAAACTTCTCCGAAGGCGCTTCTTACGCCGGCGGCGGTGGAGGAAGCTCCAATTCCCCATCTCCGTCTGGTAGGACATTTTCTAATGATAACTGTCCTATAGGTAGTCTGTGCAAGACCACTGGTGAAGCTGCTTTGTCCAGCAGAGCCGTCACGGTGGTTGACTCTTCACCGGAGCAAGCAGGGATTGCTCCTGCTCCGGCATCTGTAAACTCCCCAGTTCCGCAGAGGCCCATCCCTGTTTACGGGGATACTTGAAAGAGGTCCGCCCTCTTCTTTTGTTCAAGAGTCTTTTTGTTCTTTGTCTGAGGCCGGTATGAACCGGATATGTAAGACGTATAGAATTGACCGGGATTGGTTCGGCCCAGTTCTGCCTTTGCCGAGTCAGACTGCTTATGATCCTCCAAAGGATTATGAGGCAGTCTACGAAGAATACTTTAAGTCGGGGTTCAACCTTCCCATTCCTGAACCCCTTGTCCGAATTTTGCGTGCTTATAGCCTCAGAATTCCTCAAATTCAGCCAAATGGTTTGAAACTCATACATTGTTATCTTCTCTTTCTTAGAATAGCAGAGTATCCTTTTAACGCAAACCTCTTTAGAGCCCTTTTTTTCTTGCCGGGCTTCGCATAGCTGATATTATTTCAACAAGCGAGCTCCTAATAGCGACTTCCATCTCACTGTTAACATTTCTACCTTTACCAAGAACTGGAAAAGTAAATTTTTCTATGTTAAAAAGGTTGAGCTGTCGAAAGGGAATATCTGGAAGTTTGGTAAGGCGGATAACCTGAGGCCGACCTCCCAATACTGTGATGAAGCAGCCAGACTTCGGAGTCTGTCCATCATAATTGACTGGCAGAAAGTGGACTACGACATTTTAGTGGCGATTGACCTGAGCCATTCGGCTGTGGGTCAGAAATATCTGCCTATTTCTCCTTATAATTTGATCATTGTTAGAGGTTGGTCTTGATACGCCTTAACTTTTGTATTTTCTTACTTTCAGTTGATAACTGTTTCGTTCTTGATGCAGGCTCAATGGCTTCTGGCAATGACGATTACACCAGCAGAATGGCCGAGGCGGCTGCAAGGAAAAGAGCTCGCACGGCCAGAAGAGTCGCAGGACTTACTTCTGGGGGGGCCTCTATTGAGAAATATGTTTGGATAATTTTCAAAGTCATGATTTTAAGTGGTGAATACTTAAAAATGTCACACATGGTGTTATATGTGTTTAAAAGTTGAAAAAGTTGACATCGATCTCTCAGGTTGTTGCACATCGATCGATCTATGTAGATCTCTCACATCGATCGATCTATGTAAGGCAGAAAAGTTTAAGACCTTTCTATGAGACATCAATCTCTAAACCTGAAACACATCGATCGATCGATGTACATCGAACCCTCACTTCGATCGATCGATGTAGGTCAGAGGCAAACTCTGAAACTTTCTATGAGACATCGATCTCTGAAGCTGAGGCACTTCGATCGATCGATGTCTAGGGTTTTTAGAAATAATTTTCTAAAATGTGTTGAAATGGTTGTTTTCATTTGTATATGAATTATACATGTTCATTATGTGATTATTACGTATTTTTGGTGATTATTATTGTCTTGTGACTAACATGCCTTGGAAGTTTCTACAACTTACCAAAAGGGGCAAAATTGATATTTTGAGTTTTGTACGAACATAATATGGTGGAAATATTTCAATAGCATATTCTTCTACTCTTTATGATGACAAAGTTGGTATCATGGTTATTTTTTACCATCGGGGTCATTTCTGGAGTTTTCTCACACCAGGGGTATTTTAGTCATTTCACCCCGAGGGAATTTTTGGTATTTTCACTCAAGGAATCTCTTGAGCATATTATTATCTTCATTTTGGAGCTGTGTTATTATTATTTTGAAGATAATATGGTGATCTTTTATCTTATTCTCTCAACCGATGATATTATTGACTATAACTGGATATGTGACGATTTGAGATGTCACATTCTATTTTTTCTTGAAGACTCTCTTATATATGTTATAAGAGAATATTTATCATCATTATTCAGAGATATTAAAGGTGTCAAAGGTGTGGAAATGTTCTCAACATATAAGAAGAAATATTGGGGAATTTCGGTGTTACACGTTGACATAATCTTGTCAATTGTTATCTATTTATTTCTTCTTCAAAAATTTGAGTTGCTACACATATTGGTATGTCCAAAAACGTGTTTAATCAGGTGGATATGATGTTGTATACATTTTATGAGTTGGAGACAAGTGGACCAACCAAGAAGGAACTAGTTGGCAAAATTGCCAACTTGGAAATTTCAAAACTATAGCCAACGGCTATTTGGTGTACAAGGTATTTTCAGCAGATTTTTGGAAGTCAAATGGAGATCTCACATGTCCTATTATTATGCTTGAATTTGAGGATAATTTGGTGGTATTATCCTTTCTTATTTTATTAAGAAAAATCAATATATATTTGTTGGAAAATGGATGATAACCAACGGCTATATGCTGAAATTTGGAGCTGAATTTTGTTTGAAAATGTTCAACATTCACATGTCCTATGTTTATGCCAAGAAGTTTAGGCATTTATCTTCTCTTATTATCTATTCATGTTAAGGATAATTCAAGACAATTCCAAGTCACTTTTTAGTTGAAATTTTCGGCCAAGATGACATCCAAGGTGGATCAATCATTGTGTTTTATTTTGCCAAGTGTACAAGGCCAACCAATGATGAGAAAACATTTGGAATTGATGATGAAGTTGGTGACACATGTGCATTCTTATCTTCAAGGCTCAACTTCACACTATAAATAGAGGCATTGGTGAAGAAGATGAAACACACTTGAAGCTCACAAGCATTTGTTGAATTGTCTAGCTTTCATCTTCATCTTCTTGTTGTTATTGTTTTGTTCATTGTAGCAAAGGTATTCTTGTTGTATTGTGGTGAGCTACAAGCCTCTTGGGCTTCATTTGTAAGATTGATTAGCCATCTTTATAAGGCTACATCAATAGGTGTTAGAGGAGTTGCAACTAAGTGTTGCTTAGAAGGTGATTAACCAAGTCTTGAGTAGGGTTGGTGTATAACCCAATGATTAAGCTTGGCTCTTGTTTTAAGGTGTTCTTTTCATAGTAAAATCCAAGGAAAGGTGTTCCTTGGGACTGGAGTAGGTCACATTGACCGAACCAGGATAAATCCTCGGTGTTCTTCTCTTGTTTCTTTATTTCTGTTTTCTGCCCGTTTTGACTGCAGTTTTCACACCAATTCTCATAATTTGAAAAAATAGCTAAATATTTTCAAAATTCGTGATTTTTGGTGGAGTTATACTTCAGACTGTTAGCTTTCATTTTCAACAAGAATCACTTGATTTGAGCAAGGAAAAGTTAGTCTTTCAGTCTTTGCAAGATAACTGCTCCAATCTGGCTGCAATCTGACCAGTTTTAAGAAAACTTAAATTCTTTATTTTTCAAGAATTTTTTAAGGTCAGGGCCTTTTGAAAACTTCCTCTAAACATCCTAAGGAGTGTTTTGATATAAAGATCAACCTTTTTGGTTGAGTATTCAAAGAGAAACACATTTTGCAAAATCAGCAACATTTGGTCCAATTATGTCCAGATTGACCATCTGAATCTTGTTATTTGTTTGAAGGAACAAACAATCTTATTTTTGTCTGATTTTTGGACAGAGTCTTGCTAACTCATTGAATTTCAATTATGGAAAGCTTCATAATTTTTGGAGTTGTGTAAAATTATTTGTGAATTTTTCAAAAACGGGCTATGAATCTGAGGTGGTCTCAGATTCTGTTTTCAAAGGGGATTTTAACAAAGGGTTGTAGTGTAATTTCCGCTAACCACTATTCACCCCTCCTCTAGTATTGTTTATTGAGGTGCACGGTCCAACAGCCTCTGCCTCAGCCTTTCCCCCAACTGTTCTTGTGGCCGAGCCCATACAAGAAGAGCCCCAGCCAGGTGATTGAGATTTCTTCAATTCAAATGTTTCTCAAAGTTTAGATCGAATTCTAACTCTTTTGATGTGTTTTCTTCAGCTCTGCCGACTATGGAAATTCAAGATGATAAGGCTGAGACCTCTCAAACTCAGGTCTCGGCTGAACCTGAAGCAATGGTAGAAGTTGGTGAAGGCTCGAGCCTTCGCTGAAGAAAGAGGCACCGGGGCGAAGGCTCATCCAATGGCCGAGATGCAGGCCCTTCTCAGCCCTTAGAAGTGACTCCACCTGAGCCAGCTGAGGAAGTCCTGCCTCAGCCGGCTGAGACGTCAGACCCAATTCTTATTGAGTTTTCAGAAAATGATTCTACTGTGGACCCGGTCACAGCCAGAAAGCTGAATAAAGTGACGGTTCTACCCCGGGATCAGCAGAAGTTTGAAGCAGCTTCCTGAGAGAACTTGAAGGAGGTCCTCCATTCCAACATTGCTTTGGTAAGTGCATCAAAATTTTTTCTAAGTGTTCATTTAGTTTAACACTTACTCTTTTTCTCACTCTGTTACCCTGGCAGGTCCGAGCCCAAGAGTTGGAGGTCTTGGCTCGAGGAGAAAGATTCCACGAAGCTTTCCAAGCTAAGTCCAGGGAGCTTGATAAAGCTAATCAGCAGAGAGCTGGACTGATTCAACGAATCGACACTCTGCAAGCCAAGGTCTCCAACTTCCAACAAAGGGCGGAGGAGGCAAAGATGAGGTTGGCCACTTCCAACTCCAATGTGGATGAGTTGGAACACAAAATGGCCAACCTGGAGTTGGCTTCCACCCAATCTTTGGCTGAGAATGAGTCCCTGAAGAAGGACAAAGCTGAGCTGTTGCAGTAGAGAAATACTTTTGAAGATCAGTTGGCTCAACTGTGTCAACAATTAGCCGAGGCTGAGGCTAGAGTAGTTGCTGATTTCAGGAGATCTCAACTATTCGAAGAGAACATGATACTGCTACAGAGCTCGACTATGGAGGTTGGCTATACAAAGGCCATAGATGTTTGCTCAGAAATTTAACCCGAGCTGTTATTCTGCCGAGCTGAGCCAAGAATTGGTTAAGAATAAAATTTGTCCAAGCTAATAGACTTGATCTGCTTTAGCTGAGATCATTCTTTGTGATGCTCTGAAACAATCACTTAGGATAGTTCTAAGTTTGCCACTGTCATAAAGTTGATAATGGTATCCTTCCTTGTTTGGCTATTCAGCAATCCGTTTCTCCAGATTTTTGCATGTAATTGACCTTAGCTCTGCCAAGGATATCAATGAACATGTTTGTCTTTGTCTTTTGACTAAGGATATAGGCAACAACTCCTTTCTTTTTTAGAACTAGGTGTCAGTCTTTAATCAGGCCTAGGTTGAGGCCTTTTGGCTGAGACATCCTTTGTTGCAACCGAGATAAAATTATACGTTGCTTGTTTATCCAACTTTTGTAAGACCAATCTGGACTCCAGGATCTGCCTTGTACCGGCCCAGGTTTCCCTTGTTGCGACCGAGATGATTCTGTTCAGCAATTTTTTTAAATTGAACTTTTGCACAGCCAATCTGGACTCCAGGATCTACTCTACCAAACATTTCTTGGATTCTTTCAAGCGTTGACTGATGAGTCATTTACTCTCATAGGACCGATCTGGACTCTAGGGTCTGCCCTATATTATATGGCCAGGTTTCTCCTGTAGTGGCCGAGATGATTCTGTTCAGCAATTTTTTAAACTAAACTTTCGCAGAGCCAATCTGGACTCCAGATCTGCTCTGCCGAACATCTCTTGGATTCTTCCAAGCGTTGACTGATGAGTCATTTACTCTCATAGGACCGATCTGGACTCTAGGGTCTGCCCTATATTAGATGGCCCAGGTTTCCCCTGTAGTGGCCGAGATGATTCTGTTCAGCAATTTTTAAACTGAACTTTCGTAGAGCCAATCTGGACTCCAGGATCTGCTCTGCCGAAAATTTCTTGGATTCTTCCAAGCGTTGACTGATGAGTCATTTTATTGAACCAAGGTGTGAGACTTGTCACACTTTGGGTTCCTTCAAGATCGTTATGCAGATAGCAAATAGTTGAGCCCCCAACATATGAGGACATTTTGTCCGAGATGAAGCCTTGTCAAGCCATAAGGCTGAGGCCTGGAGAGAACTAAGGTAAACCCTTGACAAGCTTTAAGACCAAGGCCCACCGTAGGGTGGACGTGCACACCGGAGTGGACTCCTGATAAGCCTTAAGGCCGAGGAGAACCTTTTCCGTGGTTGGAATGATACTATATCATTTCCTTGATCTGATGAACCATAAGAAAGAAGTCATCGAGGTGGAAAAGCTTGTGACCCGAGTCCCTTTATGAGCCATAAGGCAGAGATCGGCTAAGCGCGAATCCTGTCAGGCTCCAATTCTGTTACAACTCATAAAGTGAACATCAGGTAGGCACATAACTTTTCTTAAACCTAGATGAATCCCTCAGTATGAACGATAAGGTGAAGGAGTAATAATTATGCCCCAACCCAGGCCAAATATCAGAGTGTGTCAGGCCAAGCTGACCCTAGTATGATGGTTGATGCACCAATATCATGAGGCCGAACTGATCTGGACCAGATATCTGTGCAGAACAACTTGGTATAATTCTTCGTAGTCCATGATCTGGATTAACTTATCACCGAATAGAAATGTGCAGGGTTGAGTTGTTTGAAGAACTTGATTAAGATAATGGGAACTTGCCCCCTTTGTCGATAAAAAGCACGGCTTAATATATGGACAATTCTTTTGCAAATAGCAAATTTGTAATAAACATTGAACATCAATGTATTTAAAGCACATATATGTACATGAGGATTTTGGGTACAAGAAAGGTGTAACATAATTCTTTCGTGGGCTTATGCTTTTAGGTTAGCCGTATACTTTCGGAAACCCGCAATCTCTGCCCATCCAAATCTGAATCTTCGTCTCTTGGCGACCTGTGCTGATGTCCAAGTCGGCAACTTTCATCCTGAGGAGGTTGGCCAAAGACCAGCCTATTGTGTAGTCTCAACCTTGGATTGTAGAACCGTTGTAGGTGGCCGAGTTCGATCAGACGCCCAATCTCTTGGGCGAGCTGTCTGCAGTCCTCTGTATCATTCCCAATATCATGATGATAAAGGCAGTACATTTGATGATTCCTCTTGTGGATAGGCCCTGTCAGGGGCTAAGGATCTCTTGCTAGACTTTTCTTCCTCATGTAGGAGAGAATATAGATCTTTGAAGCTAGCAGAGAATTTCTTTCTTTTCCTCGGTCTCCCAACCGAATCTTGATAGAGCGCCTCTCTTGCAGCAGAGCTCTGCCTTTCTGCTGATGACTAGACCTTTTTTCTGAGCGTCTAGCCTCAATCATGAATCCACTCTGAGGGCCAGTATGATATTCTGATCGAGTTGGAGAATATAGAAATTCCTTTTGCAGGGGAGAATTACTGGGACAGAACCCGCTGGGTCCCGTCGCGGAAGCTTTTCCATTCATCCTTTCACCACAGCTTGGAAAACATTAGGATTTTGAGTCACATAACGTATGGACTGTAGAGAAAAAGGGGTTTGAGTGATTTCAAAATATGTGATTTAAATGAATGACATAAAACGTTCATGATATAAACAAACGTGTGCATTATATTGCTTATTACTTGCCTTATTTAGCTCATATATAATGTTGCCGTGCTAACGAGCCATGAAGCGTTAAATCTTACATCACATGGCAAACATTTGTTGTGTTTACACTATTTTCAGGTGCCACCATGAATGAACTAAACTAGTTCATTAAGTGAAGTACTTAGTTAATTAAACTAAGTAGTTCATTAAAGGAAGCTACATTTGAAAAAAGCATAAAGGCAACAAGGCTAAGGAAGGAAAGTCTCCTCCTCCTCTCCTTACTAAATATACACGCCATACATACATATATATACATATATTTTCAGATTTTTTGAAAAAGGCACATACACATGTATTCCAACGTACTACCGACACGTTATATATTTTACGTACGTACGATAACGTCACACCATCATACTTAACTCATATTTATGAGTATATTCAGGTCTTATATCATATGATATAATTCATGGTGATGACAAATTAAATACGACACGTTAAAAGGTTCTAAACCAAAAATTGTTGTATCGGGCGAATACCGAAACTTCGCCAATGTGTCACGTACCTGCCATAAATAAATGGCCAGCCCCTATACTTTAAAAATGTTAAACAATTTCGTGCCTAGGGTGATATTTTCAGCCAAAAATTCTTTCCATGTTGGCACACACAAATCACTCCACATTAAGGCCAAAATGTGAAGATTCCAATTTTAATTTTGTCACATGTTAATGGCGCCACTTTAGACCAGCCAAGTGCTGAGATTTAAAGTATATATTATATATATATTGTTTAACATAATATATATAATATGTGCACAAAGTTGGAATTTAATTAGAGAAAAATCGGGTAATCGATAAATGTCGAAAATTCGGTTTTCTACGTACACAATGCATGGAACATTTTTGGCACATCATACGACACGTATCTAGATAATTTTTACATATGTCATACATCTTAAAGTGTTCTAGAAAATTAAATTAAGGGCTGATTAAAATATAACATGTGTGTATTATTAAATGTGCACTATTTTACAAAGTTAGCAAAAACAAAATTCAGCACATGCATATACATGCATACACGTCACCTACAGCTGAGATGGAGCATATGTGGAGCCTTGTTGGCATATTGATTGGTCAAGAATCAATCATACAATGTTGGTGACTTAAAGAAAGGAACTACAAAAAGTAACATTTCAAATTTTTGTCACAATTGTGACACATGCTGAAAATTCAGCATGTGTGCTAATGTGTGCACGTTTTCAACATCATTATGAGGGAGATTTTACTTCTTGATTAAGGTGGATTAATTGGAAGATAATTTGGAAGCATTTTGAATAAGTTATGGAATTAAAGTGGTGATATATTTGAATATCACACATGCTGAAAATTTCAGCATGTGTAGAAGTGTACATGGCCGAATTTTAGGCCACATTATTGTCTAATTTTTATTCCATAAAAGATGAGAATAATGCATACTAAATGGTGATTGAATTATCCTTTGTTTTCTTGGATTAAATCAATACAAAATAGGCAATATTTTGAATGAAATGTAAATGTGACACATGCTGAAATTTCAGCATGGTATGGCCGATTTTTGCATCCTTGTTTGGAGAAAATTGTCTTGCTAAATTTATGTGATGATCTTGGAAGTTATGGCAATGGTTTTATGATGATTTTGGCACATGTTTAAGTGTTATTCTCAGATTTTCCTAGTCATCAAATGATGACAACATTCAACCAATCAATGAGTGCCAAGTAAGCAAGAGCTTAATGATCATCCAATGAGAAGGTGCCAAGTAAGCAAGATCATGTCACAATGATGACACATATTCTCCCAAGGACTTAGAAGACAATTTTCAAGAGGGGAAAGCACCTAGGGGGGCGGCTACAACATGTTAAAAAGGAAGGAAGAGAACAAACAAAAGACAAGAAGAAGCTTACAAGTTCAAAGGATCAAAAACGCCTACATCCTCTTCTTTCTACACTTCTTTCTTTCTTTCTTCTAAAAGCCCATTGTACTTACATTCATATTCTTGAATAGGCTTATCTTAGACCACCACATATTCTATATCTTTGTAAAAGATTGATCAAGGTGTGATCAATCTTCATTCTTGCTAGGTGGTGGTGTTCGTGCGAATTGTATTCTTCGTACAAGGTTTGTAAAGGGTTGGAGTTGGTGTGTAACTCCATCAACCCTGTGGTAATGTGTATTACGTGTGTGTGACTAGTGTGAACCAAGAAAGGTGTTCCTTGAAGACTGGAGTAGGTTGTTTATAACCGAACCAGTATAAAATTCTCGGTGTCATTTACTTTCAGCATTTACATTTGGTTTCTGCACTGTTTATTGTTTTTAATCACGTCTGTAAAAATAGTAAACGAATTTCAAAAATCACGAACATTTCAGGAAACATAGTCACACGTTTGAAGGTTCGTTCGGCATAAGTTTCAACCCTTTTGGACAAGTATAAGTCACCCAAACGTCCAAAGTTCTGAGACTAGTGCAGTCTGATTTTCAGGCTTGCAAAGGTTGAGATTTTGATCGTATTTGACTAACTTCCCAAAAGCATTTTTCAAAACTGTTTCAACTCATTTAAATAAAACTTATAAGGGGTTAGTCTTTAAATTTTCAGAACATTTGGAGTCATACACAAATAGGAATAAATTTTTCAAATCAGTCTACCGTTTCTGGCAGCGCAATCTGACCACCAACGAATTTTCAAGGGGTTAGAGGTTGAATTTGAATCTGAAATTTTTAGGAGATACTCATAACATCTTAGGCTAAGTTCTCTCCAAATTTCAGAATTTTTGAAGGCCTACAATCTAGTTTTCAAAATGTTTTAAAACTGGTCCTGAAAACAGAAACTGTTTCAGAAGTTGGGTTTTTGGTTTAAAATATTTTAAAAACCACATTTTCCGCACCCACTATTCAACCCCCCGCCCTTCTAGTGGTGCCTTGCAGATCCTACAATTGGTATTAGAGCGCAGGAACACTCACAACAAGAAGATCCAACAATCTGTGTGAGATGGCAGCCACTAGCCATGAAACCGAGGAAAAAGATATGTCAAGCCAAATGTCTCCGCTATTTGAAAATGAGGTAAATTCTGATTCTGACTCGGATTCTGAACTATCTTATGATGATTTATATGTTGAATATCTTGAATTACATAAGTTTGCTAGAACTCTTGCAAAACAAAAGAAACGGTTAATTGAAGACAAGAAATTGTTAGAATCTTCTAACAAAGATCTTGTGTCTCAATTAAACGATTCAAAAGAAGAGTCGTCGTGGATTATAAATTCATTAAATTCTGGAATTTCATCATTGACATCCGAGAACACTAAATTGAAATTCGAGATTTCAAACTTGAAATCAAGGAATGCGGATGTAGAGAAAAAGGTTAAACAATTTGACACAGGAACAAACATGCTAGATCACATCATTTCTTCACAAAAGAATGATAGTGACAAAACCGGACTAGGATACGTTGAGAAAAGTAAGTCACTAAATAAACCAACCAAATTCATTCCATCTAAGAAAATAGATGCATCAAAGACATATGTGGCATCTAAGAAGACGCATAGACCTTTTCTTATGACATCTCAACGTGTTTCTTCTTCACATCATGCAAAATATAATTATGTGCCATATAGATATGAGAAGAAACAAGTGATGCGTACGCGACACTCATATCACAAAAATGCATCTAGATCACGTCCCGTGCGTGCAAACCAAAATGCTTATCAAAAACAGAAACCATACTACATGCATGATGGGATTCTTGGCCAAAGGCCAAACGCATTTGTCACTAACATATATTATATTGCATTCTCATCACCTTTCTCACCTTTTGGAAGACCTAGAAAGGTCACCCAAATTTGGGTACCAAAAGGAACATTTTCAAAGGGTTGAATAAATAACCCTTACGAACGCATGTTATATGAAATGCATGAAATCCGAATTTGAAATGTCTATGGTTGGCGAACTTAACTATTTTCTTGGCTTGATGATTAAGCAAACGAATAAAGGGATTCATATAAGTCAAGCAAAATATGTCAATGACATGATTAAAAAGTTCAATTTTGAAAATTTGAAATCATCCCCCACCCCTATGAGTGTCACTACTAAATTGGACAAAGATGAACATAGTAAAGACTTTGATAATGGCTTATATAGATCTATGATTGGTTCTTTGCTATATTTAACTGCTAGTAGGCCTGATATCATGTTCAGTGTATGTATGTGTGCACGTTTTCAAAGTCAACCTAAGGTGTCTCATTATAATGCGGTAAAAAGAATCTTTCGCTATATTAAACATACGCCCACCTTAGGAATTTGGTACGATAAGGATTCCGAATTTAACTTACATGCTTATACTTGATGCAGATTATGGTGGCTGCAAAATAGATAGAAAGAGCACGAGTGGGACTTGCCAATTTTTAGGAAACTCACTCATTTCATGGTTTTCCAAAAAGCAAGCAACCGTTGCTTTGTCCACTACTGAGGCTGAGTACATGGCACTTAGCCTTTGTTGCACACAGTTGTTGTGGATAAAACAACAACTCTCGGACTTTGGAATTACCGTAAATAGAATTCCTATATATTGTGATAGTATGAGTGCCATTAATTTGTCTAAGAACCCCGTGTTACACTCTAAGGCTAAGCATATAGAAGTACGCTATCACTTTCTTCGTGATCACGTAAACAATGGTGATATCGTCATAGATCACGTACGCACAGAAGCACAAGTAGCGGATATCTTTACAAAAGCCTTAAATCAAGCCACGTATGAATCACTTCGTTCTAAATTAGGCATGATTTCAGTTGATACGATTTGATTTGACGTGATTTGATTTTCTTTCCTTATTTACAGGCATCTTTTGATTTACTTTCCAAAATAAAGGGGGAGAGAAAGCATAATTTAAGTGGGAGAGAGATTCTAATTGATACTGATTCCAGAAATCAAGGGGGAGCGGATTTGAAATTTGAAATTCAAATTTCAAATTTATGCATGATTGAAGGGGGAGCGATAGCATTTAAATCATGTATATGAGTTATTTTGAAAATCATCAAAACGGGGAGATTGTAGAGAAAAAGGGGTTTGAGTGATTTCAAAATATGTGATTTAAATGAATGACATAAAACGTGCATGATATAAACAAACGTGTGCATGATATTGCTTATTACTTGCCTTATTTAGCCCATATATAATGTTGCCGTGCTAACGAGCCATGAAGCGTTAAAGCTTACATCACATGGCAAACATTTGTTGTGTTTACACTATTTTCAGGTGCCACCATGAATGAACTAAACTAGTTCATTAAGCGAAGTACTTAGTTAATTAAACTAAGTAGTTCATTAAAGGAAGCTACATTTGGAAAAGGCACAAAGGCAACAAGGCTAAGGAAGGAAAGTCTCCTCCTCCTCTCCTTATTAAATATACACGCCATACATACATATATATACATATATTTTTAGATTTTTTGAAAAAGGCACATACACATGTATTCCAACGTACTACCGACACGTTATATATTTTACGTACGTACGATAACGTCACACCATCATACTTAACTCATATTTATGAGTATATTCAGGTCTTATATCATATAATATAAGTCATGGTGATGACAAATTAAATACGACATGTTAAAAGGTTATAAACCGAAAATTGTCGTATCGGGCGAATACCGAAACTTCGCCAATGTGTCACGTACTTGCCATAAATGGCCAGCCCCTATAATTTAAAAATGTTAAAAAATTTCGATATTTTCAGCCAAAAATTCTTTCCATGTTGGCACACACAAATCACTCAACATTAAGGCCAAAATGTGAAGATTCCAATTTTAATTTTGTCACATGTTAATGGCGCCACTTTAGACCAGCCAAGTGCTGAGATTTAAAGTATATATTATATATATTATGTGTAACATAATATATATAACATGTGCATAAATTTGGAATTTAATTAGAGAAAAATCGGGTAATGGATAAATATCGAAAATTCGGTTTTCTATGTACACAATGCATGGAACATTTTTGGCACATCATACGACACGTATCTAGACACTTTTTACATATGTTATACATCTTAAAGTGTTCTAGAAAATTAAATTAAGGGCTGATTGGAATATAACATGTGTGTATTATTAAATGTGCACTATTTTACAAAGTTAGCAAAAATAAAATTCAGCACATGCATATACATGTATACACGCCACCTACAGCTGAGATGGAGCATATTTGGAGCCTTGTTGGCATATTGATTGGTCAAGAATCAATCATACAATGTTGGTCACTTAAAGAAAGGAACTACAAAAGGTAACATTTCAAATTTTTGTCACAATTGTGACACATGCTGAAAATTCAGCATGTGTTCTAATGTATGCACGTTTTCAGCATCATTATGAGGGATATTTTACTTCTTGATTAAGGTGGATTAATTGGAAGATAATTTGGAAGCATTTTGAATAAGTTATGGAATTAAAGTGGTGATATATTTGAATATCACACATGCTGAAAATTTCAGCATGTGTAGAAGTGTACATGGCCGAATTTTAGGCCACATTATTGTCTAATTTTTATTCCATAAAAGATGAGAATAATACATACTAAATGGTGATTGAATTATCCTTTGTTTTCTTGGATTAAATCAATACAAAATAGGCAATATTTTGAATGAAATGTAAATGTGACACATGCTGAAATTTCAGCATGGTATGGCCGATTTTTGCATCCTTGTTTGGAGAAAATTGTCTTGCTAAATTTATGTGATGATCTTGGAAGTTATGGTAATGGTTTTATGATGATTTTGGCACATGTTTTAAGTATTATTCTCAGATTTTCCTAGTCATCAAATGATGACAACATTCAACCAATCAATGAGTGTCAAGTAAGCAAGAGCTTAATGATCATCCAATGAGAAGGTGCCAAGTAAGCAAGATCATGTCACAATGATGACACACATTCTCCCAAGGACTTAGAAGACAATTTTCAAGAGGGAAAAGCACCTAGGGGGGCGCCTACAACATATTAAAAAGGAAGGAAGAGAACAAACAAAAGACAAGAAGAAGCTTACAAGTTCAAAGGATCAAAAACGCCTACATCCTCTTCTTTCTACACTTCTTTCTTTCTTTCTTCTAAAAGCCTATTGTACTTACATTCACCGCATACGCTCCTCATATGTGAAGGCAGCAGTAGGAGTTGAAGAATTTTCTGGCTCCGGGGAACACTGTTCCGTTTGTTGTGGAAGAGGTCATTGATGTCTTCCGGGGGTCATAGGTCGCTTGCACCCTTTCCCATCTCTTTTATCCATTCTTCCAAAGAAGGTTGGGTAAGACAATTGCCAAGAAAACCCTTGAAAGGCAGTTTTTAAGGAATATGGAGGTAAAGCCCCTCCTTCTAACACCAAATGATGAGGACGAGATCCTCACCGGGTGGATCAGAGGTGATCCTTGTGGTATGCCGTTAACTTTTCGTCTTGATTCGTCAAAAGAACCTGAGATAGAAAAGAAACGTTAGAGGCCCAGGGCGCTGTCCTGGGAAAACCCTCCAACGCTCAAGTCAATTATGGGTGTATTTGTAGGCATTTTATGCTAGAATAAAGGTTTAGATGAAACCTGTAATAAGATCTCACTGATTGTATGTCTGTTTGAATGTTGGCCGAGAAGCCTTTTTCGAGGATCTCTCCTTGAGAGTTTTGAAAGTTGGATCCCTTTCTCCGTCTGGAAAAATGTGTATTTATGCACAAGGTTGAGGAGAAAGCTGTGCTCTGCCCGATGACGTGATTGTTGCTTATGTGAAATGGCTATCTTGTCTGCTGCAGAGACGCAGTCTGATGAGACAAGTGCCTGGGACTACGGCTGCGTCAGTGGCTGACTCTATGTCCTGTAGGTCAGCCAACAATGATGACTTTGTACTTAGCCAAGCGATGATTGACACCTGGAAAGTACTTTGCAGAAAGGTCTTGATGGATCCCAGAGGACTGTTGATAATATCTTCTTTGGTCTTATCAGAAATACTCTGAGCAACAGCCTTTATAAGAGCAAGGCCGAGGCTAGAGCTCGGTGCTAATATGAAGTTGGGGCCAGAGCTGTGCCGAGGTCAAGCTGAATATGCTTTTATAGAAGTTGTGCAATGTTGATTCCTTTCATTTGATGAGGTTGACCAGAGGCGGATGCTTTGACTAAAGCATTGCCGAGCCGAGGTGCAGTATGTTAAACTAGTGCCGACCTGACTCAGGCATGCGGCTGAGCTGACCAAGGATTGAATTTGCCTTAGCCACTTTAATAGACTTGCTTCAGCTAAAGTGTAATATGGCCGAGCAGAAATGCATTCCTGCCGAGCTGCATGAATTAATTGTCCCAAACCTGGATTTGCCGTTGATTGTTTGTTGACTAACCGAATATTTTTGGCTCATCAGTAGTGAAGATATGACATCCATATTTGATATTCACACTCCACACAGTTTTGTTAGTTATTGAATCAATAATAAAACATTAATGTAAATTTTCAAGTCAATGGTCGAGGATTAGGTAGGATGTAGCTCTAAAACATTAGATAAGGTGCAATTTATAATAATCGCAACATCATTTCATGCAATAATTATACTTTTTTTTTTGGAGAAGCAGAAAATTTATAAGTAGTCATCAATTACTATGACATATAAGTGGCATAAAAATAAGTATATTACAAGTATTAGCGTGTAAAAGGATAATGCAGATTGAAATTGATACATCAAATCTACTAAGATATTATTTCTTTGCCAAATTGCAATTTTCGTCATAACATCATTAGTTTCCATAATTGTTTCTTTTAGAAACGGAGACTTTTGTTAATGATTAGTTTCCATATTTCGATAGGAGGACAATAATATTTTCCATTTATAAAATTTAGAGATAGTTTTGATATCCTCTTTCAAGTTTTCTTTTTTTTTGTTTCCCATACATCACGATTAAATACCAATACAATACCTATCATATACTTCAATATGATTTATGTTTGTTCATACAATAACTATGTTTCAATCGTACAAAAAAGAATTGTCAAAGAAAATATGTCATTTGTTATCATGTATCATGCACCATAAACTAAACAATTGCTCGTTACATGATATTCACGTATATTTAAAAAGAACATACAGCTATACTTTTTTCTTTTTAAGCAAAACAAACAGTATTAATAGATTAATGAAATTTCTTATATGTACATATAAAAGATTAATGGCAATTCTGGCTCCACCACGTGACCAAATCTATGAAAAATAAAAGTATAATATTTAAACACATGGGCAAAAGAGTAATTTCAACATGAATCGCCTCTATGAATACCGTTCCTAACCCTCACCTTATCTCTCTCTCGCCCCCCTAAAAAAAATCTCTCCTTTCCTTTTTCTTTCTGTTTCTCTCTCCTCCATTCCTTAGACAAGAAGCCATTTCCTCCCCATAAATTCCCCCCAAGGTCAATTCTTTTTCTCTTGTTTTCTAATGTAATTTAAACCCTTTTTTGTTTCAGTTTTGCTTTTCTTGGATCTGAATCTCACTTTTTCCTTTTTCTTTTGTAAGGTTTTGGGATTTATTGAGGTGAAGAATTTGAAGGAAAAATGAATAGGTGGGCATCATGTCATCATCATCAGCAGCAAAAGGCCTTGGTGGGATTTGGTTGTGTTGGGGAATTGAGGAGAGGGGATAATCGTAATACTAACAGCTTCTCCATGGCCAATTCCAATGGGGTTGTTTGTCCTAAGCCTCGTAGAATTGTTAATGTTAATGACCCTGTCTCCTTCAGATCTTCAAGATTGCTTCACAACAAGTAATTTTTGTTTCTTCCTTTTTCTTCTCTTCATTTTTTTACTTTCAATGGAGATATTTGGGGATAAAGCTCATGTCTTTGTGTATTTTTTTATATAGAAGAAAGGTTTAGCTGTTCTTTCCCTTTTTTTCCTGAGGAATTTGGGTAATTTGGATGAAATTTAAGTGTGCGGATATGGTTAGCTTTTATATTCTTGAGTTTTTGTTATTGAATTTTTGCTCTTGTGGTGCAGCAATCATCATATGGAGGCCTTGGATTCAGGAGCTGGAACTGAGCTTCTAGATATCATTCTCACAAAGGTGAAGTTTTTTGTCCTCTGTTGCAGAATAGTCCTCAAAATTTTCTGGTTTGATTGAATTTTTTTTCATTTATCTCAAAATTTTCACATTTTTGGTGAACTTTTTTCTCCTTGGTAATAGTAATTATAAGAATCAGTATATATGTATATATGTATATATATGGCTACTGGAATTCTTAAGGGCATTTTTCACCCTTGTGGAAATAGTGATATCTCCATTTTATTAGTTGGAAATATATATTCTTGGCTTGAAATAGTTGTAAACTTGACAGGATTAATTTACCACAGGAAAAAAACTGTTCGGATTTCCTCGATAGTGATTATCACCTTGTCTTATTCATTGTATTCTTATGTTTGGCCCATGCCTGTGAAGAAAATACATCAAAGATTCGATTTTAGACTGCTAACCTGTTTTTGACTTGGATCAATAGAAACCACTTGCATAACGACCTAGATAACCATGTTTCTTGGATGTCTAATCCTTTTTCATGCTAATGTTGATAAATTTGATTTGTTGTTGACAGGGGGATTATGGAGCTGAGAAATCAAACTTCCAAGTGGATTCCTCCCCTCCATTTTACAATGGCTCTCCTCCGGTCAGGGCTTCAAACCCCCTTGTTCAAGATGAGCAGTTTCGAGACGGGAAGCCAAGTCCATTATCGCCTTCAATTGAGGTGCCAATGAATTCTTCGCCATTGCCTCGTAAGAGCTTGAACGGAGGAGGATGTGTTGGAGTGACATACGGGCGTAACCAGCCTCCAGTTAGAGTTGAAGGATTCAACTGTCGCGTTTCTGCTGTAGCTTAGATCAAAGCTTAAAGCTTCAAAAGATTTAGAGACACCTCCTCCCAAGAAGGCATGGTGGATATATAGTTCATTCCTTGAGGGAGAGAGGAACCTAATTTGTTTAATTGTGTAAATAGAGGTTGAGAGTGAGAGTACTTAGCATCATCATCACCAATTTGATGGTGCTTTTGTGTTCTTTTTGGTGTTCAGCAATCAAGAATGTCATCATGTGAATATGTAATGAGGGTGACAAAGAAGTTGGTTGATTTTCCCAAAGGGAAATCTGAGAAATAAAGAGGGCTATGGAGAAGAAGGCCAAGTGTTTCTTCCCATTGGCATTAGTTTTTTTTTTCTCTTCATTCTTAGAGGATTTACTAATTAATTCGTCTTGAGTCTTGTCCTTCTTTTGTAATTCTGATCTGAAGGCAGGGAGAAGATATTGTTGTTATTAAATTATATTTTATAAAAGTTCTTGAGCTTGCTCCTATAGATATTTGTGCTCAGATTCAATTGTTGCAGCACATCACATGGCTTTTATCTTCTCTTCATATATATACACACATACACACACATATGTATGTGTTGTGTGTGTCTATATATATATATATATATATATATATATATATATATATATATATATATATATATATATACATATATACACACACACACACATATATATATATATATATATTAGTGCAATTGTATATATTGTATATATAGATATTAACCTTGTTTGTACACGTGTGTTTTGTTGGATCGAAATCCCTGCACAAACACCACTAGAGGAGGGGTGAATAGTGGTTAGCGGAAATCACACTATTTTTGAACCTTTTTCAAAATCTCTCAGTTCTGAAATCTGAAACTCAAAAAACAGAAACTGTTTTTGCAAATATTTTTTCGACTTTAAAAACACTTTCAAAAATTATGAAACTTTCCAGAAACACACTTCAAGATGTTTTCTAACTCCTGTGAAAATTTCAAGTCAAAATGAGATCTTTAAGATCTTCAACTAATCAAAAACTTTTTGTCTACACAGAATTTCAGAACAGAGTTCAGAAATTGACTCAACTTCACAAATTTTTCCCGTCAATCCCCAAGTCCAAAACCTTTGAAAATTTAATACAATAACCCTTAAGATATGTATAATAATGGGTTGAAACATTTTTGGAAAATTCGTTTGGGAAGTTAGTCAACCAAGTCACTTTTCTCAACTTTTGCAAATCTGAAAAACAGATTGTAGCAATTGCAGAACTTTGGACTTTTGATTAACCTAAACTTATCCAAATTGAGTCAAATTGGTTTCAAATGAAAGCTAAGAGACTAAAGTATGTCTCTGCAAAATTTTAGCAATTTTGAAAACCGTTTACTATTTTTTCTAGAATTTATAAAACGTGTTAACAAAACAGAGAATAGAAAACTGAAAGTGTAAAGTACGGAAAGTAAAGAACACCAAGAATTTTATACTGGTTCGGCCAAATGTGCCTACTCCAGTCTTCGAAGACACCTTCCTCGGTATTCACTATCACCAGTGTCACAGAATTACACCTTAGCTCGACCATTGGGCTTCACACCAACCCTATTCAAGCTATTCACAACACCTTTACAGAATTTCAGCACTATCACATCTCATACACATTTTCACCTTTTGATTAAGCCTTATAAACTTGGCTTATCAATTACAATAATTCTACCACAACAAGGTGTATCTAAGCAGTACTACAATGCTTCAAAAATTTCACCACAAGCTGCACAATAAAAATAGAGAAGAAGAAGAAGATAGCAAGAGAGGTGTGTCTTCAACTCTTCACTTCAACCTCTATTTATAGTGTGAGGCATCATTGTTGATAAGATTGCCATTTGTCACCTTGAATGTCATCAAACACACTTGTCTTCACACCATTGGTTCTTGTCTTCAAGACTTTGCACACTTGGCACCTTCAAGCAATGTGATTTGTACATCTATGTCACCAACTTTTTCAGCATTATATGACATGGAAATTTCAGATTTGAAGGAGATAAATGATGAGATAAATGATGACTCTCAAAGATTAACCAAGTTTGTTCCATCATAATAGCACATGTGGGAGAAGAAATCTCAACAAAAATTTGAACTCCATTTATCTATAAAAACCGCCCATATGGCCATGTGTGTGCCATGTTGACAACTTTTTGCCACTAAGTATAATCCTTGAGTTTTGATTGGGTCTAGCATCATTTCCTTTGACACTTGTCATCACATGAGATAGTCATCTTGTGCACATGTAAATGCATCATTTTGATGAGAAAAATAAGAGTTAATCTCAGCCCTTGAATTCAAAATGAATGGCTAGATTTAAGTAGAAAATAGTCAAAACTATTTCCACCTTCCTCTCCTTGAAAGTTGTAACCATTTACCATGTCAATTGTGACATGAAATTACTGCAAAATAATCTGAGAATAAGTCTTACAATGATATCATAAGATGACCATATAGTGTGACAAAATAAATGTCACATAACAAGAAATCCCAAGAATACCGAAAACCAAATATAGCAATTATAATCTCGATGTTGATACTTCAAGAATACCATAAGAAATCCATAATGATGATAATAATATCCTTGAGAAATAATCATAGTGAAGTCGTCGCAATATGCTCCGAGAATAAAAAGACGATAATTCCTTTGATAGCATTTTTTGAGAAAGATAGTCTTGTCTTGAAATAATTATGACGAATGTCATAGAGATAGTCTTGAGATGATAATATCATGTTACATAGTAGCATATTATAAAATATGTGAAGATAATGTACCTGCAAGACTTAAAATTCCAGTTTTTGCCATTTTTGGTAAGTCGTATAACTTCCATGGCATATTAGTTACAAGACATAATAATAATCATAAATATCAAATAATAAAATCACCAAAATCATATATGAAACATTAAGAACATATATGTAAATGAAAACAACTATTCATCACATTTTAGATAGCATGAAACACTTTGTTACGAGAGTGAAGTAACACATAATAATATTTTTTTCATAGATTAAGCGCTTTATGTAGCGCTGCATGTTGCCATCAGAACTCTCTGTTCAGAATTTTCAAATGATAAAGTGCTTAGTGTAGCGCACCAGAACTCTCTGATCCGAGTTTTCCAAATGATAAAGCGCTTAGTGTAGCGCGCCATAACTCTCTGATCCCAGTTTTTCATAGGATAAAGTGCTTTATGAAGAGTTCAATATTTGAACTAAAGTTTCTGTTTAAACTTTCTGAATGATAAAGCGCTTTATGAAGCGCTCAATGTTCTCTGTTTAAACTTTCTGCAAAATGAAACGCTTGATCAGGCGCTGTCTGATGAAAAGTTTTAACATATAATACTCATGCAAATTATCAAAACCAAATCATAAGTCAACATTTTCATCTTTTTATCATATGAGTGACACTTCCTTAAGTAATCAACACTTAAAATCATAACTTTGAAAATTAACTTAAAATCATAACTTTGAACATTATCCAAACATATTTTTCAACATGTTTGGCAATGGGATTTTCGGATTGGTTGGGGAGGCTAATGGAAATTTTTTGATTGGCTGATGACTAATGGGCCAAATTTTTTTTTGAGTAAAAGACAAATATTCATTGCCCTGCAGATCCGTATCATCTTAGCCCCAAGAAGCTTTGTAGATGATACAACTTAAAAACTCAGTGGCTTCTAGGTTGGCAAAGCTTTGCCCGAGACCTACTACAAGGTGCCTACTGCATAGCGAGCCAGTAATTCTCTAACTCAATTGGGTCGGATACAATGATTTTGTCATTACAGGCTCAGATGACACTATTGCATCCACATTATTTTACGTGTGTCTTGGTTCGAACCAATTGTAGTAATATCCTAACCTAATTACCAATTAAGCTACGTCCATGAAGCAATAGACCAAAACTTTGAATAGGACTCCCAATCCGGCCTTGTCAAGGGTGCTGGTGTAGCGCCCCCCTCCCGAGCCCTAGCATCGAGAACAGTGCACCCGCCGTAGCCTACTACGAGGACTACAAAGCGTCGTTCAAACTTCTCTACACGCCAGAAACTGACGTAGAAATTTTTTCACAGAAACGATAATTAAAGAAATAAACAACTTTATTAGATTAAATCCATCAGAATAAAATCAACTACAAGGGTTGACGAAACCCACTAAGTCAAGTATGAAATACTAAAATCATACAATAAACCTAGGTGAAGGTCTATCTGACTATCCCCAGAACAAGCTCCCGGTCAACAAGATCCTTTCTCGAGCCCAGCTCACTCTTTCCAGCCTGCGTAATCTGTCTCATCCTCGATACATACATATATACTCTTAATCCTGCTCACCTGTGGAGGGTGGTGGGGGAGTGAGTGATGGGAGTCACTTGTAGGTTACCCGTCTCTCCCGAAAAGGAAATGTCACATACTGAGTCGGGTAAACACATAAAGCACGTAAAGCATGGAGCAGATAAATAAAGCAAACAAGCATAAACAAATAAATAATAAAGCAAATAAAGCATAAATAAGGAAATAGCACATACCCGATCCGATCCGTATCCCAAACGTAGCGCTGAAACAACTTAATAACAAGGTCATCGATAATCACAACAATAACAAATGCAATGCGCAACTTCATGATGCATGCTCCTCTATCTCCGTGTCACACGCAGTCATTTAATATCACACGCTATGCTCTTTCTTTTTCATGTTATGCTATGTATGTCCCGGGTCCTATTAGGTGAAGGTAACCATTATTACCAACACCCATCACACGCCTCGTCAGGCCACACGTCTCGTAGGACCACACGGCTCATAGGCCAAATGCAATGCTCGTGCCATGAATGCGTCACACTTGCACACTTCCAGTTCTCCTATGTTGCATGCTCCGTTCTATGTTGCGTATTGCCTATATTGCGTAGTTACCCTATGTTGCGTGGGGTTCATTACTGTATTTTATCTTCTACCGTTATTTTATCTTTCTAGACTTTATTTTAGGTTTCTACACTTTATTTCATTTTTCCTAGGCTTTCACACACTGAAATCTTATATTTAAGTATTTTTATCTTCCCCTACTATTTTCTTTATTTCTTTTATTTTAATTTATTTAATGGGTTTCTAAATGATATTATGATTATTATATTAGATTAACCAATTATTTTTATATAATTATTAATTTTTTTCTATTATCGTTTTTTTTCCGAAGGCATACTGGTATCTCCTTTTTTTTCATTTAGTATTAAATTCAATTAATATTATTTTAATATTTTACTTCCACTTATTTGCGGCACACAGCCCCACCCATTTTTTTATTTATTTATTATCTTGTTTTGTCTTATGTTACTTACTGAATTTTATAATTTCGATTTATTAAGTAATAAATTTATTGCGTATTCATTTATACATACATATGTATACATACAGACCTATATACACGCCTATGATTCTTATTTTGAAAGATGCTAAAATTTTGGTTAGAGTTGAAATTTATTGGAAACTCTAACATGGAATTTTAGGATAACGACATAAAGGGATAATAATTCCTTTTTTTCCTGCTAATTGCTGTGGTATTCGAAGGTGTTTGCAATCCGAACCTTTTATATTTCTGGTCCATATAAAATATATAGTAAACTACATATTTATAACTCTTTCACTTTTTTTTGTTGTTGTTGTCCTCTTTGAAAACTAAAAATCTATCTTCATAGGCATAATTCGATGTAACCTACTATGTATGTTGTTTTTATTATTGCTCTCAGTTTTCATACTTTTAATATACAATTTCTTCTAATAGACTTAGACTATTTTCGGCGCTGTTACAAACTCCTGTGCCCGGCCCGTTTCAGCCTATTTCTGTGTTATGTGATCTAAATCTAAGGCCATTCATGTATTTCATACCAAAACATGAAGAATTCGAGATAAACACATAAAGAATAAACATACAGTGATAAACAAACAATCCCAATGCAAAATGCGAGGGAATCCAAAGCAATCTAACAGAGGGGAGGGTAACCTACTTGTTAAACGCAAGATTCTCCGGCAAAGTGGTTGAATTTGGTGTAGGCGTGCTTACTTTATTCGTCCCTTTTCTCTTAGTAGTTGAACTCGGCTATTGAAGGGATATGGCAATATCAATCTTTTTTCCCCTTCCTATGTGTATTCGGCCTTGGAGAAATTTGGAGTGTTGTTTGTTTTGCTGGGGAAACGGCTGGGGGTGAAATATTTTCCTTCTCTTTGTTTTGTTTGAATGTTGGGGTAGAGAGGAAACGACAACCAGAAAAGGAAATCGTGAGGTGAGTACCATTTTTTTATAAATAAATTAAGGGGATGAGGTTTGCGGTCAAAGGGGGAGGGGTTTTTGTTAGTGTATGTGCCCTAGGCCATGATTTGGATATTTATGTTATGCATTTATTATTAATAAAAGAGGTTTTATTATCATTATTGTTGGTTGGTATGTTACACAATTTTGATATATGTCCCTGATTCATTATTGTTATGGAGATAAAATAATTTATAATCAGTATGAGTATTGATTTGATAATCATGAGATGATTATGTGTATGGTGATACAAATCAATCTCATAGATACTTGTTAGAGAACAGTGTATTGGATAGACCCATCATGAGATTGCTACATGGATTAGCGTCATAAGTAAATCTCATAATAGTCATGTTTTAATCCTTTGACTTGAGATTGTCATAGTTTCCAACATAAGGACTATTATATTTTGACATGATCAAACGTTATCCGTAACTGGATAATAATAAAGGTCATGATTGAATGTGATAGAAATTATGTAGAGGATATTGAACAATCAAGATAGAATTTGTCCCTCTCTTTTGAGAGAGATATCTTTGGGCCCCTCGATTAGTGAGACTGTGAAATGCATGGCCGTGCTCAAATGAATTGATAGTGTGATCAATATCATTTGTTTTATCAGTCTACTTAGAGATCGAGTAATCATATGTTTGAACTATATAAGTATGACGCTGACCATGACTTATGTTCAAACTAGATATCGTGTGACAAAGGAATTAATGCATGTACTATTATTAGGCTAGTTGGACTTTACTCGTATTAATTGGGTAGTTGTAATGCCTTGCTAGAGGCCAATTACGACTTGTTGGTTTAATAAAGATTTAATCAACTGCCAATTAATATGGGCCTATCGGGTCACACAAGAATGCGTATGGCTGAGATTAATAATATTAATATTGGATATTAATTATTATTATTATTATTATCGTTTTAATATTAATAATATTAATATTGGATATTAATTATTATTATTATTAATTTCGTTTTTGTATATATTTATATCATCGGATAATAACAGAGAATCCATATCTGATATGGATTTTGATTGGTGTTATCTAATCCTAACAGAATCTGTATTTGATGCGGATTATGATAGGTATTAACCAATCCGATCAGGAATCGGATTTTGATATCTATATATATGTACTGAGCATGGTGTATCTCGTACACCACACAACCAGTAGAAAACAAAAGGGCAAGAATCGTTTTTTTGTGAAAACCGAGTTCTTCAGCCGCGCCGTTTGAAGAGCTAGCACTCCGGGCGGAAGCGTTCGTGTGGATACCGACAAAGGGTGATCGTATTTTCGCACCTCTTCCATCTGCAGATTTCGAATCTACGGAGGTAATTTTTGATTTCTTTTGTCGAATTAAACGAACAACATGGATCCTTGGTAGGAAATCATAGATCAGGTTTTGTTTTCCGCTGCGCGTTTTTGCAGTGATCTCGTATGATTTCCTAACAGTGGTATCAGAGCCACTTGTTGATTTTTAAATCGATTATATCATGCTTATGAGATTATATGTTTACTGTTTTTCGTATGGCATGATATGTACAAAAACCCCAACTCGGATTTCATATGATGAGAGAAGAATGGTGTTTTTCAAATCGTTTTCATGAGACGATTTGTATACGGCAGTTTTCGTTTGTCAAAACCGATTCTGTTTATATTAGATATAAACATACGCTATGTGTAAAACCCTATTCGAATCTCATCTGGTGAGAGCGGATTGATGTTTTCAATTCGTTTTCATGAGACGTTATGATTCGAGATTGTTATATGTGATATAAAGTTTTCGTTTTTCATGTGATGATCAAAAACGATTATGTTTATATCGATATGAACAACCGATAATGATTCTGTAAGAGTTATGCATATTCAAAACAGACAGATTATCAATTCGATTGATGATTCTGCTTTCGGATTCCGAATGGCAGATTGATTCTGTTTCGGATTTCGAACAGCAGATTATCAATACGATTGATGATTCTGTTTTGGGTTTTGAATGATAACTCTCGGTTCGATCGGTGCTTCTATAAGGGATTACACGTATTCAAAACAGTCAGATCGTTAATATGATTGATGCGTCTGTGTTAGGGTTTCGAAAAGAAAATTATCAATGCGATTGATACTTTCTGTTTGGCTTCGAGGGGCGCTGCCCCTCGACCCCGCCTGGGGCTCTGCCCCTCGGACCCCGCCGTATACGTACGCCCTATAGTTCGTTACCGTGACATTAAGAATGTCAATATATATTTATTTGTTATAATATGTTTGTGTAAAATATATTATAAATGTTGATGTCTTTGCATGGTGCATAGCATGGCCTCAGGACCTATGTGATTGACTTAGTCATATTTTTGTTTTGGGTTATTATGGCCTGCGTGCCGCTGTAGTTTTTTGTTGTATTTTATTATACAAGTAGTTAGGTTTTTCTTTGTTATTGTAATAAATGAAGAATCAAGCTACAAAATGGTGAAGGCGACACACACCAAGGACGAGTGGATTCCATGGAGATGGAGGCACGGGCTCAAGACAAGAAGATATGTATCATTGCAAATGTTGTAATAAGAAGTCTTTCACATAGGGTTTCCTTTATGATCTTCATCTGGTCTCATGAAGATCATATTTAGTTTGGCCATGCTATGTCACGTTTACATATTTATCATTTTGTATGAGATGCGTGGATGATAGATTATATATGCATATAGGATGCTACGATATAATGATATGCAATGCAAGACATAAACTAAGTTGAACCCTCATCAATAATTTAAGTCTTTATGCCATCCATGTCTTAAACACCTATTAAAACTGGGATTGTATTAAAGTAGGTATTACCAAAGCAATGTGCTTTAAACATTCCTAGCTACGTAGGATGAGTAATAGTGCTACTCATATGTTTAAAATTGGTTAGACTTAATTGGGCTATCAAAACGGTTTTGGGCTCAAGGCATTAGATGGAATCTAACATACAATGATATATGATGTCATTATTCCATAAATTCTAAGAGTTACATGAGATGTAATTGGTAAAGATGTTACCTACCTAAATAACTTAATTTTAAGCGTCATGCCAAAGCTGAGTTTAGAATTAAGTCAAATATGGATCTTAGCTCACTAAAATATTTCTTTTGAGGGTTATATTTTAGTGGGAGTTTTATAAATTTTAACCTCATTATTAATAAAGTGTTACTTTGCATGTTTTGTAGATCATAAATGGCTGCTAATAACAATTCCACCTTATCGCTGCGATCTATCCTTGAGAAGGAAAAACTAAAAGAATGTGGGACTAATTTTGTTGACTGGTTTCGAAACTTGAGAATTGTTCTCAAGCAAGAAAAGAAGTCCTACGTGCTCGATGACCCTGTCCCTGAACCCCCTCCTGCTGATGCTTCTGTTGCTGTTAAGAACAAGTATAAGAAGCATGTTGAAGATTCCAATGACATAGGATGTCTAATGTTGGCAACTATGTGTCCAGGACTTCAGAAAGACCTGGAACACTTAGAAGCTTATGAGATGAGTGTGCATCTCAAACAAGCTTTCCAACAACAGGCTAGGCAGGATAGGTTCGACACCGCTGTTGCACTTTTTGACTGTAAGATGTCTGAAGGTGAATCTGTTAGCGCTCATGTTCTGAAGATGAAAGGCTATATAGATCACCTTGCAAGACTTGGATATCCCCTGAGTTTGGAACTCGCCACGGATTTGATCCTACACTCTTTGCCTAGCAGTTTTTCTCAGTTCGTCATGAACTACAATATGAATAATATGGAAAAGTCCATTCCTGAGCTACATGGTATGCTCAAAACTGCTGAGGGGAATATCAAGAAGCCTACCCATGTATTGAGTGTCAATACCAAGCTAATGAAAAGGAAAGCTAAAGGCAAGGGTAAGGCTAAAAGTGCAAAAGGTGCAAAAGGGGCAAAGGGTCAAGCTAAACCGAAACCTGGTCCCAAGGCAAAGGTTACTAAGGAAGGAACTTGTTTCCATTGCAACAAGCCTGGGCATTGGAAAAGAAATTGTGATGTTTATTTGGAGGAGTTGAAGAAGCTGAAGGGTAGTACGACTACATCTTCAGATATTTATGTTATAGAAATTAATTTATCTACTTCTTCTTCCTGGGTATTAGATACTGGATGTGGATCCCATATTTGTACAAATATGCAGGGGCTCAAAAGGAGTAGGATGCTGAAGAAGGGCGAGGTGGACCTACGTGTTGGCAATAGAGCAAGAGTTGCTGCTATAGCTGTAGGGACCTATGAGCTTGTCTTGCCCAATGGGCTTTTGTTAGTTTTAAACAATTGCTTTTATGTTCCTACTATGAATAGGAATCTTATTTCAGTGTCTGTTTTGGATGATGAAGGTTATTCATTTTTAATTAAAAATAAGAAGTGTTCTATTTTTGATAAAAATGACTTGCTTTATTGTATTGCAAGTAGTTATAATGGCATTTATGTCCTTAACCTTGATGATTCCAATGACGGTAATATTTATAACATATCTTCAAAGAGAACTAAGCCAAATGAATTAAACCCTGCATATTTATGGCATTGTCGCCTTAGCCATATAAATGAGAAGCGCGTATCTAAACTCCATCAAGATGGATTATTAGATTCATTTGATTTTGAATCATTTGAAAATTGCGAGTCTTGTTTGCTTGGAAAGATGACAAAGAGTCCTTTTACTGGGCATAGTGAAAGGGCTAATGACTTATTGGGCTTGGTACATACAGATGTATGCGGCCCAATCAGCATTAGTGCCAGGGGAGGATTTCAGTATTTCATTACTTTTACTGATGATTTCAGTAGGTATGGCTATGTCTACCTAATGAAACATAAGCATGAGTCTTTTGAAATGTTTAGAACTTTTCAAAATGAAGTACAAAATCAACTTGGTAAGACAATTAAAACCCTTCGATCAGATCAAGGTGGTGAATATTTGAGCCAAGAATTTGACCAACATCTAAGAAATTGTGGAATCGTTTCACAGTTGACTCCTCCAGGAACTCCACAATGGAATGGTGTTTCTGAAAGGAGAAATCGGACTTTATTGGATATGGTTCGATCTATGATGGGTCAAGTAGATCTTCCTTTATCCTTTTGGGGTTATGCCTTGGAGACAGCTGCATTCATTTTGAACCGTGTACCATCTAAAGCGGTTAAAAAGACACCATATGAGATGTGGACTGGTAAGAGACCCAGTTTGTCTTTTCTTAAGATTTGGGGTTGTGAAGCTTATGTGAAAAGATTAATGTCAGATAAGCTAGCTCCAAAATCTATCAAATGTATTTTTGTGGGGTATCCTAAAGAAACTAAAGGGTACTATTTTTATATTCCCTCAGAGAACAAAGTGTTTGTTGCTCGAAATGGAGTCTTTTTAGAAAAGGAGTTTCTCTCCAAGAGAACAAGTGGGAGTATAGTACAACTTGAGGAAACTCAAGTTCCACAAGATATCGTTGAAACCGTCTTTAGAGACGATTTCAGAACCACAAACAGTTGTGGAGCCTGAAAATGTAACACAAGTCCAACGCAAATCTGATAGGATACATCGTCAGCCAGAGAGATACGGATTTCTTGTGACTGATGATAGTGAAGTTATGCTCATAGATCAAGATGAGCCTACTACCTATCAGGAAGCTGTGTCAGGTCCAGATTCAGATAAATGGCTTGGAGCCATGAATTCTGAGATGCAATCCATGTTTGATAACCAAGTTTGGTCTTTAATTGATCCTCCAGAGGGTATTAAGACTATTGGTTGCAAATGGGTTTTCAAGAAGAAAAATGACATGGATGGAAATGTGCAAACCTACAAAGCAAGGCTTGTGGCTAAAGGTTTCAAGCAAACTCAGGGTATAGACTATGATGAAACCTTTTCACCAGTAGCTATGCTTAAGTCTATTCGAATTCTCCTTGCCATTGCAGCATACTATGATTATGAGATATGGCAAATAGATGTCAAAACTGCTTTCCTTAATGGAAATTTACTCGAGGATGTGTACATGACACAACCTGAGGGTTTTGTAAATCCTGAGAATTCAAAGAAGGTTTGCAAGCTTCAAAGGTCCATTTATGGATTGAAGCAAGCATCTCGAAGCTGGAATCTTCGTTTTGATGAAACAGTTAAGAACTTTGGTTTCATCAAGAATGAAGATGAACCTTGTGTTTACAAGATGGTTAGTGGGAGTGCAGTAGTGTTTCTGGTCTTATATGTGGATGACATATTACTTATTGGGAATGATATCCCTACCTTGCAAAAGGTTAAGGCTTGGTTAGGGAATTCATTTTCAATGAAGGACTTGGGTGAGGCTACCTATATCCTTGGTATCAAGATCTATAGAGATAGATCTAAAAGGATAATAGGCTTGAGTCAGAGTACATACATAGATAAAATGTTGAAGAGGTTCAACATGCAAGAGTCCAAGAAAGGATTCCTGCCTATGTCTCATGGCATTCATCTTAGCAAGAATCAATTTCCTCAGACATCTGATGAGCGAGATCGAATGAATAAAATTCCTTATGCTTCTGCTATAGGATCGATCATGTATGCCATGTTATGTACTAGACCAGATGTCTCATATCCATTGAGCACAACAAGTAGATATCAAGCTGACCCTGGTGAAGGTCACTGGACAGCTGTCAAGAATATTCTTAAGTACCTCAGAAGGACTAAAGATGTATTCTTGGTTTATGGAGGTTTGGATGACGAGTTAGTTGTAAATGGTTACACAGATGCTAGTTTCCAAACTGACATAGATGATTTCAGATCGCAGTCTGGTTTTGTATTCACATTGAATGGTGGAGCTGTTAGTTGGAAGAGTTCAAAACAAAGCACTGTGGCTGATTCTACAACAGAGGCTGAGTATATAGCAGCATCAGATGCAGCTAAAGAAGCAGTTTGGTTGAAGAAGTTCATCACTGAGCTAGGAGTAGTACCTAGCATTGCAAATCCTGTGGACATTTATTGTGACAACAATGGTGCCATAGCACAAGCAAAAGAGCCTAGGTCTCATCAGAGATCTAAACATATACTCAGACGCTACCATCTCATTCGAGACATCATCGATAGAGGAGATGTCAAGATATGCAAAGTTGACACAAACGATAACATAGCGGATCCATTGACTAAGCCTCTCTCACGGGTCAAGCATGATCAGCACACTAGATCTATGGGTCTCAGATATTTGTAGGCCTAGTGCAAGTGGGAGATTGTTAGTGTATGTGCCCTAGGCCATGATTTGGATATTTATGTTATGCATTTATTATTAATAAAAGAGGTTTTATTATCATTATTGTTGGTTGGTATGTTACACAATTTTGATATATGTCCCTGATTCATTATTGTTATGGAGATAAAATAATTTATAATCAGTATGAGTATTGATTTGATAATCATGAGATGATTATGTGTATGGTGATACAAATCAATCTCATAGATACTTGTTAGAGAACAGTGTATTGGATAGACCCATCATGAGATTGCTACATGGATTAGCGTCATAAGTAAATCTCATAATAGTCATGTTTTAATCCTTTGACTTGAGATTGTCATAGTTTCCAACATAAGGACTATTATATTTTGACATGATCAAACGTTATCCGTAACTGGATAATAATAAAGGTCATGATTGAATGTGATAGAAATTATGTAGAGGATATTGAACAATCAAGATAGAATTTGTCCCTCTCTTTTGAGAGAGATATCTTTGGGCCCCTCGATTAGTGAGACTGTGACATGCATGGCCGTGCTCAAATGAATTGATAGTGTGATCAATATCATTTGTTTTATCAGTCTACTTAGAGATCGAGTAATCATATGTTTGAACTATATAAGTATGACGCTGACCATGACTTATGTTCAAACTAGATATCGTGTGACAAAGGGATTAATGCATGTACTATTATTAGGCTAGTTGGACTTTACTCGTATTAATTGGGTAGTTGTAATGCCTTGCTAGAGGCCAATTACGACTTGTTGGTTTAATAGAGATTTAATCAACTGCCAATTAATATGGGCCTATCGGGTCACACACAAGAATGCGTATGGCTGAGATTAATAATATTAATAATATTAATATTGGATATTAATTATTATTATTATTATTATCGTTTTAATATTAATAATATTAATATTGGATATTAATTATTATTATTATTATTAATTTCGTTTTTTTATATATTTATATCATCGGATAATAACAGAGAATCCATATCTGATATGGATTTTGATTGGTGTTATCTAATCCTAACAGAATCCGTATTTGATGCGGATTATGATAGGTATTAACCAATCCGATCAGGAATCAGATTTTGATATCTATATATATGTACTGAGCATGGTGTATCTCGTACACCACACAACCAGTAGAAAACGAAAGGGCAAGAATCGTTTTTTTGTGAAAACCGAGTTCTTCAGCCCGCGCCGTTTGAAGAGCTAGCACTCCGGGCGGAAGCGTTCGTGTGGATACCGACAGAGGGTGATCGTATTTTCGCACCTCTTCCATCTGCAGATTTCGAATCTATGGAGGTAATTTTTGATTTCTTTTGTCGAATTAAACGAACAACATGGATCCTTGGTAGGAAATTATAGATCAGGTTTTGTTTTCCGCTGCGCGTTTTTGCAGTGATCTCGTATGATTTCCTAACAGTTTTGGGCAAGAATTAAGGCAGTATTTGGGGGGGGGGAATGATGGGTGGGGGTTTAATGCCCCCACTGCCGTTATCAATTCAACCTTTTTTTTTGTTTTTTTGTTTTGTTTTAATTTTACATGTGCAAAAAACACATTTAATTTATATTATTTTCAGTATATATTTTTTTATACTTGGGATATAACAGACATCCCCCTTACAATAAGTTTCGTCCTCGAAACTTGCGTTTTACATAATCACAACTTAATATGACTCTACATAATCAATTTACCTAGATAATGACCGAGCTAGGTATCCCTTGTGTATCCCAATATGTTACCCATTTCACTTCCTCGTTATAGGACTAAGTCCTCGAAATCATTTTTTTATACCAACAAGGTAATTTCTAATCCATTGATTTCTGTTTGTCAATTCATAACTTAATCTATCTATAGTTCGCGATTCCACCTCAAGGGTATCGTAACCATACCAGGCTTCATAACCCAATCTTCGGTCTATATCGTGCTTATATCCGCTGTCATCAGCAACCTTTTATAATTAGTGCTTACATATACTCTAAAGGCAGACCCAAACTGACTTGGGATGAGCAGATAAGACACGACTTACTAGATTTGCACCTCTCTGAGGACATGGTCCAGGATAGGAGTTCGTGGAGACATAAGATTAAGGTTAACGAGGTATAAGGCATATATGGGGATACTTTAGAGTATATGTAGGGACATAGATAGGCGTAGACACTATCTACGCTTTAGATTAACTTCCCACCTAGTAGCGTAAGTTTTACCGTTGTTTTTACATTACATGTACATATATACGTGATGTGTATTTTAAATATCGAAAGGCCTTTATTGGTGTTTCTTGAATTTAGTCACTAACACACTAGCACAACATATCCCTATTATCATGTCATTTATGCAGGTAGAGCCGGGGGTCTCACTGGAAGCAGACTCTCTATCCCTTGGGATAGAGGTATTGTCTGCCTACCACTTACCCTCCCCAGACCCCGACGATAGCTTTTGCTGTCGTTGGGATATACTGGGTATGGATGATGATGATGATGATGATATACTACGATTTTGACTTAACATCCTAGAACTAAACACTTAAACAGTATACACCTTCAGAACACGTTTTATTCTAGTATGATTCAATTTGTCATCACTAGCACCTTATAGGATGATCTAGTCCTTATAAGGTTCAATCCCTAATTTATTTCTTCCGTAGTTATAAGTTAGAACTTTCCCTATGCCATCATGTGTGTTCAAGCTTATCTGTCTCTATAGATTGTTATGCTTAGCAGCGATAACACAAATTATTGAGGCAATCATAGCTTAGCTCCGCTTGTTCTATATTCTAAGCTTCAACTTAATTGATTACTAACTTAGCCATCTTAGGCATACTAATCCATCACGCTTCTGCTCACCACACCGACCCACTGTACTTCTTTAATCAGTTATTTCTACTGCTAAATTTAACTCCATTAAATCCCACATGAATATCAACCACCCCTGTTCATGCTTACCCAAAATTCACGCCTGCTAGATTCAACAACGCTTACGTGTCCTACTCAATTTTATTATAACACTAGTATCACCGGCTTATTTTAATAATTCTGGGATCTACATCTTAACCACCCTCTAAACCTCGTGCGTATAATATCTTTTATCAAGTCTATTTACTTACACCAAAACCAGTCTACCTCCTCTTTTATATCGACATGCTAGTTCTAAACTTAGGTCATGTATCGGCACTATAAATGCACATCAAAATTACTTGTACTAAGTTCCCCTCCCTAACTTGTTGTTGCTAAATATCAACATTTTGTATGCTAGTTATGGTCATTTCCAGTTTAAGGCTATCAGCTAATATTACACAACCTGTTTTGAGAACTCTAAAATTCATCATCTTAACCATAAACTATAAATTTGTTTGTATAATATCCTTCGCTAAATTCTACCGATCATATTGCTTTCAAATTGTCACTTAGTTTCTATCATTCTATTATAAATCATTTCTTAGTAGCTAAGATTCCAACTTAGACCTAGTTGTGTCCCGACACTACTGTCAAAAGTAGAGGCATGAACCTGCTTCATTTACCATAATGGTACCGGTCCTCATGCTGTTGTTGCAGTGAGGCAGCCTAAATTGCTGCCTGACCTATTAATATGTTATACCGTTTTGCAGTAGGGTGTTCTGGTTAACTTTTTAATTCATTCAAATTAATTTATATAGTATTCAACTAGGGTTACAAAGATCACGGCTTGAAGAGTTATGGTCAACTTAGATAATGTAGAATCGTATGGGAATTGTCTCCTTAAGTCTAAGGTCATGACTTACTTCTAGGATTGTTCTTAGTATCATCATTCGTTTTTTAAATCATGCTTAGTATATAATCAACGCTTATGACTACCTTCGGTACTTGTGTTCAAGGTCAACTCTTAATCGAAATCGTTACTTATGTTTAAGGTTGTAACTTATATTCAAGATCATCGCTTATGTTAAAATCATCACTTATGTCTGAGATTGTGACTTAGGGGCAAAATAGTAACTTAATTTCTAATATCATGGCCCAAATCTACATTTATGTCGTGGTTCTAGAGTCATTCTTTGAAGATCGTACTCTCGGCATGTAGTACCTCTTGGACTCATTCCGAACTTAGATCCAAGTGATCAGTGATGTCAGTTGTGCTGCGCCACCATTCCTCCGCATCCTTATCGAAGAGTCTCCAGTCTGAGTACGGTGGTGGAGGCGGTGCCTGCTAGTTCAACAGCTAGTGTAACTGTGCTAAAGTGTTGGTCATGGTGACTATGTCATTTTCAAATACTTGGGGGATGATCCCCTGATTTCGGTGGTTCTCACCATCATTTCCTTTATTACATGCTTGTTCATGTCTTGTCGGCATTTTTCTAGAATTTCATAACGTTCAAAAATATATTTATTTAACTACATGCTAAATTAGGGGTATTTTAGGAATTTCTATTAGTTTAGGGTTGCATGTAGAGGTTCAGGGGTAAAACGGTAAAAAAAAACTAAAGAAAACGAAAGGACGCTCAGCTTAACCCGATCATAACTTAAGTCTAAGATCATTACTTAACCCTATTGTGTTGCTTAAGGGTAAGATCGTCATTTTAAGAAAAGTTCGTAGCTTAAGTCTAAGTGATCTAATTAGTCATGCGTTTCTGAGGCGGATCTGGAGCCTGGGCTCTGATACCACCTGTAGCGCCCAGCTCCCGAGCCCTAGCATCGAGAACAGTGCACTCGCCGTAGCCTACTACAAGGACTACAAAGCGTCTTTCAAACTTCTCTACAAGTCAGAAACTGACGTGGAAATTTTTTCACGGAAACGATAATTAAAGAAATAAGCGACTTTATTAGATTAAATCCATCAGAATAAAATCAACTACAAGGGTTGACGAAACCCACTAAGTCAAGTATGAAATACTAAAATCATACAATAAACCTATGTGAAGGTCTATCTAACTATCCCCAGAACAAGCTCCCGGTCAACAAGATCCTTTCTCGAGCCCAGCTCACTCTTCCCAGCTCACGTAATCTGTCTCATCCTCGATACATACATATATACTCTTAATCCTGCTCACCTGTGGAGGGTGGTGGGGGGTGAGTGATGGGAGTCACTTGTAGGTTACCTGTCTCTCCCGAAAAGGGATTGTCACATACTGAGTCGGGTAAACACATAAAGTACGTAAAGCATGGAGCAGATAAATAAAGGAAACAAGCATAAACAAATAAATAATAAAGCAAATAAAGCATAAATAAGGAAATAGCACATACCCGATCCGATCCGTATCCCAAACGTAGCGCTGAAACAACTTAATAACAAGGTCATCGATAATCACAACAATAACAAATGCAATGCGCAACTTCATGATGCATGCTCCTCTATCTCCGTGTCACACGCAGTCATTTAATATCACACGCTATGCTCTTTCTTTTTCATGTTATGCTATGCATGTCCCGGGTCCTATTAGGTGAAGGTAACCATTATTACATACACCCATCACACGCCTCGTCAGGCCACACGTCCCGTAGGACCACACGGCTCATAGGCCAAATGCAATGCTCGTGCCATGAATGCGTCACACTTGCACACTTTCGGTTCTCCTATGTTGCATGCTCCGTTCTATGTTGCGTATTACCTATATTACATAGTTACCCTACGTTGTGCGGGGTTCATTACTGTATTTTATCTTCTACCGTTACTTTATTTTAGGTTTCTACACTTTATTTTATTTTTCCTAGGCTTTCACACACTGAAATCTTATATTTAAGTATTTTTATCTTCCCCTACTATTTTCTTTATTTCTTTTATTTTAATTTATTTAATGGGTTTCTAAATGATATTATTATTATTATATTAGATTAACCAATTATTATTATATAATTATTAATTTTTTTTTCTATTATCGTTTTTTTTCCGAAGGCATACTGGTATCTCCTTTTTTCATTTTAGTATTAAATTCAATTAATATTATTTTAATATTTTACTTCCACTTATTTGCGGCACTCAGCCCCACCCATTGTTTTGTTATTTATTTATTATCTTGTTTTGTCTTATGTTACTTACTGAATTTTATAATTTCTATTTATTAAGTAATAAATTTATTGCGTATTCATTTATACATACATATGTATACATACAGACCTATATACACGCCTATGATTCTTATTTTGAAAGATGCTAAAATTTAGGTCAGAGTTGAAATTTATTGGAAACTCTAACATGAAATTTTAGGATAACGACATAAAGGGATAATAATTCCTTTTTTTCATGCTAGTTGCTGTGGAATTCGAAGGTGTTGGCAATCAGAACCTTTTATATTTCTGGTCCATATAAAATATATAGTAAACTACATATTTATAACTCTTTCACTTTTTTTTGTTGTTGTCCTCTTTGAAAACTAAAAATCTATCTTCATAGGCATAATTCGATGTAACCTACTATGTATGTTGTTTTTATTATTGCTCTCAGTTTTCATACTTCTAATATACAATTCTTCTAATAGACTTAGACTATTTTCGGTGCTGTTACAAACTCCTGTGTCCGGCCCGTTTCAGCCTATTTCTGTGTTATGTGATCTAAATCTAAGGTCATTCATGCAATTTCATACCAAAACATAAAGAATTCGAGATAAACATATAAAGAATAAACTTACAGTGATAAACAAACAATCCCAATGCAGAATTCGAGGGAATCCAAAGCAATCCGACAGAGGGGAGGGTAACCTACTTGTTAAACGCAAGATTCACGGCAAAGTGATTGAATTTGGTGTGGGCGTGCTTACTTTATTCGTCCTTTTTCTCTTAGTTGTTGCACTCGGCTATTGAAGGGATATGGCAATATCAATCTTTTTTTTTCTTCCTATGTGTGTTCGGCCTTGGAGAAATTCGGAGTGTTGTTTGTTTTGCTGGGGGAAACGGCTGGGGTGAAATATATTCCTTCTCTTTGTTTTGTTTGAATGTTGGGGTAGAGAGGAAACGACAACCATAAAAGGAAATTGTGAGGCGAGTACCATTTTTTTTATAAATAAATTAAGGGGATGAGGTTTGCGGTCAAAGGGGGAGGGGTTTTGGGCAAGAATTAAGGCAATATTTAGGGGGGGGCGGAAATGATGGGTGGGGGTTTAATGCCCCCGCTGCCGTTATCAATTCAACCTTTTTTTTGTTTTTTTGTTTTGTTTTAATTTTACATGTGCAACAAAACGCATTTAATTTATATTATTTTCATTATATATTTTTTTTATACTTGGGATATAACAGCTGGTTTCGAGAAAAAAGTTGAAGTGGTGAGGCGGCGGCACGGGAAGGCGCTGGGAGCGGTGGAGAAGTTGCGGCGGTAAACGAAGGTAAGAACATAGATACGAAAGCTGAAAGGAGTGGGCCGTGGCCCATGGTAGAACGACGTGTGGAGGGATGACGTAGTTGCAGATATGACAAACTGGGAAGGAAAATGAAAATGAAAATGAAAATGAAAATGAAAATAAAAAAGAAAGACGTGTTTAGACTCATTCGTGATGGGCTGCACACTTATTCTGTTCGGAAGATATTACTATTTTTATTGTATATATACCTATAATGATGATTAAAGTAAGAAGAAAATAGATAAATAATATGGTCAGTCTTTCACCTTTTTTCCGTTGGAATGTCATTCTATTTTTAATGTCACATACATCTATTTTTCTGGATGTTTGAAATTTCGCCCTAACTTTATACCATTTATCAAATCAGTTTTTAAAATACATTACTAGGGCTTAACGTAATTTGTACTATTATTGAGTGTCTATAATGTAATGAAAATAAATAAATAAATAACCTGTGCAGTGCAAGGGCCTGCATTTGAGGGCACCATTTCAACTAGTATATATTTTTATATGAAGTTCTAAACGTAACCAACCCTTTTGGCTATCTAGGATTAGAGAAAGTTTACCAGTAATTTAGATATGTGTATGTATCAAGAGACTTATGTGTCGATATAAATTTATGCAAGTTTAAACAAACTATGTTTTATGACGAAAACTAGTGAAATTCTTAACCCCACCGAGAAAGATTACTTTGTTGGATACTGAAAGTGTAGACAGATTCAAATGTCTAACGTTAATTGTTTATTTATTTTATTAAACTCGACTAATTATGTTTAGTCTAGTATTACTATAGCATAGATGCAATAAATGATACGTAAGTAATATTTATTGTAAATAACTTTGGAATGTTATGGAATAATGACTTACAAATTGCATGCGCTTGTTATTAACACAGCTTGACGCAATTTTTATTATGGGTCATCAGGAAATAAGCTCTCTGTGTTTCTAACACATGAAGACAGTTGTGTACATATAACATTTTTTACTCTGCCATAGACGGGAGCCTCTAAGATAATACGGTAATGTTGTTATTGCTGTTGTAAGTAACATAGCAATATGTTGAACCTGTAATTGATGATTGCTTTAGCTATTATTATTATTATTATTATTATTATTATTATTATTATTATTATTATTATTATTATTATTATTATTATTATTATTATTATTATTATTATTATTATTATTATTATTGCAGCAAAAAAGTGAAACATATGATAAGTAACAAAGCCACGGAGAGAGAGCCTGTAATTGATATAGCTTTAAATAATGGCACCTCAAGGTATGAGGTGTTGTGTTAAAACAGATCTTCTTAAGTTAATTTATAAGACTAGAATGGACGAAATATGTAGCGTCCCGCTCCCGAGCTTTAGTATCAAGAACAGTGCATCCACCGTATCTTGCTAAGGAGAATACGAGGCGTCGAATCAACTTTTAACGTGTCAGAAATGACGTAGAAATTTTTTTCGCGGAAACGTAAATTATAACTTAAATTAAACTCAATAACATCGTTACAATACTGAATAAAATTCTAGAAATAAAAGTACTAAGGAAGTATGTGAAAATCCCCAAAAGATAAATAAGAAACATCAGCTGCGGTGTCCCCTCATGTCCTAGAGGCAGCTATCAACCAGCCCACTTATCTATGTCCGTCCCGTCCTCAACAAACATGTGCTCGTGGTCCTCATCCGGCTCACCTGAGAAGTAGAGGTGAGTGACAAAAATCACCCAGTAGATGCCCGTCTCAAACCAATACAAAATATGCATACCGAAATGATATATCACATACCACATAAATATAGTATAACATGCATAAAATAAAGTAATGCGGTAAGTAAAGCACTCCACATAAAAATGCGCAACTACGTGATGCATGCCTTCATCCACGTGTCACACGCAACTAGAATCATGTCACGCAATATGTCACTAGACCTATATGCAATACATGATACCGGGATTGACTGGATGTCTGTAGCCCGTACACCACGATCCACCATAACCGAGTGCTCATGGCCCGTACACCATAATCCACTCCACTCGATCGTTTGAGATCCGTACATCTCAACCCACTCCAAATGCAAATGCACGTGCTATGAATGCAATAACAAAGTTGCCTGGGGCCTGTAAGCCCATCCTCACCACCTCCGGCACTCAATATTTGGTTTCATAAATTTTTCAAATAGTGAAAAGTTATTGTTTATCATTACCGGTAATTTTCCTTAGCTTGTATAAATTTTTTAGAATCTTCTAGTATTTTCCCTCATTTTCCCCTATTTAATTCCATCTATTACTATTTATTTTTAATTACTTAAATCTAGGACTGTATACGAGTCGAACGAGCCGAACATTACGTTGTCCAAGCATATTTAATTGTTCAAGCTTGGTTCGTTTAACTCACAAACAACATTAACGAGCCGAACACCTTAAAAGAACGTTTCCACTTACCGAGTTCAAACAGAAAAAGTGGTTCAAGATCGGTTCGTTAACCTTTTATCCAAGCCGAGCTCGAGCACACGCTCGAGCCAAACGAGTCGAACAACCGAACGACTCGGTTCATTTACAGCCCTACTTAAATCTACCAAAATTCAGAAATTAAGTGGAAATAATTTCATTTTAACCTTTTATATATTCTGGAATTTATTTAGAATTTTCTGGTATTTAATTATATTTTTCAAAATTTTAAAATCATTTAATTACCCTTCTCTAATTTTCAGAAATTATTAAATTAAATAATAAATATATATATTTTTCTTTTTTTACTGGCTGGGTCAAACCCGGTCTGCTTCCTTCTTCTGGCCTGGCCCGCAGCCCGCTACCACCTTTCTTTTTTTAAATAATTATAGTTATTAGGCGTGGCCTGCCTTCGGTCCGGCCCGCCCGGCCCGTTGGCCGGCCTGCCGCCTGCGTTATATTTTTTTTATATATATTAACGTTAACAGGCCTGGTCTGTAGCCCGCCAGTCAGCATGTCCGGATTCGCGCGCTGGTAGGCCAGCCAGTTTCGCAACCGCCTTATTTTTAATTAAGCGCACCCGATGCGTGTGAGCCACACTTGCGCGTGAGGCCCACTCGCGGCCACCTCCAGCGGCACGTGTGACTCACTCGCCACCGTTCTGGCTACGTTTTCGGCTCCAGACTCAAATTTTTCCTATTTCTAGGCTGTGTGCACCTATTCTAAGGCTGAAATACAAATTTCCTTATGATTCATAACATGAAAATTCTACCTTTTCAATCCTTTAAGGGCATTTTTTGATCCGATCCAATCCTACTACCAAAGTAATGCACATACGCGCACATACCAATCACAAACAAGCCATCTCATGCGATTTCCATATAGATCAAATACCAAATTCACATCTTAAACAAATAAAAAAGAAAAACACATTCATATACCATCAAAGCACGTATGAAACATACCCGTTTGAGGGGAAGAAGGCACCTACCTGGAATGACGCTAAAACGAATAATTTAGACGGATTAGAACTTGGGTTTGGATACCGCGCTAGCCTTTTCTCTCCCTCTCTTTTTTTCTTCTCTCTTTTTCCTCTCTTTTCCTCCCCTCTCTCTGCCTTTTTTTTTCTTCACTACTGGGGGTCTCAGCTGAATTAGGTTAGGGAGAGGGGAATTTGGAGTTTATCTAGGAATGAGGAGGAATTAGTGGTTAGTTAGAATTTGTTTTAGGGATAAAATCTAAAAGTTAACTGAAATAAATCCCCCCTTCCCTTATCCCCTAATTCACGGCACACACACCACCATATCCCCTTTTTCTATTTTATTTTATTGTTTATTTATTATATTATTTTAATATCTTATTATTATTATTTTTTCGGACATAAAATTCAACCCACCTTACAAAAAGTTTCGTCCTCGAAACTTGACGTACCTTATTTGAAGAGCTGTGGATATCTCTCTCGTATATGCTCCTCGAGCTCCCAAGTTGGCTCGCGCTCCGTATGATTGGTCCACTGAACTTTAATGTACGGAATGACACGGTGTCTCAATACTTGGTCCTTACGATCTACTATCCTGATAGGAGTCTCCTTATATGTCGTATCCGGTCGAATCCTCAACGGCGGTGCATCTATAATATGGCTCGGGTCTGAGATATATCTCTACAACTGAGACACATGAAATACATTGTGCACCTGAGCCAACGCTGGAGGTAGCGTCAATCTGTATGCTAACGTACCAACTCTCTCGAACACCTCGTACGGACCAATGTAACGAGGCTTTAACTTGCCTTTAACCCCAAAGAGAGCCACACCCTTCATAGGTGACACCTTAAGATACACTTTTTCTCCAGCCTCAAACTCCAGAGGACGTCTCTTTGAATCAGCCCAACTCTTACTCCTGTCTTGGGCAACCTTGAGTCTATTGCTTATCAACTTCACTTTCTCTTTAGTTTGTTCAACAACCTCAGGACCGATAATAACTCGCTCACCAACCTCGTCCCAATGAACAGGGGGCCTGCACTTACGTCCATAAAGCACCTCAAAGGGTGCCATGCCGATGGCACTGTGGTGACTGTTTTTGTAGAAGAACTCAATCAGCATGATCATACCATCCAGTTCCCTTTGAAGTCCAATGCGCACGCTCTCAACATGTCCTCTAGAGTCTGAATGGTCCTCTCAGACGCCCATCGATCTGCGGATGAAAGTCAGTGCTCAATCGTAACTACGTCCCCAACCTTCTCTCACAAGCTGACCAAAACCTGGAGGTGAATCTCATATCACGGTCTGAGACGATACTGATCGGGACCCCATGAAGACTGCTGATATCATCAATATACAGCGTCACCAATCTCACCAAGGTCACATCACTAGGCATAGGTAGGAAGTGAGCAGACTTCGTCAATTGATCAACAATCACCCAAATCATGTCGTCGCTATTTCTTGTCTTAGAGAGCCCTACAACAAAATCCATCGTCACATGCTCCCACTTCCACTCCGGTATCGCCACCGGCAACATCAAACCTCCTGGCCTCTGATGCTCTGCCTTAACCTGTTGACAAACGAGGCACCTCTCAATGAACTCGGCGATGTGTCTTTTCATACCACTCCACCGATAATGCTTCTTTAGATCGTTATATATATTTGTAGCACCTGGATGAATCGACAACTTTGAATTGTGTGCCTCCTTCAACAATTCCTTCCTTAGATCCTCATCATCAGGCACGTATTACCTTCCTTGGTACCAAATACTGCCATCATCATGTATCTGGAAGCCCTCAATAAGACTAGTCATCATCTTCTCTAGGATATCCCTAAGCGTCACATCCTCCTTCTGCGCCTCCTTAATCTGCTCAATCAGAGACGGTGTGATAATCAATGCTGCCAGGACATTAGTAGTGGAGTCAATAATGTCAAGATCAAATTCTGCCATCTCCTTCTCCAATGGCGTCTGTCTAGCATGACTGGACTTTCTACTCAAGGCATTTGCAACCCGGTTTGCCTTTCCCGGATGATAACTGATGGTCAGGGCATAGTCTTTTAGTAGCTCAAGCCATCTCCTCTGACGCATATTCAACTCTTTCTGTGTGAATAGATACTTCAAGCTCTTATGATCGGTGAAGACTTTGCACTTCACACCGTATAGGTAATGGCGCCATATTTTTAACCGCAAACACCACCGCTGTGAGCTCCAAATCATGAGTCAGGTAATTTTGCTCATACTGCTTCAACTGTTTCGAAGCATATGCGATAACCCTATCTCCCTGCATTAACACGCATCCTGCAACAAAAGTGTTAGGCTAGAGTCAATGTGTACACAATGGTAAATTAAAATTCATATACATATACCTAGCCCATTCTTCGAGGCGTCGCTGTAGATGACAAACCCTTCAGCGCCGGAGGGTTGTGCTAATACTGGCGCTATCGTCAACCTCTTCTTTAACTCCGCAAAGCTCTTCTCACACTCGGAGGTCCATGCAAACTTGGTCTTTTTCTGAGTCGATCGACTCAATGGTGCTGCGATACTCGAAAATCCCTCCACAAACTTACGATAATAACCAGCAAGGCCAAGAAAACTGCGTACTTCAGTGACATTAATAGGCCGGGATCATTCTGTAATCGCCGCTATCTTATTCAGGTCAACAAAAATGCCTTCCTCAGAAATCATGTGGCCCAGAAAGGTCACACTCTTCAACTAGAACTCACACTTGCTGAACTTCGCATACAACTTCTTTATCCTTAGAATATCTAATACCTCTCGCAATTGTACAACATGTGTCTCTTCATCCGATGAATATACCAAAATATCGTCGATGAACACTACCACGAATCAATCCAACTGCTCTCTGAACACTGTGTTCCTCAAATCCATGAAGGTCGCGGGTGCATTTGCCAGTCCAAAGGGCATTACAAGAAACTCGTAGTGCCCATATCGAGTGCGGAACACCGTCTTTGCTATCTGCCTTAATCCTCAACTGGTATAGCCTGAGCGGAGGTCAATCTTCGAGAATACTTTGGCACCCTGCATGCGATTTCTTGTACACAGTTGATATAAGCAATAAACCGAATTCACAATGATTTAAAGGAGTTACCTTCAACTGATCAGATAGATCTTCGATCCGCGATAGTGGATATTTATTCTTTATCATGATCTTATTAAGCTCACGATAGTCGATGCATAGCCTCATACTACCGTCCTTCTTGACAAATACTGCTGGTGCTCCCAAGGGCGAAACATTAGGCCTGATGAACTTTCTATCAACCAACTCCTGCAACTGCTCCTTAAGCTCCTTTAACTTTGCTGGTGCCATCCTGTATGGCACCTTCGAGATCAGCTCGGCTCCGAGTATAAGATCGATCTCGAACTCTACTTTCCTGCTCGGGGGTAAACCTGGTAGCTCATCAGAAAAGACATCCTTAAACTCTCGTACTACCAGAATGTCCTCAATCGATGGAATCTTAGCACTCGCATTTAAAGCGTAAAAAAGAAAACTCTCAGCTCCTTTCATTAATGCTTGAGAAGCCTGTGCTACGGTCATATAGATCTTCCTGGATGACTTCTTCAATTTAACATCCCCCTGGAAGATGGTTTCTCTCTTATCCGGTGTCTGCATACTGACATGTCTCTGGCGGCAGTCGATGGTAGCACGATATCTTGCCAAGAAATCCATGCGCAGAATAATGTCAAAATCCTTCATCTGGATCGGAATTAGGGTTACAGAGAACTCCAACTCATTAATCTCCAACTGGCATTCCTTGTACTGATAATGGGATACTAACACTTGATCGCCGGCGGCTTGAATACGATAAGGGATCTAAAGCCATTCTGGTAGGATACTCAAGTTCTTGACGAATCTCCTAACAACGAATGAGTGGCTGGCACCACTATCGAACAGACATATGCTGGGACTTGGTTAATTAATATCTCATCTAACAGATTCATGGTTATATGTACAACACAATTATTAAAACAAAAGAAAATATTTAATTAAGACCTTAAAATAGAAAATGCTTATATTAAAAGTACCTATGACTACGTCTCTGACCTCCTATAGCTCATCGTCCATTATGACATGCACACGAGTGTTGGTCTTTCCCTTCCCTCTCTACTGCATCTGACTCTGTGGTGGAGGCACTTGTGCCGGTGTAGGACACTCTCTGGCGTAATGTCTTTGTTTGCCATAGTTGTAGAAAACCTGCTGAGCCCTCCAACAGTGTCCTGTATGGGAACGGCCACATTGTGCACATACCAGAGGTGGCGGCCTAACCGCCCTGAGTGGCTATGCTGCCGTCGCTATGGGTCCCTCAATCATCAATTGCCGAGACGCCGATCCTTGACCCTGCTGTGGTTGCCCGAAAGATCGTCCGGTCGGGTGGCGGCGTGAAATCTTTAGCCATCTCCTGGATCTCCTCGAACGAAACTCCTCTAGCGGTCTCTTAGCCCAGTCGACCGCTGAAACCCTCACGAGATCACTCTTGACCTCACGATACACCTCCAACAACCCCTCAAAAGTGGTAGGCCAGGCGCATATGATCAATGACTGAATGCGGAAGCTCAAGCCAGTCTTGAACTTCAGCATCTTCGCCCTCTCGTCATCCATGATGGCAGGCATATATCTCCCAAGTGCATAGAATCTCTCAGAATACTGGTCCACAGTTATGGATCCCTGTGTCAGGAGCTGGAACTCCGTCATCCTCCTCTGAATGATACTCTCAGGAACGTAGTGCCTCTGGTACTCCTCCCAAAACTGAGTCTATGTCGGCGGTGTAGTCAGTCTGCGTACCACACCCTGCCACCATTACTTTGCATCATCCTCCAAGAATGGTACCACCACATCCACCTTCAGGCCATCATAGACCTACAGCAACCTCAACTGCTCAGACACATTCTTGAGCCACATTTTGGCCTCCTCTGTTCGGGTGGTACCCCTGAACATAGGTATCCGAGAGTTTTGCATCTCCCGGTAGAAAAAACGAAGCCCCTGGGTGGTGGTGGCTGCTGCTGCTGCTAGTGAGCCATCTGTATCTGCTGCTGATCCACCAATGTAGTCAGCGTGGCCAAGGTATCTGCAAGGACCTGAGGAATGGTCCCCTGACCCTGCTGATCGTCACCATCGTGTCCTCCATTTCCAACCGGCGGTTCACGTCGTAGAAGCATTTTCTGTAATCCAAGTTCATGAGAAGAATTCAGATTAGTCAATAGCAAGTTGGAAGATTGAACGCTGATAAATCGGTAATTAGACAAGAAAAGCTCACCATCGGCACACACCACCCATGACCCGATCATAACTTAAGTCTAAAATCATTACTTAAGTCTACTTTGTTTGTTAGGGATAAAGTCATCATTTTTCAAAAGATCATAACTTATGTCTAATGATCTAGTTAATTCTGCGTTTTCGAGGCGGATCTGAAGCTTCGGCTCTGATACCACCTGTAGTGCCCCGCTCCAGAGCTCTAGTATCGGGAACAGTGCAACCACCGTATCGCTAAAGAGAATACAAGGCGTCCAATCAACTTCTAATGTGTCAGAAATGACGTAGAATTTTTTTTGCGGAAACATAAATTATAACTTAAAATAAACTCAATAAAATCGTTACAATACTGAATAAAATTCTAGAAATAAAAATACTAAGGAAGTCTGTGAAAATCCCCAAAAGATAAATAAGAAACATCAGCTGTGGTGTTCTCTCATGTCTTAGAGGTAGCTATCAACCAGCCCACTCAGCTATGTCCGTCCCGTCTTCAACAAAAATGTGCTCGTAGTCTTCATCCGGCTCACCTGGGAAGTAGAGGTGAGTGACAAAAATCACCCAGTAGATGCCCGCCTCAAACAAATACAAAACGTGCATACCGAAATGATATAACCACATAGCACATAAATATAGTATAACATGCATGAAATAAAGTAAATGTTGTAAGTAAAGCACTCTACATAAAAATATGTAACTACGTGATGCAAGCTTTCATCTACGTATCACACGCAACAAGAATCATATCACGCAATATGTCCCTAGACCTATATGGAATGCATGATCCTCGGAATGACTGCATGCCTGTAGCCCGTACACTACAATCTACCCTGACCGATTCCCATGGATCGTACACCACGATCCACCATCACCTAGTGCTCATGGCCCGTACACCATAATCCACTCCACTCGAGCGTCTGAGGCCCGTACATCTCAACCCACTCCAAATACAAATACACGTGACATGAATGCAACAACAAAGTCGCCTAGGGCCCGTACGTCCATCCTCACCACCTCCAGCACTCAATATTTGGTTTCGTGAATTTTTCGATTAGTGAAAAGTTATTGTTTGTCACTACCGATAATTTTTCTTAGCTTGTATAAATTTTCTAGAATTTTTTTTATTATTTTTCCTTATTTTTCCCCTATTTAATTCCATCTGTTACTATTTATTTTTAATTACTTAAATCTATCAAAATTTAGAAATTAAGTGAAAATAATTTCATTTTAACCTTTTATATATTCTGGAATTTATTTAGATTTTTTTGGTATTTAATTATATTTTTCAAGAATTTAAAATCATGTATTTACCCTTTTCTAATTTCCAGCAATTATTAAATTAAATAATATATATACATATTTTTCTTTTTTACTGGCCGGGTTTTCTTCTGGCCCGGCCCGCAACTCAGGCCCGCAGCCTGCTACCGCCTTTCCTTTTTTCTTAAATAATTATAGTTATTGGGCCTGGCCTGCCTTCGGTCCGGCCCGGCCCGTCGGCTGACCTGCCGTCTGCGTTATTATTTTTTATATATACATTAACGTTAACGGGCCTGGTCTGCAGCCAGCCAGTTAGCCGGCCCGCTAAGGGTACGGCCTGGATTCGCGAGCTGGCAAGTCAGCCCGTTTCGCCGCTGCCCCTTTTTTTTAATTAAGCGCAGCCGGCGCATGTGAGCCACACCCGCGCGTGAGGCCCAATCGCAGCCACCTCCAGCGGCGCATGTGGCTCATGCGCTACCGTTCTAGCCGCGTTTTCGGCTCCATACTCAAATTTTCCTCATTTCCAGGCTATGTGCACCTATTCTAAGGCCAAAATACAAATTTTTTCTTATGGCTCCTAGCATGAAAGTTCCATCTTTTCAATCCTTTAAGAGCAGTTTTTGATCCGATCCAATCCTACCACCAAAATAATGCACATACGCACACATAACAATCACGAACAAGCCATCTCATGCAATTTCCATATAGAACAAATACATAATTCATATCTTAAACAAATAAAAACAACGAAACACATTCATATACCATCAAAGCATGCATGAATCATACCCGTTTGAGGGGGAGAAGACACCTACCTGGATTGATGCTAAAACGAATAATTTAGACAGATTATAACTCGGATTTGGAGACCACACTAGCCTTCTTCTTCTTTTCTCTCCCTCTCTTTTTTTTCTTCTCTCTTTTCCTCCCCTCTCTCTGCCTTTTTTTTTCCTTCACTACTGGGGGTCTCAGCCGAATTAGGTTAGGGGGAGGGGAATTTAGAGTTTATCTAGGAAAGAGTGGGAATTAGTGGTTAGTTAGGATTTAGTTTAGGGATAACATCTAAAATTTAAAAGTTAACTAAAATAATTCCCCCTCCCTTATCCCCTAATTCAAGGCACACACACCACCATATCCCCTTTTTCTATTTTATTTTATTGTTTATTTATTATATTATTTTAATATCTTATTATTATTATTTTCGGACAAAACAAAATAACTTCTGGTCAAATTTCTTCCAAATCATCGGGTATCTTATTCACTACTGACTATTCACTATCGTTTTTTTAACAATGACAACCTAATATATTCCAACGACAGTAAAAGCTAACGCTAGAGTGTAAGAAAAATGTCAAGCAAACAATACCTCTATCTCAAGAGATAGAGAGTTGGTTCCAGCAACCACGTATTTTATCTTTGACTTGGGAGAGGCCTTTAAGGCCGGGATACCTCCAATAAACGAATAGGTCATGCCAAAATTTTTAAAATTATGGATTTCACTAACATATTTTATTTCATTCTTTCAGCAGGAGGAGACGGGGGAGTGGCCAGCCTCCTACGATCTCTTCTACAAGACGCATCGGAAGAAAGCCTCCGACGGAACGGAGGACTGGATCACGGCGAAGGCGCGCGACATCAGTGTAAGTAGACTACGATATCATTTGTTTTTTCATTAGTTTGTTTTATTTTATTGCTAAACCCTAAACCCTAACAATTCTTATTCTCATTTCAGGACGAGTACAACAGACTACTCGCACTTAGGGGAGAAGAGGCCGACAAGAACTGCGCTTATTGGGATGCGGTTCGGACCGTCGGCCCTCAAAATAAGAAGAAGAGAGAGGTGTACGGGGTCGGATCAGCAGCGCCGTGATTCTTTCCCGAAGTTCTGCATGCAGGTGCTTCCTCTGAGGCCAGCACCTCCGCACCTTCTACGGCCCCAGAGAATCTTTCGCGCCTGGAATCAGAGCATGCGGCGCTGCAGCATGAGGTGGAGACCATCAGGGCGCAGCATGAGGAGAGCGTACGAGCACTGCGGTCGCAGCTGACTCAGACCCAGCAGGAGCTGCAGCAGTCGCTTCAGCAGGCGTTTCAGCAGGTGCTTGAGTATTCGCAGCAGCAGACGATGCAGGTGCAGTAGCAGACGACCCAGCAAATCTCGCAGCTATCGCATCTCATCATCTCTGTGATTTCCAGCAACTCGCAGTCTCAGCCTCCCCCTGATGGTCACTCTTCTCCGCATGATCCCCCTCCATCTTCCTCTGCATAGTATTTCATTTTTTGATTTTTCGTACAGTCTATTTCGTTTATTGTATTGAGATATTCTTTGTACTTTTATATTTTATATGACATTTATACGGATTCTATTTCGTTTGTGTTGTTTACGAACTTCAATACGCAAGTACTGTATTTCGGTATAACATTCGTACAAATGATTTAATATACAAAATATTTTTATTATTATAAAAATTAAATAATAATAAAAACTATTTAATTAATAATATATTGTATTATTTATAAATTAAAAATATATAATATTTAATATTAAATATTAAATTATAAAATAGCGACGAACCTGCGACGAAAACGAAATGTCGCAGACCGGAAATAAAAAATCAAAACTTTAAAAATAGCGACGAAACTTTGCAACGAAAAAATATGTCGCAGAAAGGAAATAAAAAAATAAAAAATTATAAAATAGCGACGACTACATACACCGATGAAACAACGACGGCAGTATCTGGTCGCAGAACTGACATTTTTTCGTCGCAATTGTGCGACGCAACACCAACGAAAATTTGTCCGTCCCAATATAGCGACGCGCCACCGACGAAATTCACTTTGCGACAAGCCGTATCGCGACCAACTTTTTTCGTCGCAATTTCGTCGCTAAATGTCTGTAACGACGACATAGCGACGACTTTTGTCTGTCGCTATATGTCTTTTTTTTTGTGGTGCACTGTCGCTTTTTTGTATTTGTTACAATTCCATCATATAGTTAGCCTAGCATGTACTAACATTTTACCAATTAAAAGTGTAATTCGATTATTAAAAGACGTTACATGGTAAGTCAGTTTCATTTTGGGGCTTTGATAAACCGGGGTTTCTGGTTTTACTTAACTATTAGAAGTTGTATATTACACATTCCAAACACTATGGATAAATATGCAAGTTGACCCAAACATGAAGGATAAATATGCAATTCTAATAAACATTAAGGACTAAAGTGAAATTGACCCGAATCCTTATTACGTACACATAAGAGACGAAATCTCGATTAAATTAATTGCATACAAGGGTATCGTATATTTCCTCTTTGGATGCCGGAGGATTGGAGAGTACGTGGATGGATTTGCTTCCCCCCCCCCCCCCCCCCCGCGCTTCTTTTTTCTAGTATGACGTGGTCAATACATATATTCCACGTAGTATTCAAATTGTTTACGTGATTAAGAGAGACAGTAATACATTCATTATCCAATGATTTGAGATTTGAGTTAATTGACCATGTCAATATGGGGTAAAAATTAGTTGAGTCTTTTTCTTTAATACAATAAATAAACTATCATAGTACAGGCCAACGTTTGATGAGGAATAAATGACTATAATATACATCACCATATAGTGATGAATAAACAATTATAATAAATCAAAATGATACTAAGAATTAGACATGCATTGTAGAAAGATGTTCACACATCTATAGATAGTCTGTTACACCAACATAAAAATATACTGTACTCTCTAAAGTAATCAAGTCATTCTTGATTAATGTACATCATACCAATTTGGATGGTAATATCTATTATTGTTCAGCATATTACTGAAATATACGCAAATTAGCTGAATGGTTGTAGGTATATGTCTCACTAAAGTAAAATGTCTCACTAAATTGAAGAAGCGGGTTTTTTGTATGGTGAAGTAGTAGTTGATTGACGAGCTTGACGCATCATTATGTATCATCGGAAAACAACCTCTATGTATTTCTAAGAAATGGGTATGGTTGCATGCATCCAACCCTTCGTACCCCGAACTTTGTTAGATGGACGTGTTCGAGGACGTATCTTAAGATTTACTGATGTTTAATATATGTTACTGTAATTGCTTCATTATATTAATTATTAGTTACGCATATTAATTATATTTGAAGGTTTACTAACCATTTATAAATTCAAAATTTATAAATTTAAAAGCTCGTACAAATTGTTGTTATCGTCCTTAATATCACCTAAAAAATTGCTTGGTCATGTGATGGTTATCCTTCAAAAGGATTCTTACTTTCTAAGTAGTGGCAGAAGTAGTACACTGGGAAATGTTTAAACTAGTGTCTTCTTATTTCCTTGATCTTAAGTTTCAAAAATGCATATTCATCTTGTCCTTTCATCTACCAAAATGTATTTATTTAATACACGTAGATATACTTAATACCTTCATGCAGTTTGGTTAATGTATTAGTACTTGTAGTCCATATTCTATGTAGGAAATTAATAATAATTTACATTATGTGGCCATAAAGGCTACTTAATATTTATCAAAATTCTAAAATTCTACTTGGACAAATGACCATGCGCAACATTCTGTTTAGGATTGTATAAGTGGCCACAAAATATTTGATTTTATCATAATAAATACTTTGATATATACGCACTTAACGAGTCAATAACGAGAACATTCACCATAAATAGTTTTCCTTCACCTTAAGTACCTAAAAGAATCTGATTTCCATCTACTTTATTGTAATTTTTTTTAACTAATACTTATTGTACAAAAGGTCATATGTTGATTTTCCGAAGGATCTATTGCCATAACACAAGGAGCTTCGTAAATAATGTAAATCAGAAAATCTAACAACTTCTTAGGTGGTAGGTTCTTACTTGGTGTCCACAACGTGTCAAACCTAAGCTCACTCCAGTAAAAGAAGCTGACGAAAGGACTCTAACACTCATGTTGCAGCCGTCACCCTAGTTGTGTAATCTACCACTTAAATACCAACTGAGCTATAACATGGAAATAAAGTTTATTGTACTTTGACACGCAGTCTCTCAAATTGATAATTGAAATTTGATTCATCTCCTATATATATATATATATATATATATATATATATATATATATATATATATATTTATATTCTTGTCAAACTCTAGATCCCATGAGCCCGATATAAGACAAACTAAGCAATATAAACAAAATATAGTTCCTAATCAGAAATTGTCAGGCAATATTGAAGAAATGCATGCTGAAGCAGTGTGGGTGTAGCGCCCTGCCCAAAATCAGGGTTCTGACCCGGTGCACCTGCCGTACTCTATTCCAAAGAGTACAAGGCGTCGATACCATACATGTACATGTCGACATGAACAATGAATCGATAAGCGAAAAAAACATAACATAAACAAATCATAATCGACATGCAATGCACTACATCATAATCTGTACAAGTCATATTATACAGAATACTGAAATCTTCTGAAATTCATCATAAACCGAGACCTAACGCCTTCAAAGCAAACCACTCGGTATGTTCTTCGTTATCAATGGTCTATCTAGCCAGTCCTCAACAAGCGTGTATAGTGTTACCTGTTATCTGAAAAGTGATAAATAGGCAAGTATGAGCGATAGCCAATCTTTTAATCACGCAGCAAGTAGTCTTACTAGATACGACATGTGGATCATACATGGAGAGACGAGGTAACAAAATATAATAATCATGAATATCGAATATAATAAGCACGTCTCCATTCAAATCAGTATAACATAACTATAAACTGAAAGCAAATAAATAAGGAAATTCCACAACATACATATCATCATCCCGTACTACTTAATCCATAACACCATATAGTGTCAACACTTAGCTTATAAACCATAACTTATACTTTCCTCTCATATCTTACATGTATAACAACTTCATGCTTAAACACTACATTGACCACTGTAGTGCCATTATAGACTTAAGGAATTCTTAATCATAACCCTAAGGTGACATTAGCATGACATGATGCATAAAACATGACTTTTCATAAACATGACGTACTTTTCATAACTTGCATAACCTGACATTTTCATAACATGAAGACATAACATTTTCATAATTGGTTATAGCACTTTTCATAAGAATAATAACACACGACATACCGATTAATTCCCCACATAGTACATGTAGAACATAAACATCATAATCATATGTACATGTACTAACGGTAACGCGCTATGACGGAGATCCCGTGTCCCAGACCGGTGTTACACTCGGCCATAAACGCATTCAGACGGAGATCCCATGTCCCAGACCCGATGTTACACTCAGCCTGAACATAATCATATGCCCCCAACACCTACCACCCCGGTACCGATGTCACACTGGCGAACATAACATAACATATCGTGTGTAAATGGAATCAATCGTCTCGCGTTTATTATTCACATACATATCAACTTTTAAACATGTAATGCGATAAAATTACTTTTCAAACTTTCATTTCATGCAACATGAGACTCGATCATATGAGGATACCTTGGTCATACTACCACTAGTAACATCACTTACTTACTTAAGGCCTACTTATCATAACTTAAGAAAATACCATAACCATACTTTCTTAATACCTAAACTGCACATGTATTCCATAATTCATAACTTAGGTACATGAAATATATAACTCCTAATTACTATGATATACCACTTAGGAATTTCATAACTTATATCATGATTTACATCTTATCATTTATTGTACATATAAATGTACATAACATGAATTAAAATCATTTATGTCATAATTTCGTATTGGAATGTGTACATATATATAGATATATTTATATGTACGATATATACTTCCATACATATGAGTGTTCTTTAAGTGTGTATAGGTACGATAAAGTATATATTTGATCATATTTCATATATATATATATATATGTATGTATATATATATAAAAAACATACTAAGGTCATTCTTTCATATTTTTAACATATATATAATACATATGTACACAAATACAAAATATACTAAAATCATTTTATCACATTAGGCCTAATGGTCGAATATGTATCTTTTTGTATACATTTGTAAGACTATTTTATGATATAATATATAACATCCAAAACTTATTCATTTTCATATCTTAACATATATATGTGTATAAAAATATTTTAAAATCATTTTAACTTTAAATACTTTTTGGTCAAAAGTGTATATGTATACTTATATTTATACACGTTCTTACCATATTATTTAGTATACATATCTTGATCATTTTTATATATTAATTTGCATACAATACATATTTATATTCATAAAGTGGGTTTCAACTCTTTTTTTCTTCAAATGAAGGCCTTATGGTCGGAAATACAGATAATGTATATACTATACATATATTACTCACAGTTCATATTTTAGTATATTCATTGCACATAAATGTCTACATAATATATAGTAAAAATCATTTTTATTATGAAATGCCCCTTTTTGGGCTGTAGGTGAGTAGGTATATATGCATAATTTCATTTATACATCCTTCTATAACATATACAAGTATAAGTCTATATATACATATATATAAATATACAAAATTTGTTTTATTATCATTAAAAGGCCTAAGGTCGTATCATATACATATATTTTATATATATATATATATATATATATATATATATTTATACTATATACATATATTGAAGTCATCTTTATCATTCCAAAAGGTCTCATGGCCATGTTGTATATGCTATATATATATATATATATATATTTTATACTATATACATATATTGTATTTGTATTATGTAAATAATTTATCTCAACCTTATATTATGTTATAACCGTATACAGTATATGTATATTCACCTATACTTTTTCAATCATCTCACCCCATATATATAAGTAAGGAGTATGTATGTATATTTACATATATATTTTTATACATTATATATATGTCTATATGTGGTACATACTAAATACATTTCATCAAAAAATAATCTTTAAGGGCCGTGTTATAAGGGTGGGTATACAACATGTATTTTACATAAAGCATGTATTTTTCATATTCTTGTAAAGATATCTTGAACATACTACATGATGATCCAACCTTGATATAAACATATATATTTAGCATTTGTAAATCCATGTAGGATCTAGGAAGAGTACTTGCCTTTAACACTTTTCTTATACTTTAAAGTGAAGATTTCTTCACTTAGATTGGAAGAAAACTCCATCTCCTTCCACCCTTTAAGTACGGTTTGGTCACCACAAAAATGAGTAGTTAGTGTTAAACTTAAGAGAATGGACAAGTGGAAGAAATATAATTACTTTAAGTGGTGTTTTTACTTTGATACCTCTTGGTTTTCAACATCACAAATCTCGGCCAACATACATAGGAAGATGGTGTACTTGTTGTTTTGGAAATGTGTATGAGATGAATAAAAGAAAAAAAACACCTTGTTCCATGTCTTGAACTTCCGGCATATGAGTAAAATGGAGATTGAAAAACCTTGTTTTCTTGCTTGAGGAATAGAGAAGGGTTCTTGAAGATGGAGATGGACTAAATATGAGGTGAGAGGAAGAAAGAAAATGCCCTTCTTGGACCTTGAAATTTTCGGTCATGGAAGATGAAATGGTTTGGAAGACTTGTTCTTCTTTTGGAGAAGAAAGAGAAGTGTGTAGGAGAGAAGTGAGTTGAAGATGAAAAATAAATCCTCTCCTTGTCTTGATGATTCTCAGCTGAAATTCTAGAGAGGAGAAAGAAGATTGTTTTGTTAAGTAATGGGAGAGAAGGTGGAAGAAGATAAGTTGTAGTATAATAATGAAGTGCCCCCAGGGGCATAGTCCATTGGTAAGTGGCAAAGGTGATTGGGGCTAGAACCCCGACGTTCCGAGTTCGAGTCCGTGTGGAGACAATCCTTATTGAAATATTACAAGGGCTGCCTCTGGGCTGGCTGAGTCTCGAGTGTCCTCTCCCTTTGCAGGACTGCCGGTGGAGCACATCCCTCGATTTATATCCCACCTGGCTAAGGGGCCTCTGGTACAGGTGGGGGGAGAACCCACTCCCTCATCAAAGTATAATAATGAAGTGTGTAGTGTAAAGAAAGAAAAGTGGAGAAGTCTTGTCCCTTTTGGAGTGCAACTTTCGGCTGAGGGGTGAGGGTTTGGACGAAAATAGGGTATAAGGAAAGAGAAGGAATTGTGGTGGAGTGACGGGTAGAAGATAAAGTGTAGAATAGTAATGATAAAAAAGTGTGTAAGAGAAGGCAAAGGTGATGTTGACTTGTGAGGGGTAGGTAGTGGGCGGCCTAGGGTTATTGGGGAGGGTGGAGTTTTGTCTTTTATACTATATAGGGTAAAGTAGGAGAAAATGTGATAAAAGCGTGTATTGAAATTATCGTATCGGGTATTTTTATTTGGTTTGATTTACATCTACCGACTTAGGTTGCTATCGACTAACTTATTTAAATCATATCTTATGTTCGAATGGTTCGTTATCTAGTTCCGTCAAGTCTGCTATATCCAGAAACTTATTGTTCGGTTATTTTTCCGAGCGTTTCTGTAGCGTCCCGCTTCCGAACCCTAGTACCGGGAACAGTACGCCCGCCGTATCTCACTAAGGAGCATACAAAGCGTCGAATCAATTTCCAACATGTCCGAAAAGACGTAGAAATTTTTCTCGCGGAAACGTAATACCATAACACTAATTCATATGAATAAAGGACAATCCTCCATAAAAACAATAAATATATCACGACAATAAGTCAACACGCTAGCATCTAGAGTCTATCGTACTAAACAAGGTGATGTCCGATGTGATCCCAATAAAACAAAGACAAACAGTCGCAGGGTCTTCTAGTATCCTAGGCGCGACCATCAGTCTGTCCACTCCACCGTATCAGCCCCGTCCTCAACAAAGACGTAGTCATAAGTCTCTTCCTGCTCACCTGGTGGGGGGGAGTAGGGGTGAGTGACTGGGAAATCACTCAGTAGGCACCTGCTTCCAAGTAGTACAAGACGAGCATCCAAAAATGATATAACACATAGCACGTAAAACATGATATCACATAAGCACATGAAAGAATGCGGAAAGTAATTCACTCCAGATAGAGAATGCGCAACATCGTGATGCATGTCCTACTATGCATGTCACACGCAACAAAGTCATGTCACACAGAATGCCGATATCTCCACCGTGCAATGCATGAACCCGGGTCCTACTGAGTGGTTGCAGGTCGTACACCCCACAGTCACCATACTGAGTGTGCGTGGCCGCGCCACCGCACACCATCCTGAGTGTCGTGGCCCCGCCACCGTACACCATCCTGAGCGCCCGTGACCCGTATGTCACGACCCGCCATCATGCAATGCACGTGCCATGAATGCAAACAACACAATCGTCTAAGGCCCCTGGCCCATCCTCACCATCCTTCGACACTCAAATCTAGGTTCATTTAATGATCGTTTGAGGCCCTTGACCCATCCTCTGGCGCTCAATTTTAGGTTCATTTATTATCCGAGTAATGATTTAATGTTGTTTGACGTTAAACTTATTTTTCCATGGCTTGTATATATTTATGGTGCATTTTCTATATTTTTCCTCATTTTTCTCTAATTTATTTCTATTTATTACCCAATTATCCAATTTAAATGAATTATCACAATTAATGAACTTTAGTAAAAATAATTTAATCTCAGCATTTTATAATTTCTGGAATTTATATATAATTTTCCGATTTTATTTATATTTTTCCTATAATTATTACTATTTAAAATTAATTAAATAACCTTTGTAGAATTTCCAGAAATTTCAGAAGTATATTATTATTATTATTATTATATCGTTTAATTGGGCCAGCCAACTGGGCACGGTCCGTTGGCCATTCGGCCCGGCCCGCGGTCGGCTCAATAGATTATTTTATTTTATATATATTAAGTAAGTGAGTCAGACCTGCGCACAATCGGCCCGCTACACAGAAATTTGATGAAAATAATTTAATTTTAGTATTTTATAATTTCTGAAATTTATTTATAATTTTCTGATATTTAATTATATTTTCCTATATTTAATACTATTTTTTAATCAATTAAATAACATTAATAAAATAAGCCCTAGAAATTCTTTTGATATCAAATTCATCCCTAACATCAAATTACATAGACGCATGACTTGGGTCGGAAACATACCTTCTCAGCTGAGAGACATGGAATACATCGTATACTTGGGCTAGTGCCCGAAGGTAACGCCAAATGGTAAGCTAACGAACCAATCCTTTCGAGTACCTCGTAAGGGCCAATGTAACGAGGCCTTAGCTTACCCTTCAGATCAAAATGTGCAACCCCTTCGTACGCGATAACTTCATGTAAACTTCTACCCCGACAGTAAACTCAAGGGGCGTCTCTTCGAATCTGCCCAACTCTTACTTATGTCTTGAGCAACCTTAAGTCTTTCCCAAATCCGCTTTACCTTCTCCATGGTTTGCTCGATCAGCTCTGTACCGGTAATAATACGCCCTCCAACTTCGTCCTACAGGACTGGGGATCTGCACTTACGCCTGTTGAGCGCCTCAAATGGCGCCATGGCGATGGCGCTGTGATAGCTGTTGTTGTAGGATAACTCAATCTACTTGATCATACCATCCTAGTTCTCCTTGAAGTCAATAACACAAGCCTTCTACATGTCCTCCAATGTCTGTTTCATCTTCTCTGACTGCTCATCGGTCTAGGGATGAAATGCAGTACTCAAACATAGCTCCGTCTTCTTCTCTATGTTACTTCTGGGTGTCCAGATAATGGCACCTTTGTAAATTTGCCATTTGGCCGTTATATATAAAATTTAAATTACAAAAAAAAAGAGTTTAATATGTGTGTCGTTTTAATGGTTAGGATGTTTGAATATGTTTGGTATAGACATATAGTATGTTGTGTATCCGCTTATATGACTTACGTATCATATGTGACTCATGAATTCACAACTGTTATGTGCAGTTTATCACATGTATTGTGTTTATAGTGTTTGTCAGTTGAGTTTTAAGCGATACACACGTTATGCGAGTTCATTTTTGTTTTTTTGTAATGTAGATATATAATTATTTAGGTGTTCAAGTGTGATATTTATTTATTTATTTATTTTAACCGTTGGTGCATTTTATAGGCCATGTCATTTTGTTATTTATACTTTAATCTATTAATATGATGTCACGTAATACTTTGTCGTTTCTAACTCGTAACGAGTATGCTTTCCTTCAATTATGTATGTTAAGGATTTGTTTTAAAACATGTAATTATATGCCTATTCCGTAACCCATTTCTTGTATGATAAGTATTTGTGTCACTGTATTCTTTGTAATTGTGTGACTCGTTGTCGTTGTATGTTATGATGATTATTACTATTTCGTTGTATTCGTTATGTCGTGGTGTCATTGATATAGTTGTGTGTACACCTGTGTATTTACTTAGCATCGTTTAATTACCTTTGTTCCGTGTATCTATTAGCATGTTTTCTCAAATAGACTTATTTGCGTTATATCATTGATGTTGTAACAAATTGTATGTGTCCATATACCTCTTTATTGTTGTAAGAGGTTGATTTTTTTTAAACATTAGTAACTCATGAGGTGTATTAACAGCATAACATTTATAAATTTCTAAGTTGGTTATCTAGTATAGATTCGTTTTTTTATAATGATCATTTAGTACATATAATACTTACTTATCGTATATATCTTGTATGTTCTCTACTCCTACGTTGTTATCGTATTCTATATATACTATGAGCTTTTACCTTTTGCTTCATATTTTTGTGTTGGTCACTCGTATGTATATGTGTGTGTGTATATATATATTTACGTATATGTATGTATATGTGTGCGTGAGTGTATATATATGTTGTCGACTTATGTCGTTGTATATTTATAGTCCATTGTGTTATGTGATATCTCTTTTTTTTTGTGCTGTATTATATCTCTTGTAGTAATTATGCTGGATTTTGTATGTTAATGTTCTAGTGCGTGGTTGATATGAGAAATAGGTCATTAGGGTACGTGGGGTTAATTAGTGCATGCATATATAGTTAATTAGCAACATTCTGTATTATGGTCCTGTGTTTAAGTTTTTTTTTAAATCTTTTTTTGGGCTCAGCGAGGCTTTGTCGATATCAACTGTCCACTCGAACTTTGCCTTCCTATGCTTCCGTCAACTTAGGGACATCAATATCGACGAAAATCCTTAAATGAATTCCATATAGCAGCTGGCCAAATCAAGAGAACTCCTTAGTTCAGTCACCTTGGTCGGTCAGTGCTACTCAGCGATATCCTTAATCTTCTTCGGCTCCACCGAGGTTCACTCTTGGGAACTTATGTGACTTAAGAAACCCACGCTTCCGCTGCGCAACTCTGATCATTTATTTCTGATTACATCATCTGTACTGATGAGGAGTCATTGATACCTGGTTGCCGGCGGTTGAACTCCGCTACGACGTCGCCAGCCTTTCCGATGTCCGCATCAATCATCACGTGGATATGGACACTGTTCCTTGCTTCCCTTTATGCTGTTCTTGATTCTGCTGTGATGTGGTGCCGGCCTCTGCTCAATGCCCTTACTCGTAAAACGTCCTTGTTATGGCACTCACGCTTGCATAATCCTCCCACACTGACCCAAACGTGGCATCAAAAATGAGCACATGGTGGCAGCGGTGGCCATGCATTCCTCTGCGGCTGTACTTCCATCGCGGCCGGTCTTGTGATTATTAGCGGCCATGTCACACATTTATGCTTCCCTGGTGAAGGGTCCTTCTAAACGTTGGATTCCGGATGTCCTGCATTTCCATGTAGCATGACCTCAGATCTAGTGGCGGGAGACGCTAGTTCAACTGCTATTGACACTGCATAGTTTACAGTCGCCGTTGCGCCAAGTGGTGGCCATGGTGTAGGCCAATGCTTGGAGGATGACCCCTTGATCCTGGTGGTCGTTACCATAACCACCGTTGCCTCCTTTGCCATATTATTTTTATGATATATATATCTTTTTTTATGACGTGACGATATTTTCTTGGATTTTGCACAAACCTTGACGAGAATCCGGATTGAACGGAAGTGATCGAGGGATCTGAGCATTTATGGGGCTCATGCGAAAGTTCGGGGGTACAGCAGTAATGAAATAAAGAAAGCTCACCAACGGCACACACCTCCCATAACCCGATCATAACTTAGGTCTACTTCATTATTAGGGGTATATTTGTTATTTCTATGAAGTGATCGTAGCTTACGTCTAGGTGATCTAGTTAATCCTGCGTTCCCGAGGCAGATCTAAAGCCTCGGCTCTGATACCACCTGTAGCGCCCCGCTCCCGAACCCTAGTACCGGGAACAGTACGCCCGCCGTATCTCACTAAGGAGCATACAAAGCGTCGAATCAATTTCCAACATGTCCGAAAAGACGTAGAAATTTTTCTCGCGGAAACGTAATACCATAACACTAATTCATATGAATAAAGGACAATCCTCCATAAAAACAATAAATATATCACGACAATAAGTCAACACGCTAGCATCTAGAGTCTATCGTACTAAACAAGGTGATGTCCGATGTGATCCCAATAAAAAAAGACAAACAGTCGCAGGGTCTTCTAGTATCCTAGGTGCGACCATCAGTCTGTCCACTCCACCGTATCAGCCCCGTCCTCAACAAAGACGTAGTCATAAGTCTCTTCCTGCTCACCTGGTGGGGGGGGAGTAGGGGTGAGTGACTGGGAAATCACTCAGTAGGCACCTGCCTCCAAGTAGTACAAGACGAGCATCCAAAAATGATATAACACATAGCACGTAAAACATGATATCACATAAGCACATGAAAGAATGCGGAAAGTAATTCACTCCAGATAGAGAATGCGCAACATCGTGATGCATGTCCTACTATGCATGTCACACGCAACAAAGTCATGTCACACAGAATGCCGATATCTCCACCGTGCAATGCATGAAGCTGGGTCCTACTGAGTGGTTGCAGGTCGTACACCCCACAGTCACCATACTGAGTGTGCGTGGCCGCGCCACCGCACACCATCCTGAGTGTCGTGGCCCCACCACCGTACACCATCCTGAGCGCCCGTGACCCGTATGTCACGACCCGCCATCATGCAATACACGTGCCATGAATGCAAACAACACAATCGTCTGAGGCCCTTGGCCCATCCTCACCATCCTTCGACACTCAAATCTAGGTTCATTTAATGATCGTTTGAGGTCCTTGACCCATCCTCACCATCCTCTGGCGCTCAATTTTAGGTTCATTTATTATCCGAGTAATGATTTAATGTTGTTTGACGTTAAACTTATTTTTCCATGGCTTGTATATATTTATGGTGCATTTTCTATATTTTTCCTCATTTTTCTCTAATTTATTTCTATTTATTACCCAATTATCCAATTTAAATGAATTATCACAATTAATGAACTTTAGTAAAAATAATTTAATCTCAGCATTTTATAATTTCTGGAATTTATATATAATTTTCCGATTTTATTTATATTTTTTCTATAATTATTACTATTTAAAATTAATTAAATAACCTTTGTAGAATTTCCAGAAATTTCAGAAGTATATTATTATTATTATTATTATTTCGTTTAATTGGGCCAGCCAACTGGGCCCGGTCCGTTGGCCATTCGGCCCGGCCCGCAGTCGGCTCAATAGATTATTTTATTTTATATATATATTAAGTAAGTGAGTCAGACCTGCGCACAATCGGCCCGCTACACAGAAATTTGATGAAAATAATTTAATTTTAGTATTTTATAATTTCTGAAATTTATTTATAATTTTCTGATATTTAATTATATTTTTCCTATATTTAATACTATTTTTTAATCAATTAAATAACATTAATAAAATAAGCCCTAGAAATTCTTTTGATATCAAATTCATCCCTAACATCAAATTACATAGACGCAGACCACGCAGCATAGCCTTTTGCGCATTCCACAGGCTCCAAACAAAATTTATACTATTTTAATTATCAAATTTTTCCCTAAAATCAAAATGTTTTACTATTTTGATTATCAAATTTTTCCTTAAAATCAAAAATCCAATCCACGCAAAACCACAGAAATCACACGCATTCAACAGAAATCAAATACATTCCACAGTAATCAAAAACTCATGCTTTTCACAGATTAAGCAACATAGTATAGATTTCAACAATTAAAAACAACAAAACACATAATATATCACCAAAGCATGCTTGAATTTGTACCAATTGGAGGGGGAAAAGGAACCTACCTATTTGCGGCCAAACTACACATTTAGAATAGACTCGGTTGCCTTTTCTCTTTCTCTTCTTCTTCTCTCTTTTCTTCCCCTCTTCTCCTCTTCCAGCCTTTGCCTCTTTATGCGCCATTTTTTTCTTCTCTATTTTTTTTGCAGCCCTCTGCGCCTCCCCACCTTTCCCCTTGATTCATATCCTGTGCAATTTATGCGTTCCCCCTTTAAATTTGGCATTATCCTTTTTTTTTGAATTACTTTACCTTTATCCTTTATCTTATTCCATTATTATATTATTATTATTTTATTTATTATTATTATTTTTTTTACTAGCTTATCCTATCTCACGGTACTTTTAAGCATTCTTCTTCCTTTTATATATATATATATATTTCTTTTTTTTTGTGCCCAACTTCCATTCACCCTATACACATTTAAGATTTATAAAGTAGTTATAAATCACTTGGACCTAAATGAGTTGCTATTATTAACTTGATTCCGAGGGGTTGTTACACTCAACGGCTACTTAGTTTTTTTTAACACATGACAACTGATTTGAAAATTTCCGGATGTAACATCCTACCCACCTTACATGAAGTTTCGTCCTCGAAACTTGGCGTACCTTATTCGAAGAGGTAAGGGTAGCGCTCGCGCATCTGCTTCTCTAGCTCCTATGTCGCTTTATTTTTCTTATGATTGCTCTATTGCACCATGACGTATGGAGTGATCTCCTTTCAGTTCTTGGTCTTTGCGGTCTATGATCCGAACATGAGTCTCTTCATATGTTGTGTCAGGTCTGATCTGCAAAGGTGGTGCGTCCAATACATGACTTGGGTCGGAAACATACCTTCTCAGCTGAGAGACATGGAATACATCGTATACTTGGGCTAGTGCCCGAAGGTAACGCCAAATGGTAAGCTAACGAACCAATCCTTTCGAGTACCTCGTAAGGGCCAATGTAACGAGGCCTTAGCTTACCCTTCAGATCAAAATGTGCAACCCCTTCGTACGCGATAACTTCATGTAAACTTCTACCCCGACAGTAAACTCCAGGGGCGTCTCTTCGAATCTGCCCAACTCTTACTTATGTCTTGAGCAACCTTAAGTCTTTCCCAAATCCGCTTTACCTTCTCCATGGTTTGCTCGATCAGCTCTGCACCGGTAATAATATGCCCTCCAACTTCGTCCTACAGGACTGGGGATCTGCACTTACGCCTGTTGAGCGCCTCAAATGGCGCCATGGCGATGGCGCTATGATAGCTGTTGTTGTAGGATAACTCAATCTACTTGATCATACCATCCTAGTTCTCCTTGAAGTCAATAACACAAGCCTTCTACATGTCCTCCAATGTCTGTTTCATCTTCTCTGACTGCTCATCGGTCTAGGGATGAAATGCAGTACTCAAACATAGCTCCGTCTTCTTCTCTATGTTACTTCTGGGTGTCCAGATAATGGCATCTTTATAAATTTGCCATTTGGCCGTTATATATAAAATTTAAATTACAAAAAAAAAAAGAGTTTAATATGTGTGTCGTTTTAATGGTTAGGATGTTTGAATATGTTTAGTATAGACATATAGTATGTTGTGTATCCGCTTATATGACTTACGTATCATATGTGACTCATGAATTCACAACTGTTATGTGCAGTTTATCACATGTATTGTGTTTATAGTGTTTGTCAGTTGAGTTTTAAGCGATACACACGCTATGCGAGTTCATTTTTGTTTTTTTGTAACGTAGATATATAATTATTTAGGTGTTCAAGTGTGATATTTATTTATTTATTTATTTATTTTAACCGTTGGTGCATTTTATAGGCCATGTCATTTTGTTATTTATACTTTAATCTATTAATATGATGTCACGTAATACTTTGTCGTTTCTAACTCGTAACGAGTATGCTTTACTTCAATTATGTATGTTAAGGATTTGTTTTAAAACATGTAATTATATGCCTATTCCGTAACCCATTTCTTGTATGATAAGTATTTGTGTCACTGTATTCTTTGTAATTGTGTGACTCGTTGTCGTTGTATGTTATGATGCTTATTACTATTTCGTTGTATTCGTTATGTCGTGGTGTCATTGATATAGTTGTGTGTACACCTGTGTGTATTTACTTAGCATCGTTTAATTACCTTTGTTCCGTGTATCTATTAGCATGTTTTCTCAAATAGACTTATTTGCGTTATATCATTGATGTTGTAACAAATTGTATGTGTCCATATACCTCTTTATTATTGTAAGAGGTTGATTTTTTTTAAACATTAGTAACTCATGAGGTGTATTAACAGCATAACATTTATAAATTTCTAAGTTGGTTATCTAGTATAGATTTGTTTTTTTATAATGATCATTTAGTACATATAATACTTACTTATCGTATATATCTTGTATGTTCTCTACTCCTACGTTGTTATCGTATTCTATATATACTATGAGCTTTTACCTTTTGCTTCATATTTTTGTGTTGGTCACTCGTATGTATATGTGTGTGTGTATATATATATATTTACGTATATGTATGTATATGTGTGCGTGAGTGTATATATATGTTGTCGACTTATGTCGTTGTATATTTATAGTCCAGTGTGTTATGTGATATCTCTTTTTTTTTGTGCTGTATTATATCTCTTGTAGTAATTATGCTGGATTTTGTATGTTAATGTTCTAGTGCGTGGTTGATATGGGAAATAGGTCATTAGGGTACGTGGGGTTAATTAGTGCATGCATATATAGTTAATTAGCAACATTCTGTATTATGGTCCTGTGTTTAAGTTTTTTTTTAAATCTTTTTTTTGGGCTCAGCGAGGCTTTGTCGATATCAACTGTCCACTCGAACTTTGCCTTCCTATGCTTCCGTCAACTTAGGGACATCAATATCGACGAAAATCCTTAAATGAATTCCATATAGCAGCTGGCCAAATCAAGAGAACTCCTTAGTTCAGTCACCTTGGTCGGTCAGTGCTACTCAGCGATATCCTTAATCTTCTTCGGCTCCACCGAGGTTCACTCTTGGGAACTTATGTGACTTAAGAAACCCACGCTTCCGCTGCGCAACTCTGATCATTTATTTCTGATTACATCATCTGTACTGATGAGGAGTCATTGATACCTGGTTGCCGGCGGTTGAACTCCGCTACGACGTCGCCAGCCTTTCCGATGTCCGCATCAATCATCACGTGGATATGGACACTGTTCCTTGCTTCCCTTTATGCTGTTCTTGATTCTGCTGTGATGTGGTGCCGGCCTCTGCTCAATGCCCTTACTCGTAAAACGTCCTTGTTATGGCACTCACGCTTGCATAATCCTCCCACACTGACCCAAACGTGGCATCAAAAATGAGCACATGGTGGCAGCGGTGGCCATGCATTCCTCTGCGGCTGTACTTCCATCGCGGCCGGTCTTGTGATTATTAGCGGCCATGTCACACATTTATGCTTCCCTGGTGAAGGGTCCTTCTAAACGTTGGATTCCGGATGTCCTGCATTTCCATGTAGCATGACCTCAGATCTAGTGGCGGGAGACGCTAGTTCAACTGCTATTGACACTGCATAGTTTACAGTCGCCGTTGCGCCAAGTGGTGGCCATGGTGTAGGCCAATGCTTGGAGGATGACCCCTTGATCCTGGTGGTCGTTACCATAACCACCGTTGCCTCCTTTGCCATATTATTTTTATGATATATATATCTTTTTTTTATGACGTGACGATATTTTCTTGGATTTTGCACAAACCTTGACGAGAATCCGGATTGAACGGAAGTGATCGAGGGATCTGAGCATTTATGGGGCTCATGCGAAAGTTCGGGGGTACAGCAGTAATGAAATAAAGAAAGCTCACCAACGGCACACACCTCCCATAACCCGATCATAACTTAGGTCTACTTCATTATTAGGGGTATATTTGTTATTTCTATGAAGTGATCGTAGCTTACGTCTAGGTGATCTAGTTAATCCTGCGTTCCCGAGGCAGATCTAAAGCCTCGGCTCTGATACCACCTGTAGCGCACCGCTCCCGAACCCTAGTACCGGGAACAGTACGCCCGCCGTATCTCACTAAGGAGCATACAAAGCGTCGAATCAATTTCCAACATGTCCGAAAAGACGTAGAAATTTTTCTCGCGGAAACGTAATACCATAACACTAATTCATATGAATAAAGGACAATCCTCCATAAAAACAATAAATATATCACGACAATAAGTCAACACGCTAGCATCTAGAGTCTATCGTACTAAACAAGGTGATGTCCGATGTGATCCCAATAAAACAAAGACAAACAGTCGCAGGGTCTTCTAGTATCCTAGGCGCGACCATCAGTCTGTCCACTCCACCGTATCAGCCCCGTCCTCAACAAAGACGTAGTCATAAGTCTCTTCCTGCTCACCTGGTGGGGGGGAGTAGGGGTGAGTGACTGGGAAATCACTCAGTAGGCACCTGCTTCCAAGTAGTACAAGACGAGCATCCAAAAATGATATAACACATAGCACGTAAAACATGATATCACATAAGCACATGAAAGAATGCGGAAAGTAATTCACTCCAGATAGAGAATGCGCAATATCGAGATGCATGTCCTACTATGCATGTCACACGCAACAAAGTCATGTCACACAGAATGCCGATATCTCCACCGTGTAATGCATGAACCTGGGTCCTACCGAGTGGTTGCAGGTCGTACACCCCACAGTCACCATACTGAGTGTGCGTGGCCGCGCCACCGCACACCATCCTGAGTGTCGTGGCCCCGCCACCGTACACCATCCTGAGCGCCCGTGACCCGTATGTCACGACCCGCCATCATGCAATACACGTGCCATGAATGCAAACAACACAATCGTCTAAGGCCCTTGGCCCATCCTCACCATCCTTCGACACTCAAATCTAGGTTCATTTAATGATCGTTTGAGGCCCTTGACCCATCCTCACCATCCTCTGGCGCTCAATTTTAGGTTCATTTATTATCCGAGTAATGATTTAATGTTGTTTGACGTTAAACTTATTTTTCCATGGCTTGTATATATTTATGGTGCATTTTCTATATTTTTCCTCATTTTTCTCTAATTTATTTCTATTTATTACCCAATTATCCAATTTAAATGAATTATCACAATTAATGAACTTTAGTAAAAATAATTTAATCTCAGCATTTTATAATTTCTGGAATTTATATATAATTTTCCGATTTTATTTATATTTTTCCTATAATTATTACTATTTAAAATTAATTAAATAACCTTTGTAGAATTTCCAGAAATTTCAGAAGTATATTATTATTATTATTATTATTTCGTTTAATTGGGCCAGCCAACTGGGCCCGGTCCGTTGGCCATTCGGCCCGGCCTGCGGTCGGCTCAATAGATTATTTTATTTTATATATATTAAGTAAGTGAGTCAGACCTGCGCACAATCGGCCCGCTACACAGAAATTTGATGAAAATAATTTAATTTTAGTATTTTATAATTTCTGAAATTTATTTATAATTTTTTGATATTTAATTATATTTTTCCTATATTTAATACTATTTTTTAATCAATTAAATAACATTAATAAAATAAGCCCTAGAAATTCTTTTGATATCAAATTCATCTCTAACATCAAATTACATAGACGCAGACCACGCAGCATAGCCTTTTGCGCATTCCACAGGCTCCAAACAAAATTTATACTATTTTAATTATCAAATTTTTCCCTAAAATCAAAATGTTTTACTATTTTGATTATCAAATTTTTTCTTAAAATCAAAAATTCAATCCACGCAAAACCACAGAAATCACACGCATTCAACAGAAATCAAATACATTCCACAGTAATCAAAAACTCATGTTTTTCACAGATTAAGCAACATAGTATAGATTTCAACAATTAAAAACAACAAAACACATAATATATCACCAAAGCATGCTTGAATTTGTACCAATTGGAGGGGGAAAAGGAACCTACCTATTTGCGGCCAAACTACACATTTAGAATAGACTCGGTTGCCTTTTCTCTTTCTCTTCTTCTTCTCTCTTTTCTTCCCCTCTTCTCCTCTTCCAGCCTTTGCCTCTTTATGCGCCATTTTTTTTCTTCTCTATTTTTTTTTTGCAGCCCTCTGCGCCTCCCCGCCTTTCCCCTTGATTCATATCGTGTGCAATTTATGAGGGGGAACGGTTGTTCCCCCTTTAAATTTGGCATTATCCTTTTTTTTTTGAATTACTTTACCTTTATCCTTTATCTTATTCCATTATTATATTATTATTATTTTATTTATTATTATTATTTTTTTACTAGCTTATCCTATCTCACGGTACTTTTAAGCATTTCTTCTTCCTTTTATATATATATATATATATATATATATATATATATATATATATATGTTTTTCTTTTTTTTGTGCCCAACTTCCATTCACCCTATACACATTTAAGATTTATAAAGTAGTTATAAATCACTTGGACCTAAATGAGTTGCTATTATTAACTTGATTCCGAGGGGTTGTTACACTCAACGGCTACTTAGTTTTTTTTTAACACACGACAACTGATTTGAAAATTTCCGGATGTAACAGTTTCTAACCTCGATATTTAATGTCGATGCATTTATTAATCCTAAATAAAATTTAAATTCCATCGAAATTTTATCGACATCGCATTCACGTTCTATTTTTCATTATATTATTACATTTCCATTGATCCGAAAATTCATGTCGTAACATTATTCCCCCCTTATAAAAAGTTTTGTCTAGGGTCGTATCGATTTTATACTTAAAGATTTAATCACTTAATTTCTAGAGTCGTTTCTTAATCGCATATGATTCAACTTAGTATTCACTGACTTATGATAAAATTTTTCTTAATTTACTGTTTTTGTATACCTTCTATTGATCCGCTTAGATATTCTACAATCTCATATTTTTGTGTGTTACACCCACCTTTATATGTACCAATTTCAGCCGCTAATCCGCGTCTAATTAAATCTCATATCATCTCCAATCTAGTCATGCTTACTCAGATTCAACTTATGCACACTACTTCCATTCAGATAATCCAACGTCATTCAGAATCCATAATTTAACTTCCGACATGCCATGACTCATTATACTCTTATCTCTATTCATATAATCGTACTCTTATCACTATGAATTTACATCCTTAATGTGACTAACATCCTTAACCTACTCTGAAATTTCTAATTTCATCGTCTTAATCCTACTCGTACTATTTGTGCAATGTATTTACGAAACTCTAATCATCATAATTCTTATAAATCGTTGCTTATAATTCTACTACATATCGTATCTTAATCAGCCTATGAAATTCTATCACTATCTCCAAATATTATCCCAAAGAGAGCTGGACCTAAAATTATGGACATTACAGTTTATGACTACTATGTTACGAATAGGAAAATAGAATTGAGGTATCCGAGTGACTGGCCATGTATAAATGTTGGAAAGCCTAAATGACCTACTTATACTCTCTTTTTTTCTCATATCTGCATAATACCGTTCTATTTCTCTTATGCTAAGGCTGTCGCTTTCGTCTAAGATCATTTCTTACATCTATAATCATTTCTTAAATTCTAAGATCACTGCTTAAATCCATGTCGTTGTTTACTTATGTGTCCACAGTGGATCTAGAGCCTTTGCCCTGATAACAAGAGTAGCGCCCCGCCCAAAACCAGGGTTCCGGCCCGGTGCACCCGCCGTACTGTACTCCAAAGAGTATAAGGCGTCGATACCATACATGTACATGTCGACATGAATAATGAATCAATAAGCGAAAGAAACATAACATAAACAAATCATAATCGACATGCAATGCACTACATCGTAATCTGTACACGTCATATTATACTGAATACTGAAATCTTCTGAAATTCATCATAAACCGAGACATAACGCCTTCGAAGCAAATCTCTCGGTATTTTCTTCGTTATCAATGGTCTATCTAACCTATCCACAACAAGCCTATAAAGTGCTACCTGTTATCTAGAAAGTGATAAATAGGCAAGTATGAGCGATAGCCAATGTTTTAATCGCTCAGCAGGTAGTCTTACTAGATACAACATGTAGATCCTACATGGAGAGACGAGGTAACAAAATATAATAATCATGAATATAGAATATAATAAGCACGTCTCCATTTAAATCAGTATAACATAACTGTAAACTGAAAGCAAATAAATAAGGAAATTCCACAACATACATATCATCATCACGTACTACTTAATCCGTAACACCATATAGTGTCCATACTTAGCTTATAATCCATAACTTATACTTTCCTCTCATATCTTACATGTACTACACCTTAATGATTAAACACTACATTGACCACTGTAGTGCCATTATAGACTTAAGGAATTCTTAATCATAACCCTAAGGTGACATGAGCATGACATGATGCATACGACATGAATTTTCATAAACATGACGTGCTTTTCATAACTTGCATAACATGACATTTTCATAACATGAAGACATAACATTTTCATAATTGACTATATCACTTTTCATAAGAATAATAACACATGACATACCAATTGATTCCCCATATAGTACATGTACGACATAAACATCATAAACATATGTACATGTACTAACAGTAACGCGCTATGACGCAGATCCGGTGTCCCAGACCCGGTGTTACACTCAGCCTAAACATAATCATATGACCCTGACACCTACCACCCCAGTACCGATGTCACACTCTTGAACATAACATAACATATCTTGTGTAAATGGAATCAATCGTCTCGCATTTATTATTCACATACATATGAACATTTAAACATGTAATGCGATAAAATCACTTTTCGAACTTTCATTTCATGCAACGTGAGACTCGATCATATGAGGATACTTTGGTCATACTACCACTAGTAACATTACTTACTTACTTAAGGCCTACTTATCATAACTTAAGAAAATACCATAACCATACTTTCTTAATACCTAAACTGCACATGTATTCCATAATTCATAACTTAGGTACATGAAATATATAACTCCTATTTACTATAATATACCACTTAGGAATTTCATAACTTATATCATGATTTACATCTTATCATTTATTGTACATATAAATGTACATAACATGAATTAAAATCATTTGTCATAACTTCGTATTTGAATGTGGACATATATATATATATATATATATATATATATATATATATATATATATATATATATATAGGAAACATACTAAGGTCATTCTTTCATATTTTTAACATGTATATAATACATATGTACACAAACACAAAATATACTAAAATCATTTTATCACATTAGGCCTAATGGCCGAATATGTATCTTGTTGTTACATTTGTAAAATTATTTTATGATATACTATATAACATCCAAAACTTATTCATTTTCATATCTTAACATATATATGTGTATAAAAATATTTTATAGTCATTTTAACTTTAAATACTTTATGGTCAAAAGTGTATATGTATACTTATATTTATATACTTTCTTACCATATTATTTAGTATACATATCTTGATCATTTTTATATATTAATTTACATACAATACATATTTATATTCATAAAGTGGGTTTAAACTCTTTTTTTCCAAATGAAGGCCTTTTGTAAATCCATGTAGGATCTAGGAAGATGACTTGCCTTTACCACTTTTCTTACACTTTAAAGTGAAGATTTCTTCACTTAGATTGGAAGACAACTCCATCTCCTTCCACCCTTTAAGCCATGGTTTGGTCACAAAAAAATGATTAGTTAGTGTTCAACTTAAGAGAATGGACAAGTGGAAGAAATATAATTACTTTAAGTGGTGTTTTTTTTACTTTGATACCTCTTGGTTTTCAACATCAAAAATCTCGGCCAACATACATAGGAAGATGGTGTAGTTGTTGGTTTGGAAATGTGTATGAGATGAATAAAAGAAAAAAAAACCTTGTTCCATGTCTTGAACTTCCGGCATATGAGTAAAATGGAGATTGGAAAACCTTGTTTTCTTGCTTGAGGAATAGAGAAGGGTTTTTGAAGATGGAGATGGACTAAATATGAGGTGAGAAGAAGAAAGAAAATGCCCTTCTTGGACCTTGAAATTTTCGGCCATGGAAGATGAAATGGTTTGGAAGACTTTTTCTTTTGGAGAAGAAAGAGAAGTGTGTAGGGGAGAAGTGAGTTGAAGATGAAAAATAAATCCTCTCCTTGTCTTGGTGATTCTCGGCTGAAATTCTAGAGAAAAGAAAGAAGACTGTTTTGTTAAGTAATGAGGAGAGAAGGTGGAAGAAGATAAGTTGTAGTGTAATAATGAAGTGCGTAGTGTAAAGAAAGAAAAGTGGAGAAGTCTTGTCCCCTTTGGAGTGCAACTTTCGGCTGAGGGGTGAGGGTTTGGACGAAATTAGGGTATAAGGAAAGAGAAGGAATTGTGGTAGAGTAATGAGTAGAAGATAAAGTGTAGAATAGTAATGATAGAAAAGTGTGTAAGAGAAGAAAAATGTGATGTTGACTTGTGAGGGGTAGGTAGTGGTGGCCTAGGGTTATTGAGGAGGGTGGAGTGTTGTCTTTTATGCCATATAGGTTAAAGTATGAGAAAATGTGATAAAAGTGTGTATTGGAATTATCGTATCGGGTATTTTTATTTGGTTTGATTTACATCTACCGACTTAGGGTGCTACTGACTAACTTATTTAAATCATATCTTATGTCCGAATGGTTCGTTATCTAGTATCGTCAAGTCTCGATATATCCGAAAACTTATTGTTCGGTTATTTTTCCGAACGTTTCTAACCTCGATATTTAATGTCAATGTCTTTATTAATCCTAAATAAAATTTAAATTACATCAAAAATTTTTCGACATCGCATTGACGTTTTATTTTTTGTTATATTGTTGCATTTCTATTGATCCGAAAATTCGAGTCGTAACAGTAGGAAATGCGTCTGATATGTGTTTAAGCAGCGGTAAACAAATGTTTAATGATATATATAAAGATATATAGATAGATAGATATCTTTTTTATACAATAATTTATACGATCTAACGTTCTAAAGTCGAGCTAACTATTTCGCTGACACTATGAAGGAAAATAGAGATGTAATGTCTCGTTAGGATCCTCCAACCTTCTAAAGTCTGTTCAAGCATCATATATATTCTAAAGCAAAACTATTTTCATCGCCTATCAAATAAAGTATTGAAGCACTATTGTCATCATTTTTTCCCCGTAATCCACTGTTGTTTTTAAAATTTATTTTATCAATTGGCCACATAGATCATTCATTTTCTTGCCGCTCTTCTTTTTTCATTTATAATGCAACAACAACAATATGACCCTATTATCTTAATGGCTTCTGTCTGTAGCGGGGTATAGGAGGTCTGATGTATGCAACTATACCCATGTACTAGAAACGCACTGGGGTTGTTTCCTGATAACCCATAATAAAAATTGCAATTGTCAATCAACTGCTATTTCACAATATAATTACGCTTGTCCATCAACTGCTACTCCACAATATAAGAAGCGCAGCTAATTTAGTGAGACATTTTGCTTTATTTTATCATATTCGAAAATCAAAAAAGAATGTGTCATTGACTCTATTAGAATGTAAATTCTTTTTTCATTTACAATAAATTTGTTTTATATGTTTGAGGATGTGCGGCCCCTCGCTGCAAATAAATATTGTTGTAAACCCCACCCGAAACAATGGCGGCCAATAATAAAAAAAAAACTCCACCTTATTTTCTCCGGCGGCAACAAGAAATCTAAAACTTCAGCCGAAACCTTTAGTTCAAGTCCCACCTGAAACCGACAGCCAAATTCTTCTCCTCTACCTCATCAAAACCCGAAACTTGTGTGAATTTTCGAACTGCTATAACAACGAGCACAATTGAATCGTGTATGAATAAGTATCAACTGATCTACTTCGCGTATGAAATCGAGCAGAAAAGAGCGACGAAGAAGAGAATAGAAAGAAAACTGTGTAGAGGAATTAACAACAAGAGGAATAACTGCCAAATGAATCATTCGATTTCATTGAGTACATCATCAAACAGTTTATACACAAAAGAGCTGGTTTACCAGAATAACCACCTACTGAAAGTACAAAAATGCCCTTATTAACAGTTAGTGCAAAGCAGAAATAAAAGGGACAAAATCATCATATCTGCATCCTTTCAAATGTCCTGCCATTCTGCATTCTTCTCCTCCCTCAACCTTGCGCTCCAACTGGTCACTGCCCAGTGAAGTCATATGCCATCACCTCCAGCAACAGATCGTGTTCCACCACTGATGAATTTTGTGCAATAAGCATCTTATTAACCGTCCTCACCCATCAGTTCATCAAACCATCAAGGTGAGCTTTCTCATCACACCTCCAGTTCATGAGTGTCAACACTTGGCAATTCTTTGACAACTTGCCCCCAGGGCATAGTACAATTGGCACTTGGGTTGGGGATTGCCAACAAGAGGTCATGAGTTTGAATCCAACGACGCGTACAGTGTGGGTGTTCGTCTTCTGCCATGACAAAGGACTGGTTTGTGGGGGTACAGTAACTTTGTAAGATATCGCCCAATCTAGAAAGCTGTTGGATTCCTGATTTAAATCCTCTACGCAGCTCCTTAGGCTGAGGCAGTGGGAACCCTTTGGGTGGGGGTTCAACCTTTGCCAACAAAACCCAAAACTTCATCCGATCTCTCCGTCTCCAACAGCTGTAATGAGATCAGAGATCTCCCTCTAACCTCCGTGCAATCAGGCATCAAATCTCTCGAACTCACCCTCACCCACTCAATCATTTCCAGCGAATGCTTCCTCTTTTCAGTCATGCTCGCTGCCTTAAGGAAGATGAAGACGGAGTTAAAACTTTGCCGGTTTTGCATCGGCAGACAGTGATCCGTATGTATTTAATACTTTATCCATGTATGAATATGGATCAAAGAATATGAAGCTTGATAGGATGATAGCACCAATTCGAAACATACACCCATTAGAGACCCAGTACTCCGTTTTCCTACACACAGATAATCTGAGTCGAACGAAAAAAAAAATGAAGAATATGCACAAAGATGGTGGTTTATCAATCATTACAGTAAAAATACCTGTTAAGGGTATAGTTGACCGCTTGATAAAATAAGAAAATAGAAGCGGTGGATAGGTGAGCGTAGAAAACTAGAAGAACAAATTGGTGGCATTATTCAGACTTAGTTTTAATTTACAAATGATACTCTTTATATAAGGGAGCAAGCCTTAGCCTCTAGTGACTAGAAACATACCAAAGGCTATATTTTCCTATTATCACTAAATCAGTGATATTTAACCTATTTTTATGTATAACTGTATCGTACATGTATGTAAATGTATTTTACAATTGTATAATGTATTTTCATGTATACAATATGTGTATGTATACATTATATTTCTATACTCCCCTTAAGCTTGATGTATATGTTGTATACAACCAAGCTTGACAATAAGTGTCTGAGATATTCTTCTAGTCACCGGTTTGATAAAGATATCTGCAATTTAGTTACTTGATGAGACATGTTCAACCTTGACAACCTCTACCTTTAGAAAACTCGTATGCTTCTTTTTCTGATATTCCTTGACTTAGCGCGAGCTTCAAGTACCTAAAATAGGCTTAAGGTATACTTGAAAGTTCATTAGTTATGACATACAGATTAATAACAGTTTAAACATAAGTATAGAAATATGAACTTCTCGGACAAACAATCCTTCTTAGTAGTTCACAAGTAAGTCTTATAGATTAGATAAATTCTGCTTTGTTCTAGCAGTGCATGTAGGAGTAGCTCAACAAGTTTTTTTTTCTTATAGTTTACAATCTAAAGTTTATGAATTCAACACTAAATTGTGCTACAAAGATTGCCAAGCAAATGCAAAAACAAGGCTGCTGTCACTTTGGCAAATGTAACTAGCAAATCAACACATACAGAGAAATCACAACTGAAAAACCAACAGATAGAACGATTTCAAGTTCATTGTTACCACAAAAAAGATTCACAATTGGATACTGCAAACACATTCCATTTCTCCATAACATAAAACCCATTAGGAAGCAAAGTTCATCAGAGGATGAAAATTCATGTATCAGAGTGAACAACATAAAAGAAATGAATTGAAGATGCAAGAACTGTAAAAAAAAGCTCTCTTTCTACAAATTGTCTTCTATGAAACAATAGTATTTCAGAAGATCACCAAATAATTTTCTGCGATGACATAATAGAACACAATCTATCTGATTGCATGAGCAAACATGTTGGCTACAAAGCACTTCTTGCTCTTTGATTTGACTCACATTGACGGTGCACAATGAAAAGAAATAAAAGCTCTATTTGTAGAAATTTTCAAGAAGATTCCTAGTTAACAAATGATGAAGCCGGATCTTCACCAAGGGTCTAGACGACCTCAAAATAGCTTCGTCAGTTAACTTAAAGAGTTGTTAACTGGGATCGAAAGTGTGTAGCTGGAATAGCGCCAAGTACCCTGCACAAGTAAGCACAGGTCAGAGGTCCCCGGGGGTTGGCCCCGGGAAAAACCCTCCGACGCTCAAGTCAGTTTGAGCCATATCTCACTGAGATTTATAATTTAAAGGGTAAGTTAGGAATTTCTCACAGTGTATGCCGAAGAACAAAGGGTATGAGCTCGTTTTAGAATATGAATGTTTGAATTCTGGATTCAGATCTTGGTCCCCCTTCTTTGTCTTGGTTGGCTTGCCTTTATAGACCTTTTTCCGCCTTTAACTTCTGATAATAGATTGTGGATAGGACGCTTACTTGGGGCAGAAAGCCTAGGAAGCTGTAGGTCTGCTGATATGATCAATAGCCTGACTGATGTGACTAATAGACCGGCCGGGTTGATGTGACTAATAGGCCGATTATTATAACCTTAGCGTGTTCAGGAATAATACTCGGCTGTAGCCACTATATTTGAATTGCATCTCAGTCTGAGGGTCCCACGAAGTATTATCGTAATGGGTTCATTTGCTGTGGTACACAGCTGAACTCTGCCGAAGTGTGTGACCAGCTGTGGTACACAGCTGAACTCTGCCGAAGTGTATAACTTGACCTTATCCCATAGAAGTGATCTGAAGTGTGGTATCTAGACATAGGATGATGTTGATGCCGAGGTGCATACCTTAGCACATTCTCCGATGTTATAAGGACGCCATGATGCCCTGCTGAGGTGCCGCTGAGGCTGAACAGCCATACTTAGGCGCTGAACTGCTGAACTGCAGTACTTTGTATGCTGGGCTATTGGAATTGAGTCGTTGACTGTTGTTGACTAACGGACGATTCAGTTATGGTTTATCATTTGCCCCCAGATTTTGTGTGGCTGAGCTGAACTGCGAAGGCGGACAAATCTTGCTTTAATAGACCCGTGACGTGGCAGTCCTTTATTAATTGTGCGGTTATCCTTCTATTTGCGCAGTAATTCCCACTTTCAATGTAAGCGCTAATTTCGATACCTCATCATTACTTTTTCGGCGGTTCCATTCCCCAAGGGAGGGAAATTCGTGAACTTCTGGCTCTTCGCATTTTAAACGAAAAAGGTGCAACCTTTCGCTTTCTCTCTCTTAAAAACAAAAACAATTTCCACTTCACTCTTTTCTTCTTCCTTTATCCTGCTCATCTGGTTATTTTGCTGTATTGTTGATTTGCTCCTCTTCTTCTTCTCTGACCTTACTCCCGCTCTTTCAACTTACGTCTTCAATATTTTGTAAGCTTTCTTTCTCATGGCTTCGTCTTCTTTTTTCTTGAAATCCATAGCTCCTTCTCCTTCGGTGCATAACTCAATGTGTATCTTGAAAGATAATGACCTTTCTGAACTATGTCAACATTATAAGGTTGACAGGAGTACTTTTGCTCCCTTTCTTCCCCAGCCTCACCAAACTACTAATGACCCCCCTTTTGGCTACGAAGCAGTTTATGAGGAGTTTTTTAGATTTGGTTTTAATTTACCTATTCCGGCCCCCTTACTCCAAATACTGTTCTGTTACAAACTTAGGCTTCCCCAAATAACTCCTAACGGGCTGAGGGTTATTCTTAGTTATCTGCTCTACCTAAGAGCATCTGAGAAGAACTTCTCATTTGCAGTTTTTATGGAGATATTCGTATGCAATCAGGAGGGTAGTTGGTATAATTTTGATAGGAGATCTCGGAGTAGTGGGGGGGTCTTTTGTTATAAACCTTCCCTCCCCTTCCAAGGATTGGAAGGGGAATTTCTTTTTTGTTAAAAGTGTAGGATTGCCTGAAAGTATCCCTTGGAACACTGGTAGCATAAATAACAGGAGGCCAAGTGAACAATTTCGCAATGAAGCCTCCCGATTGTTACTTTCCCCCCGGGTCGTAGACTGGAAGAAAGTTAATAGGCAAATTATAGAGGTTGCTGACCTGGATCATTTGGGGCCGGAGTGTAATTTTCGACCTCTCATTCCCCTTGCTTTGTGGATAGTTCGGGGTATATGGCAACATTCTTGAAAATCTTTGGCTGGTTTTGACGTTTCAGCAGTGTTTTGACTGTTTTGTTCCTTGAATCTTGCAGAAATCATGGTACGCGGGACCCTTGAGAGGCTGAAGAACTTGGTCCCCAGGAAGAGATCATGGTCGGAATGCCGACCTTCTACTCCAGAGCAAGCCTCTGCTAGCTCTTCATCTAAAGTGCAGACACGTCCAGGTAGAAGTTTGACTTATTCTAGTCTTGGACATGTTTGATTCCTATGCAATCGTTTGAATAATTTTCCTTTTCAGCTGGAACTTCTGATAATCCCCCTCAAGCCGAAGCTCAGGTTCCTGTTTCAATCTCAGCTCAATCTGGGGACGGGAATAGGGGAATTGATGCCCCCATTTCAATTCCTTCATCTCCTGCTGCTGAGGAGGAGAATGTACCTCCCCCAGGTTGGGCTACTGAGGAGGCCGTGACTTCCTTTGATCTTTTAAGAGAGTCCCCTGAAGTAAACGTTTCTGGGAAAAGACCTTCTGAGGTGAAAACGTTGGAAGGAAAGGATCTTGAGAGAGAACCTTCCGGAGTAAACGCACCTGAAGAAGAGTCCTCTGCGAAGAATACAGCGGAGGGGGAACCCTCTTCCCGACCGCAGCGGGAGAAAAAGATAATGGAGTTCAACCACAACAACTCCGCCGAAGATCCTGGAGTAGCTAGGAAATTGACGGAGATGTCAATACTTCCTAAGGACTGGCAAACATATGACAATCTGGACTGGAATAATACCTTCAGCTTATTTGCGAAAAATATGGCCCCGGTATGACTTTCCTCTACTTTCCATCTTTTCACTTGATCCTTCAAGATTTTCTTAACCGGTTTGACTTTTGTAGTATCGGGTCCAAGAATATAACATTCTTAGACGAGCTGAAGAGCTCCATTCCAGATTCTTCAAACTCTCTGAGACCAATGCCCACCTCAGAAGGGCCTATAATGAGTTAGCTGAGGTGGCAAAACCTAATAGCACAAAGTTGTCTGGGCTGGAGGCTGAGGTGAACAGTCTGAAGTCTCAAGTTGCTGCACTTATTGAAGATAATTCCAAGCTTCAGATGGTAAAGCGGGACTCAGATCCCAAGATGGCCTCACTTATGGAGGAGAACTCCAGGCTTCAAGCTGAGAAGCGAGATTCTGACGCTAAGCTGGCTGATGCCAAGTCCCAAGTGATTGGACTGAAGGAAAAATTGGCCAACTCTGAGTTAGTTTCTTCGAAGGCTCAAGCTGAACTGGAGTTCTACCAAAAGAAAATCAGTAATTTTGATCAAGTATTGTCCAACAGCAGGGCTGAGCTGAACCAGCAACTGGAGGTTAAGAAGAAGAGCAAAGCTGATCTCATCCATCATTTTGAAATTCAAGCTGAGGAGATGAAGGAGAAATCCGTTGCTGAGTTCAGACAATCCAAACTTTTTACTGGGAATTTTTTGAAGATTTAAGGCTCAGCAATTGCTGTTGGGCAAACTTGGACAATTGGTGCTTTCTCTGAGGTCTGCCCCAGCCTAGACAAGAAACATCCTTGAATTGCTGCGATGTATAACCCTGAGGCTGGAAGCTTACTTGAAAACCAAATAGATCGGTTTCAAAGTGGAGCTGACCTTAGAGAGGATGAGGAGGTTATAAAGTAGAATAGGTCTTTTCTTGCTAATTGTAGTTGTAATAGACTTTCTTCTTAATGAAAGACCCACTTTTCTCAACTCTTGCTCTTCAGCTTCTTTCATTTTTCCTTAAATGTCTTTATTTTCAGCATGTGAAGTTTTATTTGCTTCGCCCCAATAGTGAATGCAAGTATTTGTCCTCAGCTTTGCAAAGCTTTTCTTGCTCTTTTTCCATTTATGGCGAGTATTTGTCTTCAGCTTCACTTACTCTATTTTAATAGTTTGCAAGCATTTGTCTTTAGCTTCACCAAAAGAGTATCTTTTGTATGCTGTTTCTTCACCGAAGTACTAAGCTTCAGCTTTTATACTTGGCTCTTCAGCTCTGCTGCGCCTTAATGAATTTTGAGAGGTGGGATAGCCTTTATCCCCTTTTCGTCAACTCTCTCAGTTTTACTGAGTTAGATAAACTTGTCTCTTTGTTGAGACTTGCTAAACCTCTCGGTTCTGCTGAGGTGAAAATATAGGGAACTTATCCTGCTGTTGAGTCCTGCTCAACCTCTCAGACCTGCTGAGGTGAAGATATAGGGAACTTATCCCGCTGTTGAGTCCTATTCAACCTCTCAGACCTGCTGAGGTGAAGATATAGGGAACTTATCCCGCTGTTGAGTCCTGCTCAACCTCTCAGACCTGCTAAGGTGAAGATATAGGGAACTTATCCCGCTGTTAAGTCCTGCTCAACCTCTCAGACCTGCTGAGGTGAAAGATATTGTTGAGACCTGCTCAACCTCCCAGACCTGCTGGGGTAAGAATATTGGGAAACCTGTCTCATCTCGTTGAGACCTGCTCAACCTCCCAGACCTGCTGGGGTAAAGATAATGTTGAGACCTGCTCAACCTCCCAGACCTGCTGGGGTAAAGATAATGTTAAGACTTGCTCAACCTCCCAGACCTGCTGGGGTAAAGATAACTGGGGTAAAGATAATGTTGAGACCTGCTCAACCTCCCAGACATGCTGGTTTAAAGATAATGTTTAGACCTGCTCAACCTCCCAGACCTGCTGGGGTAAAGATAATGTTGAGACCTGCTCAACCTCCCAGACCTGCTGGGGTAAGAATATATATGCCCCCACTTTCGTTGTGGGTGATAGATAGGCATAAATTATTGCTCCATGCACCATAAGGTGACTTAACTTTTCCTGGCTGAATGCCAAATAAAAATATCCAGTTGAATAAACTGATCCATTGATGACATAAGGCTGAGCCAGAAGATACCGGATGAGCACAAGAAGAGATAAACGATGATTTGATTGAATCAGGGACTGTTGCCATTACATCAGCCTTATATGCTCGGGACCCCGTAACCCCCTTTCATCAGGATCTGAATCCTCATCACTAAGAAAACCTTGATGAGGCCTGAGTTTGCAACTCTCATCTGGAGGGGGTTTACCAAAGTCTAGCCTGTTGTGGAGCCTAGACATCGGATTATAGAAACGTTGCAGGTGACCCAGCTCAATAAGACGCCCAATCTCTTGCCCGAGCTGCCTACAGTCTTCTGTATCATGCCCGATATCATGATGATAAAGACAGTACAGTCGATGGTTTCTTTTGTGGATTGGTCCAGCCAGGGGCTGGGGTTCTTTTACCAGAGACTTTTTCCTCATGTAGGAAAGAATATGGGCTTTTGAAGCCAGCAGAGAGTTTCTTTCCTTTCCTCGGCCTCCTAACCGAATCTTGACAAAGCACCTCTCCTGCAACGGTGCTTTTCCTTTATTGTCAACTTTTCTGCCATGTTTAAATGGCATGGAGGCTTTCTGAGTACATTTTAAACTCTGGTAGCTTGACTTTTGTTCTGGCCGTCTTTCCTTGGCCATAAATTCGGCCTGACGCCTAGGGGAATAACCAGGCCGAGTGGGGGAATACTCCAGATGTTCCAGTGAGTAAGAGTTACCGGAATGGGACCCAATGTACTTTGCTGCAGAAGCTTTCCCCTTCATCTCCCTCACTACTGCTTGGAAGACCTCTGGGTTCTGAGCTACATAGCAAATGGCTTGCCTGTGCTATTCATATGTGAAGGCAATGGGAGTTGAGGATTCTCCCGGCTCCGTAGAGCATTGATCAGTCTGTTGCTGAGAAGACCTTTGGCTCCTCCTGGATGTCATAGGTTGCTTGGACCCTTGACTATCTTTTTTACTCATCTTCCTCTCAATATCTTCCTAAGATAATTGGAAAAGCTCTGAGTAGTCATTAGAAAAGAGTTGGTTAACTGTTTTCTGGGTTAAGGGACTAAGGGGCCCTCCTTCTAGCGTCAAATGATGAAGCCGGATCTTCACCAAGGGTCTAGACGACCTCAAAATAGCTTCGTCAGTTAACTTGAAGAGTTGTTAACTGGGATCGAAAGTGTATATCTGGAATAGCGCAAAGTACCCCACACAAGTAAGCACAGGTCAGAGGTCCCGGGGAGTTGGCCCCGGGAAAATCCCTCCGACGCTCAAGTCAGTTTGGGTCATATCGCACTGAGATTTATAATTTAAAGGGTGAGTTAGGAATTTCTCACAGTGTATGCCAAAGAGCAAAGGGTATGAGCTCGTTTTAGAGTATGAATGTTTGAATTCTGGATTCAGATCTTGGTCCCCCTTCTTTGTCTTGGTTGGCTTGCCTTTATAGACCTTTTCCCGCCTTTAACTTCTGATAATAGATTGTGGATATGATGCTTACTTGGGGCAGAAAGCCTAGGAAGATGTAGGTCTGCTGATATGATCAATAGCCTGACTGATGTGACTAATAGGGGCCGGGTTGATGTGACTAATAGGCCGATTGTTATAACCTTAGCGTGTTCAGGAAGAATACACAGCTATAGCCATTATATTTGAATTGCATCTCTGTCCGAGGGTCCCACGAAGTATTATCGTAATGGGTTCATTTGCTGTGGTACACAGCTGAACCCTGCCAAAGTTTATGACCAGCTGTGGTACACAGCTGAACTCTGCCGAAGTGTGTGACCAGCTGTGGTACACAGCTGAACTCTGCCGAAGTGTATAACTTGACCTTATCCCATAGAAGTGATCTGAAGTGTGGTATCTAGACATAGGATGATGTTGATGCCGAGGTGCATACCTTAGCACATTCTCCGATGTCATAAGGACGCCATGATGCCCTGCTGAGGTGGTGCTGAGGCTGAACAGTCATACTTAGGCGCTGAACTGTTGAAATGCAGTACTTTGTATGCTGGGCTACTGGAATTGAGCCGTTGACTGTTGTTGACTAACGGACGATTCAGTTATGGTTTATCAACAAACGACACGAATGAACAAGACGATGCCCTATAAATCCAACTATAGTGGAGATTCCAAGGAAAGATAACCAACACACATCAAAAGAAAACTAACGCAGCAATGCAATTTCTACATGCAACTGCTACAAATTTCCTTGAGTACAACCATCACGGAGCCGCTTGAATTAGGCCTCTCAAATTCGCAGCCAGGATGATGCAAGCTAGCACGGAATGGATCCACTCTCCACCTCCAACGATCTTCCCACAAAGATTTAGGCATAAAGAAGTAAATTTCTCCTTGCTTTTGTTGTGTAAAAAACGCCGGCTTAAGCAAACACCGTAGACTTAAGCCTATTTTGATAGGCAAACCTTCAAAAGTCCTCCTAGACGGCGCTCTTGTCCTTGTCAAAAACCCTCAAATTGCTCACTTTTGAGAGTTATTAGCCTTGATTTTTGATGCAAAATCAAGAAAAGAAAGTTTCACTCTTTTGGAGAAGAAAACAAAGTGTAATTTCATTCAATGTTGTTCTAAAAATCGACCAGCATATGGCCTATTAATGCTGAAATTTCGCTAGCTAATGACAATCCTAAAAGAATAAAACTCTATCCTAAAAACCTATCAAAAGTTTGAAAAGAAATGGATTACACTTTGAACTAAATTTTACCTTGAAAAATGGAAGTTATCTAGTCTTCTTTTGGTCTTCATCCAGCCGATTTTGTGTAGGTGTTGGACGTGCACCTGCAATAAACACCACTAGAGGGAGGGGTGAATAGTGGTTAGCAGAAAATTACACTACTACCCTTGATAAAAATCCCCTTTGAAAACATAATCTGAGACCACCTCAGATTCAGAACCCATTTTTGAAAAATTCAAAAATCCTTGTACACAACTCCAAAAATTATAAAAATTTCCAGAACTTAACTTCAATGTGTTGAAAAGACTCTGTCTAAAAATCAGACAAAAATAAGATCTTTTGTCCCTTCAAACAAATAAAAAGATTCAGATGGTTAATCTGGACAGAACTAGACAGAATGTTGCTGAAATTGGAAAACGTGTTTCTCTTTGAATACTCAACCAAAAAGGTTGATCTTTATGTCAAAGCACTCCTTAGAATGTCTAGTTTATGTTTCCGAAAAGCCCTGACCTTAGACAACTCTTGGTTAAAACAGAATTCAAGTTTTCTCAAAACGGGTCAGATTGCAGCCAGATTGGAGCAGTTATCTTTCAATGACTGAAAGACTAACATTCCATTGCTTAAATCAAGTGATTCTTGTTGCAAATGAAAGCTAACAGTCTGAAGTATAACTCCATCAAACATCACGAATTTTGAAAGTGTTTAGCTATTTTTTTAAAACGTGTTCTGAATCTGAGGTGGTCTCAGATTCTGTTTTCAAAGGGGATTTTTATCAAGGGTAGTAGTGTAATTTCCACTAACCACTATTCATCCCTCTCTAGTGGTGTTTATTGCAGGTACACGGTTAAAAAATTGGTATCAGAGCAAGGTTCACACCACTCAAAGAAGCAAGATTCAACACCGTACGAACAACATAAGGCCAAGAAACAATATTTTAAAGTAGCATGCTAATCTCAAATCAAAGGTACATACATTGGCCATAGTTTCTCACAAAGGTGAGTTGGAAGGTATATCCACACAACGTCCTCCTCTTTTCGATGGAAATAATTTGGTTCACTGGAAACTTATAATGAGGCTATTTTTAATGGCTATAGACATCAATTTATGGTCTATAGTTGAAGATGTGCCATGCATTCCAATGAAAATTATACAAGTTAGTGGAGTCACACAAGAAGTAGAAAAATATAAAAGAGAATGGTCTTCTGAAGATAAAAAGAAAATGTCCATGAATGCTAAGGCTATGTAATTACTGTTAAACGGACTAACAACCTCTGAAGCAAGATATGTGTCAAATTGCACAAGTGCACACGAAATATGGAAATCATTAGAATTGAAGCATGAAGATACTAGCGGGGTAAAAGAGTCAAAAATAAACAAGCTTATGTCTGAGCTTGAATCTTTCAAAATGTTGACAAACGAATCCATAACATCTATGGATTTGAGAATTACTAACATTTTCAATGCCCTTGAAGCTTTAGGCAAATCATTTACCAAAAATGAGAAGGTTTAAAAGGTGATGTGAAGCCTTCCTGCTGAATGGGATCCTAAGGTCACGGCGATTGAAGAAAAAAAATCGATCACAAAAGTGGACGAATTGATAGGCTCACTAAGAGTATACAAGATAAAACTAAACCAACAGAAGTCCGAGTCATCTAAATCATCCGGTAAGTCAATAGCTTTCAAATCAACTGAATCACATGCAAATAATCATGAGAGTAATAGTGATAATGAATTAGACGATGACTTAATATTGATAGCTAGATAACTTAGAAAGTTTTTCAAAAGGCCTAATAGGATAGACAACGATCTTCTTCTTCTTCTTCTTCTTCTTCTCAACCTAAGCAAATCTCTAATAAAAACAAATGGTATAATAAAGAGTTAAACTGTTATGAATGTGGTCAAAAGGACACATCTCTTATGATTGCCCGACAAAGAAAAATGACAACAACAATAATAATAATAATAATAAACAAGACAAGAAGATGCAAAAATCAAAGGCAAAGTAGACCAAGTTAAGGAAAGGCAAACGAGCAATGAAGGCAAGCACGTGGAGCGACTCGTCTGACTCAGAATCCGATACTGAGAAAGCTCAAGTCTGCTTTGTATCCAATAAGGTAAGTTCTTCATCTGATGAAGATTCTGATAATGAAATGTCATTCGATGAAATTGTATGAAGAATTTTAAGGATGCATGCTCACTGTAAAATGCTCTCTAAAGAAAAGAAGAAACTAATTGAAGAAAACTACAAGTTGAAGGCGTCCAACTTGGAGTTTTCCAATCAATTAGAATCTTTTAAACAAGAGTCTACTAATACTCTTGATTCTTTAGAGATTAAAATTGAATCATATAGGAAAATTGAACAAAAATTAAAAACTGAAAATAGTATGTTGAAGTCTAAGTTAGAAAGTTGTGAAAATGAGATAGTACAACTCAAATCTACTAAACTAAACTTAGAAAAAAAGTTAGAACAATTTAAATCTGGTACAAACATGTTAGATACACTTATATCATCTCAAAAATGGAAACGATAAAACTGTATTAAGATATAAAGAAAAAAATGCCAAAGTAGATAAAAAGAGTAAGTTTGTTTCATCTAGTACGAAACTGTCATACAATACAACAAAATCAACTTTGCCTGCTACATTTTCTTCTACTCCTTGTTCTGTTTATTCTAACGAAAACATACAACATGCATCCACTAAAGCACACACATATCAACATTCTACTAGGCAAAAGTTTACATCTAAACAACCTAGAAATTATGCATATATGTATACAAATGCAACTAGACATAATAAAACGTATCCAACTTATTATGAACCTAAATATAAGAAAACATTCATACAAGACTTATAGAAATGCATATGAACACACATACATAGCTCCATTCAAGAAACAAAATCATATGCCTTGTACACACTATCAAAATCGGCCAAGACATAGTACTTATCAACCAAGGTATAACATGAATAACCATGAATCATCTTTTAAATGGAATGGACAATTATATGAAAACCCTTCGTATTATTCAACTTAAAATAATGTCAAATATATGCCTAGAAGGTGTGTCCAAATTTGGATACCTAAGGGACATCTAAACAAGGATGGTGCTCCTAACATTCAAGGACCCAAACAAAGGGTACCTAAAACTTTGTCTCCATTGTAGGAAAATCGCAAGGAATGCAAGAAGGAGGCAGAGTCAAAGAATCTAAAAACTAAATGGTTTTTAGATAGTGGATGTTCAAGGCATATGACGGGTAACCCTAAACTATTCACCGAGTTGGAACATATCGAGAATGGAGAAAAGGTGACATTCGGTGACAACAACAAAGGACAAGTTGTTGGAAAATGAACAATTGGGGACCCTAACACATTTCAAATACGAAATGTGTTGTTAGTAAGTAATCTTTCTTATAATTTATTAAGCATTTCTCAACTGATAGATTGTGGATATAATGTTTCTTTTCTTCCCAATTCTTGTGATATAACAAATGAAAAAGGAGAAATTGTATTAAAAAGAAATAGAGATGGTAACATTTACACACTATCACTAAATAACATGTTAGATGCTAAGGTTAAATATTTAATATCACGTGACTTTGATGTAAACTTATGGCATAGATGATTAGGCCACATAGGAATTTCAACTATTGAAAAGTTATCTAAGAAGAATTTAAGTAGAGGTATGCCTAAGTTAGACTTAGATAATTTTCAACTTTGTGAAATGTGTATTAAAAGAAAACACATTAAAGAAACGTTAAAACCGAAACATGAAGTGAGTACTAGTCATGTACTAGAATTGCTTCACTTAGACTTATTTGGTCCAAGTAGGACAAGACGTCTAGGTAGACACTACTATGTGTATGTCATAGTAGATGATTACTCACGATACACATGGACATTATTCTTAACACACAAAGACGATGCTCCATTAGCAATCGAAACTCTTATCAAGCAACTCAAAAATATTTATGAAGAAAATGTTAAGAGAATTAGAAGTGATAGAGATGGAGAAAACAAAGATGTAGTTAATTTTTTTGAATTGCATGGAATAAGACATGAATTCTCACCACCTAGAACACCACAACTCAATGGAGTTGTTAAACGTAAAAATAGAACAATTCAAGAAATTACTAGGACAACAAAGTGCCAAAATATTTATGGGCTGAAGCTGTTAGTTGTGCATGTTATATAATAAATAGACTTTCTATTAGAAAGAAATTAAATAAAACACCTTATTAATTGTTAAACAATAGACAGCCTAAAGTAGATTATCTTAGAATTTTTGGTTGTAAGTGTTTTGTGTTGAACACTAAGGATAATCTAGACAAGTTTGAACAAAATTCTATTGAATGCATATTTGTTGGTTATTCAACTAATTCAAGAGCATATAGATGTTATAATCCTGCATCTAGAAAAATTATTGAATCTATACATGTGAAATTCAATGAAAATGCATATTTTGAAGTTAGTGATAAAACTCAACATAAACATGAGAATAATGTTGAAAATATGTTTGATGATGATAATATATTACCTGAGCATGTACTTTGATCGTCTAGATACAACTCTCCCTAAAAAAGACATGCATGAACCCTTAGATGAAATAAATAAAGAAATTTTGCAATTGGAAGATAATACAACTAATGATCCAATTAAATATGATAATGTTCAGACAAATGAAACATTTGAACAAGATGAGGGTGAACCTAGTCAATCTAGGAATTGATGGTGTTGAACCGTGCACCTGCAATAAACACCACTAGAGGGGGATGAATAGTGGTTAGCGGAAAATTACACTACTACCCTTGATTAAAAAACCCTTTGAAAAAAGAATCTGAGACTACCTCAGATTCAGAACCAATTTTTAAAAAATTCAAAAATCCTTGTACACAACTCCAAAAATTATGACAATTTCGAACTTAACTTCAATGCGTTGAAAAGACTCTGTCCAAAAATTAGACAAAAATAAGATCTTTTGCCCCTTCAAACAAATAAAAAGATTCATATGGTCAATCTGAACAGAATTGGATAGAATATTGCTGAAATTAGAAAGCGTGTTTCTCTTGGAATACTCAACCAAAAAGGTCGAACTTTATGTCCAAAAACTCCTACCTGCAATAAACACCACTAGAGGGTGGTGAATAGTGGTCAGCGGAAATTACACTACTACCCTTAATTAAAAACTCTTTTGAAAACAGAATATGAGACTACCTCAGATTCCGAACCAGTTTTTGAAAAATTCAAAAATCCTTGTACACAACTCCAAAAATTATGAAAATTTCCAGATCTTAACTTCAAGTTGTTAAAAAGACTATATCCAAAAATCAGACAAACAAAAGATCATTTGACCATTCAAACAAATAAAAAGATTCAGATGGTCAATCTGGACAGAATTGGACAGAATGTTGATGAAATTGAAAAACGTATTTCTCTTTGAATACTTAACAAAAAAAGGTCGAACTTTATGTCAAAAAACTCCTCAGGATGTCTAGTTTATGATTCCGAAATGCCCTGACCTTAATCAATTCTTGGTTAAACCAAATTCAAGTTTTTCTCAAAACTGGTTAGATTGCATCCAGATTACAGCAGTTATCTTGCAAAGATTGAAAGACTAACTTTCTCTTGCTCAAATCAAGTGATTCTTGTTGCAAATGAAAGCGAACCGTCTGAAGTATAACTCTACCAAAAATCACGAGATTCTTGTTGTGTCAAAACTACAGTGAAAACAGGCAAAAAACAGAAATGTAGAAACAAGACAAGAACACTGAGGATTTATCTTTGTTCGGTCAATGTGACCTACTCCAGTCGCAAGGAACACCTTTCCTTGGATTTCTCTATGGTATGAACCAAATTACAACAAGAACCAAGCTTGATCCTTGGGTTAAACACCAACCCTATTCAAGACTTGGTTGAACGCCTTCTACGCAACACTGAGTTGTAACACCTCTACCACCTATTGATGTAGCTTTATAGAATTGGCTAATCAATCTTACAAATAAAGCTAAGAGGTTTGTAGCTCTCCAACAAATACAACAAGAAGACCTTGGCTACAAAGAATGGAACAAGAATGACAAGAAGAAGATAGCTAGAGAAATCAACTATTGCTTTCAAGTGAGCTTCAAGTGTATTCTTCTTCTTCATCCTTTGCCTCCTATTTATAGTGTGAAATGAGCCTTGGAGATAAGACATCCAATGTGTCACCACCTTCATCATCAATTATTAAGTGTCTTTACATCATTGGTTGGCCTTGTACACTTAGCAACATAAAGCAAAATGATTGGTCCACCTTGGAACACTTATGTTGGCCGAATTTTACACCTTGGAATATCTTAATTATCATTTACAAAATGAAGATAATAAGAATAAGATTGAATGACATATTCCTCCATTATCCCCTCAACTCCGTGGCTTGAGAATAGGCATGTAGGGATTGAAAAATTCAAACCAAAACAGCTCTAAAAATCTCCATAGTAGCCGTTGGGTTCAAATGATAATTTCCAACTAGCTTCTTTTTGGTTGGTCCACTTGTCACCAAGCCATAAAATGAATAACATATCATCTCCAACTCCATATGCACGTTTTTCAACATATTATATCAACTCAAATTTTTTAAGAAGCCATCAACAAATAATAGTTGACAAGATTATGTCAACATGTAACACCAAAATTTCCACTATTTCTTCATGTATTTTGTGATCATTTCTACACCTTGAACACCTATAGATTCTCTGAAATATGATGATAAATATATTCCAATAACATATAGAAAAATGTCTTAAAGAAAGAAATAGAATATGACATCAGAACCCGTCACATATCCCGCTACTGTCGATAATACCATCATTTAAGAAAAATAATATAAAACCATCATATAATCTTCAAGATAACCATAACTCAACTCCAGAATGAAGATAAGAATATACTCAAGAGATTCTTTGAGTGAAAATACCAAAAATACCTTCAAGGGTAAAATAACCAAAATGCCCTTGGTGAGAGAAAACTCCAGAAACGACCTGGATGGTCAGAAATAGATACAATAACACATTTGTCATAAAAATGTTAACATGGTGTTATATGTGATTAAAAGTTGAAAAAATTGAGAAAAATGACATCGATCTCTTAGGTTGTTGCACTTCGATCGATCGATGTACTTCGATCCCTCACATCGATCAATCTATGTAAGGCAGAGAAAGTTCAAGATCTTGCTGTGAGACATCGATCTTTAAACCTGAGACACATCGATTGATCGATGTATACATCGAACCCTCACTTCGATCGATCGATGTAAGTCAGAGACAAATTCTGAAACTCACTGTGAGACATTGATCTCTGAAGCTGAGGCACTTCGATCGATCGATGTCTAGGGTTTTTAGAAATATTTTTCTAAAATATGATAAAGTGGTTGTTTTCATTTGCACATGTTTTATATATGTTCATTATGTGATTATTATGTGATTTTAAAAAATATACATGTCTTGTGACTAATGTGCCTTGGAAGTTTCTAAAGCTTACCAAAAAGTTGTTATTATATTCATTTCTGACCATGGGGCTCATTTCTGGAGTTTTCTCTCACCAGGGGCATTTTGGTCATTTCACCACTGAGGGTATTTTTCATATTTTCACTCAAGAAATCTCTTGAGAATATTCTTATCTTCATATTGGAGTTGAGCAATGATTATCTTGAGGATTATTTGGTGGTTCTTTATCTTATTCTCTTAATTGATGATATTATCGACGGTAGCGGGATATGTGGCGAGTTGTGATGTCACATTCTATTTTTTTCTTGAAGATCTTTTTCTTTATGTTATTGGAGTATATTTGTCATCATATTTAAGAGAATATAAAGGTGTTCAAGGTGTAAAAATGATCACAACATACAAGAAGAAATAGTTGGAATTTTGGTGTTACATGTTGACATAATCTTGTCAACTATTATTTGTTGATTTTTTCTTCAAAAATCTGAGTTGATTTACATGTATATATGTTGAAAAACGTGCATATGGTTCTGGAGAGGATATGTTATTCATTTTATGGCTTGGTGACAAGTGGACCAACCAAAAAGAAGCTAGTTGGCAAAATTGCCAACTTGGAAATTCTCATTTGAAAAAAATGGCTATGATGACTATTCTGGGAGCTGTTTTTGATTTGAATTTTTCAACTCCACCATGCCACATCTCAAGCTAAGGAGTTGAGGGGATAGTGGACGAATATTCCATTCTATCTTCTTCTTATTATCTTCATTTTGCAAAGGATAATTAAGACATGCCAAGGTAGAAAAATCGGCCAACATAAAGTGTTCCAAGGTGGTCCAATCATTTTGATTGATGTTGCCAAGTGTACAAGGCCAACCAATGATGTGAAGACAACTAAGACTTGATGATGAAGACGGTGACACATTGGAGGTCTTATCTTCAAGAGCCATTTCACACTATAAAAAGGAGGCAAAGGATGAAGGAGAAGAATACACTTGAAGCTCACTTGAAAGCAATAGTTGATTTGTCTAGCTATCTTCTTCTTGTCATTCTTGTTTCATTCTTTGTAGCCAAGGTGTTCTGGTTGTATTTGTTGGAGAGCTACAAGCCTCTTGAGCTTTATTTGTAAGATTGATTAGCCAATTCTATAAGGCTACATCAATAGGTGGTAGAGGTGTTACAACTCAGTGTTGCGTAGAAGGCGTTCAACCAAGTCTTGAATAAGGTTGGTGTTTAACCCAAGGATCAAGCTTGGTTCTTGTTGTAATTTGGTTCATACTATAGAGAAATCCAAGGAAAGGTGTTCCTTGGGACTAGTATGTCACATTGACCGAACAAGGATAAATCCTCAGTGTTCTTGTCTTGTTTCTACATTTCTGTTTTCTGTCTGTTTTCACTGCAGTTTTCACACATATTTACACGTTTTGAAAAAATAGATAAACACTTCCAAAATTCGTGATTTTTGGTGGAGTTATACTTCAGACGGTTAGCTTTCATTTGCAATAAGAATCACTTGATTTGAGGAAGAGAAAGTTAGTCTTTCAATCTTTGCAAGATAACTGCTGCAGTCTATATGCAATCTGACCAGTTTTGAGAAAAACTTGAATTCGGTTTAACCAAGAATTGATTAAGGTCAGGGTCTTTTGGAATCATAAGCTAGACATCCTTAGAAGTGTTTTGACATAAAGTTCAACCTTTTTGGTTGAGTATTCCAAGAGAAACACGTTTTCCAATTTCAGCAATATTCTGTCCAGTTTTGTCCAGATTGACCATCTGAATATTTTTATTTTTTTGAAGGGCCAAATAATCTTATTTTTGTCTGAGTTTTGGACAGAGTCTTGTTAACACATTGAAGGTAAGTTTTGGAAATTTTGCATAATTTTTGGAGTTGTGCATAAGGATTTTTGAATTTTTCAAAAACGGGTTCTGAGTCTGAGATGGTCTCAGATTCTGTTTTCAATAGGGATTTTTATCAAGGGTAGTAGTGTAAGTTCCGCTAACCACTATTCACCTCCCCTCTAGTGGTGTTTTATTACAGGTGCACGGTCCAAAAGTAGGCACATTGGAAGACTCTTGATTCAAATTTTAAAGTTGGGATAAGCTTGGATATATCTTCAAAAAGTGGGGTGAAATTTTATCTTGATTGGTCTTGGACTTGAGTTCAAAATTTTTCATTTTTATCCTTGATATGGCTGCATCATATGGGGCATACAACTATTTTGAAAGATGGTTTAAAATTCTCACCAAGTGTCAATTAATTGGAAAAATCTAACAAACTCATGTGTCATGGTACGTCAAGGCACAAAGTATAGCTTCCATATTGTAAATATGAATCCTAAAGTGGCCAATCTAGTAATAGTGGATGTCAGACAAGGAAGCAAGTATCCATAGATATTGAGATAGCAACAAAGAGTTTAACAATGGTAGAGTGTGCGAAATAAGAGACAGTAGCCAACCGCTTAATTGATTAGTTGTAGGTATTTCATTTTTTTAAAAAATTAAAAAGATTTTAACCTAAAAAAGAAAACAGCAAACACCGTTCAAACATAAAAAATGAAAGGACAAAATGCTTACTATCCCTTGCATTCTTACAACACGAGGACCAAGGATAGAATATTACATGTAATGCTTACATAGTACAAAAAAAGACAATCACAAAAGCTATCCCATGGATAAGATGGTTCAGATAGAAAGGTAAATGAAAATACCCGACATAAGCAACTGATTGAAACAGGAGAGAAAATGAAAAACAACCACACGAATATGATGTGAACATTGACTGTCCTCAAACAAAAAAATATTAATACCAAAAAGAGACAGTCATGTTTTTACCAATTCAGAGGATGATATAGAGAGAAACAACCCTTGAACATTTTTTTTCAAAGGACAACAAAAAGGAACAAGCTTATTCAAATATGCCAAATGAGATAGAAAATACCATAATTGCAATATGATCTTAGATCCCTGTATTCAAGGGGAAGTGTCTTCAAAGAAGAATACCTGAGTCGATATTGATATGATCTTTATAATGTTCTCAAACATGCCTAAAGACTCATGTAGCATGCTGATACTAACACCAAGTTCCCTAGACTTTGCCTAGTCCTTAATTTCTTCCCGCACATTTCTCATTCAACAACAACACATACTTAAAGTTTGATATACCTGACTCGATGTTATGGAGCTCATTTATCATACTGCAACATTGATAGGCATATCTTTTTTCCCTTGTGCTCATTTGGCAGAGAAGAATCATACACCGTCCAAGCCAACAGTTTGTCAAACTTGGCCGTTCATTTGTGCTGAACAAGTCTCTAAGGGTAGCTCCCCTCATCCACACCGTCTATTGTATGGTTCTTAACTTTGAATATCCATATCCAGCACACTTGATTCTTTTTCACAGGATCGGGCTCAGAAATGGAGGGGTTTGGCAACAAAAGCTGAGGTACACAAATGTCCTAGATACATAAATGAGCAAGCTTAAGGACATAAGCCGATGAAAGACAAGAAGATGGAGATGGAGGAGTTATAATAAACGCACAACTGAGGAAGGTGTTAGCACAATTGAAGTAAAAGGAATGAAATTCAGAATAAAAAGATAAGATTTGAGAGGAAAAAAGAATTTCTCTACTTGGACTAGGTCATTGATTTCTTGGATGCTGCTACTGAAATAATGTAGGGTTAATCTAGGGTTTGAGATTTTGTTCAATTTGGTGGGGAAGAGAAAAATGAGACACTTCAGTATCCAACAACTTGCCACTTTTCCTACTCTTTACCTTCACAAGTGTACTATAATTCACACGTATCAATCACAACAAGTATCCACAAAAAATTACTTGTCTTATATTTGCTTTTAACCATAGATACTCTCTCTCTCTCTCTCTCTTATCTGCCTCCTCATTTTCCGTAATCACGTTTCTTTTTCCTTTTTTCTTCAAAAAAACTAAAACACGTTATTTTCTTCTCCCCAATATGTATTCTCTCTCTATTCTCTCCCCCTCATTTTCTTCTCTCCTCCTCTCCAGCTTCTCTCTCACCCTACTTCTTTCACCAAACCTCTTTCTTACTCTTTTTCACCGTTACACTTCTCTTTTTCTTCTATTTTGTCGGATCTTCTCATCTAATCCATCTTCAAATTGTCTTAAATAATTACAAATTCATCATCACTTCTCCATAATTATTTCAGTGTCAAAATTCTGGCATTGTTTTGTTGTCACCATCACAAAGCTCAGCAAAAGAAGAACATAAACATTGCCTTGCTTGAATATCCTCTTGAATGATCTCAAAAAAAGTACTATGCAACAATTTATCCACCAAATATCCAATTTTAAACCTCATGCACTAGACAGATTGCAAGAAGAGTACAAACATAAAGCTCTTCCAGTCTAGAAATGGTGAGTCAAGTTATTTTGAAGGCTCAACAACCTATCAATATACAACCAGTTTTTTGGCATATTCATGAGCAACATAACCATAGGCGCTTATTATATGTATAGAAACATGTGTATCTGTCTCTCCAATAGAGCTTCCGCAAGGCAACTTGTATCTGTCTCGCAATTGTTTGAATTTTCCGGCTCTATGGCTAAGGTTCAATAACCTCTTGAATGTTTCGTCTCAATGGCCCAGACTCTATGGCCTATTGAAGACTCTATGGATTTAATAAAAAAATTTGTGGCTCTGTGACATGAAAGATTTTTCGTCTTTATGGCCTATTAAAAGGTTTTGGCTCAAAAGAATCCATGTCTATGACTCAGCGGAATGCTTGTCCACAGTGGCTTAAAGAAATCTTTGTTCATAGTTCAAAGAGATCTTGTCCATTTGTTTGTTCTTATAAAATGGCTCAAAGGAGTCCATATCTATGATTCAGTGGGATACTTGTCCACACAGTGGCTTAGAGGAATCCTTGTTCATAGCTCAGAAGAATCTTGCTTATTTTTTTTTCATGAAATGGCTATGAGGGATTTGATATCCTTGGCCTTTGATAAAGAATAAGTTATATAGCCTTAAAGGATTTACGACTCTATGGCCTTTGAAAGATTTGTGGCTCTATGGCCTTGAAGATTCTTTGGTCTTGTTAAAAAAAGGTTTGTGGCTCTACGACCTTAATGAGGAAGAGGATATGCATCAATAGATTTTTGCCATTTTTCTGAGAAGAAGAAGCTATGAGGCTTGGAAGACATCACTAGGTTCAGTTGACGCCACAGAAGATATCTGTGCATTCATACTAGCCCTTGAAGAGTTGCTTGGAAGAAGTGATTGAGGCATGAATGTTCTTGCCTTGAGAAGTGAAAGCAGTTGAACCATCAACAACATGGTATATCTTCTTCACAAGTAGCAGCTTGTTCTTCAAGGATGTTCATGGCTCTGACACCATGTAGAAAACTAGAAGAACAAATTGGAGGCTGAATGTAAGTATTTTTCATATTTAGTTTCAATATACAAATGATGCTCTTTATATATGGGAGCAAGCCCTAGCCTCTAACGGTTAGAAAAATACCAACATCTATATTTTCTTATTATGAGTAAATCAGTGATATTTAACCTATTTTTATGTATAACCGTATAGTACATGTATATAAATTTATTTTACAATTGTACAATGTATTTCCATGTATACAGTATGTATGTTTACACGGTATATTTCTGTAGTGAGAAGCTGGGTGGCCATTAACCTCACCCTAATCTTAATTACCAATTATATGCATTGCTCCAAACAATGCTAATTTACTTTTTGTGTTACTGTCTAGATTGAAAGAATTTAACATTCATTCAAATTAAGGTTTAAATTTACACGGTTTCTTCTTTTTTATAAGGGTCATTTTACTCCAAACGACTTTATTTTTCTACTTGTGCAGTGGTCACTGTTCAGCTACAGTGTTTTCTAACGTCTATAAACGTAACAGCTAGTTACCTGGTCGGCTCGGACTTATTCTAAGTTACAATATTTACAAAGTATAGTAGCTTGGCCTTAGTGTTGCTTCCTGACTTGTGCTTCACCTCGTCACCTCGGCTCAACACCTTTTCACTTTAGCTTCTTTGCTGTCTTCAGTTCGTCTTAGTTCTGTGCTTCTCTTCACCTCAGGTCCTCTTCAGTTCAACACAACCTTACTTTATCTATTTCACCTTAGCTCTTCTTCAGTTCAGCACGACCTTATATTGTCTATCCTTTTCCTTAGTTCAGCACAGCTCCCTGACTGACTTTGTCCACTTGTCTTATTTCTCAACACGATCATTACTTAAATCATTTTAGTGTATCTTAGCCGAACTCGATGCATCTTGGCTGGACTTGTTTCTATAGTGACTATTTGATAATTGCTTGTATGTTGCAACCACGCTGTTGGAATATGTTAAGTTTAGATGATTTACACAATTGACACTTAGAACGCCAGATTATGCGCTTAATATGAAGTGTTTGATGGTCAGTATACTTCAAACGCTTGCATAAGGCGCCTCATGTGAAGTGTCTGGAAGTCAATACACTTCGAACGCCTACATAAGCTGCTTCATGTGAAGTGTTTGAAGTCCAATATACTTCAAATGCCTACATCAAGTGCTTCATGTGTCAAGTCAAAAAACAGTACACTTTGAACGCCTAAATAGGTGCTTCATGTGTATTACAAAGTCAAAAGAACTTTTTCCTCCAAAATGGGCACAAATATCAAGTTACTTTTGGTAAAAGTCAGAATTACTTCGAACAAGTATGAAGGCTGAGATTAGGCATTTTATGTGACTTCGAACGGGTTCTGATACCTAAAACAGACGCTTCATGTGACATTGAACAAGTGCTTCTCATTCACTTAAGGCGCTTTATGTCACATTGACTGCCAGTTCAATAACACTTAAGGTGCTCCATATTACATTGAACGCCTATTCATAAAACAAATTAGACACTTCATGTGACTTATGTTACAAATGTTTTATGCTGCACTTTCTAATGTTTACTTGAAATTCGTACCCTCCTTTTTGGTGCAACTTCACATGTTCTCTCTCTCTTGGAGAAGATCATCTTTCCTCTTTGAGCTTTCAAGAAGAAGCTTCCTCAAGAAGCTTATAATCATCCAAGAGAAGATCTCCAAAGATGAAGACATGTCATCATAAGAAGACAAAGCCCATTATTGGCTCCTGCAAGGGCAACCAACGACTAAAAGAGCAGTTTGATAAAACAAGGGTTTTATCTCTTTCATCTCCAACTTTCTATCATCAAAGCTCTCAAGTTTCTCTCAAAGTTTAAGCTCCCAAAATAGTTATATCATTGTATATTTTACTTTATTGTTAAGAGTTGTGTTGTAAAGAAGAAGAAGAGTCTTCTTCTTGTTGAGTGAAGATTGTTAGAGGCTGTGTAGATTGTTGGTCAAGAAACAAGGGTGCTTCTTGTTTGAAGAAATCCAGACCTTGGAGGGTTAGCTGATGGTGTTGTAGTGCATCATACTTCCTACAAGAATTCTTTGAGGAGCAAGGAAGTTCTTTGAAGGCTAGAATTCGAGGGGTTGGCATTTCTTGGTTGTGGTCTAGGCGAGTTGCCTAGTTTCTGTTGAGAAAAAGTGTTTGAATGATTTACAAATGCATGATTTAAACAGTACGAGTTTACGAAATGCATAACAAAATTATTATTTGACGCGTTTATGTGATATACATGCTTCATATGTTTATATATTATTGCCATATTAACAAGCCATGAAGCGTTAAAGCATAAATCATATGTCAAACATTTGTTGTCTTTGAACTATTTTTAGGTGCCAAAATTAATGAACTAAACTAGTTCATGAAGTACTTAAGTTAATGAACTAACTAGTTCATTAAATGGAGACATATTTGGACAAAGCTTGATGGCAACAAATTGAAAATGGAAAGTCTCCTTATCCACTCAATATACACGCCATTCATATACCATATATATATATATATATATATATATATATATATATATATATATTAAAAAGGCACAATACACATATATTTCGACGTACTACCAACACGTTACATAGATGACAAATGTATGTCAACGTCATACCACTATATACACCTTATATTTATGAGTATATTCAGGTCTTATATAATATGATATAAGTCATAGTAATGACAAAATTATAACGACACGTTACAAGGTTATAAACCGAAAATTGTCGTATCGGGTGACTACCGAAACTTCACCGACGTGTCACGCACTTGCCATATGAAGATGGCCAGCCCATATACTTCAAAAATAGCCAAAACTTTCGTGGCTCACATGTTAAATTCAGCCACTAATTCATTCCATATTGGCACACACAAATCACTCACAATTTAGGCCAAATTATAGAGATTTCAGGTTCAATTTTTTTAGCACATGGGGGCGCCTCTCAATCAGCCATTAGAGCTGAATATCTACTTTATTTTGTGTACATTATGTGTGACATAATATATATGAAATGTGCAAAAAGATTGAATTTAATCGGAGAAAAATCGCGTAATCGACGGAAGTCAAAAATGCGGTTATCTACGAACACAACACATGAAACATTTTTTGGCATGAGCTGTAACATGTATCTAGACACTTTTTACACATTCAAGACATATTAAAGTGTTCTAGAAAATTCAAATTAGGGCTGATTTGAATTTACCATTTATGTGTAATTATTATGCATTCAAATCTTACTAAAGTAAAATTTCAGCACATATACAAGCCATATCACATGCCATTTCAGCCACAATGGAGCCTAGATGGAGCTGAGTTGGCATTTCAATTGGTAGAGAATATGCCACACAAGATTAGTGACATAAAAGAGGAAGCTACATAAGGTAACAATTCAAAAGAATTCAAATTAGACACATGCTGAAAATTTTCAGCACATGTACTATAGCTGGCCGATTTCTTGTCTTAATACTGCTCAATTTGCTTCCCAAAATTGAAGGGATTGAATGGTGATTATTTGGTAACATTTTGACTACTATTTGGCACATGTTTTATGAGTTTATTTCAAATTTTTTCAGCACACTAAAGGATCCCAAGTTGGACCAATTATCAAGTGACAAGTAAGCAAGGCCAAGTCATCCTTCCAATCATAGTGTACCAAGTGAGAAAGATGGTGTCATTTCTACACAAGGCAATCTTCCAAGAGAATTAAAGAGAATTCTGAAGAAGGAAGAGATGCCCTAGGGGGCGGCCAAGCAGGCTTAAAAGGAAGAGGTGTAGTGCAAAACAAAGTAAAGACTATAAGCTATATTCTCACAAGTGCAAAAAGATCTACTACTCTCTTCTTCTACCTTTCTTTCTTTCTTTCTTCTTCTTCTTCTTCTTCTTCTTCTTCTCTCAAGCCTATTGTTCATATATTCTAAACATTGCATAGGCTTTGAACATACCACCAAAACACGTTCATTGTTGTAAAAGGTTGATCAAGGTGTGATCAAACCTTCATTCGATCGGTGGTGGTGTCCGTGATTCGTTTGCTCAATTGTATTGTTTGTAAAGGGGTGGAGTTGGTGTGTAACTCCAGTCACACTTGTGGTGTTTTTGGTGTTTCGTCATAACCAAGGAAGGTGTTCTCGAAGACTAGAGTAGATTGATTTAACCGAACCAGTATAAAATCCTTGGTGTCTTTACTTTACTGCACTTTACATTCAGTTTCCAGCATTTTGCATCAATTTCATTACAAAGGTAAAAATAGAAAACGAATTTCAAAAATCATAAAATTTTGCAGAAACATAGCCACACATCCTAGTTTTGATTTGGCGAAAGTTTCAACTCATTTGGATAAGTTTCAAAGCCGATACAGGATGCAGTTCCGTAGTGTATGCTTTTTTCTGATGATATTGTATTAGTCGCAGAGAGTAGGCATACTCTGAGTATGAGACTAGAGCAGCGGAGAGGTATTTTAGAGAGAAAATGCTTAGAGATTATCCGTTCTAAGATCGAATATCTGCACTGCCACTTCAGCGGCGTAGCCGACAGTGAGAATAGACAGCTCACCATCGATGGTCAAGTGGTACCACAAGTAAGTAAGTTTAAGTACCTAGGATCATTTGTGCAGCAGAATGGGGACATAGATAATGATGTAGCACATCGAGTTCAGACAGGCTGGTGTTGATAGAGGGCGGCTTCAGGGGTGCTGTGTGACAAGAATTTCCCAACTAAATTGAAGAGAAAATTTTATAGGGTGGCAGTGCGACCGGAAATACTATATAGGACAGACTGCTGGGCCATCAAGAGGTCATAATTGCAAAAGATGGAAGTGAAAGAGATGAAGATGTTGAGGTGGATGTGTGGGCATACAAGGTTAGACCGGATCAGAAACGAGGTGTTTCGAGAAAGGTTAGGCGTGACTAGTATAGCAGATAAGATAAGGGAGAGAAGAATGAGATGTTTTGGGCATGTCAAGCAGAAACAGACAACGGCGTTGGTCAGAGCAATTGAAAGCCTCATTGTAGAGGAGAACAGGAGTAAAGGCAGGCCCAAACTGACTTGGGATGAGCAGATTAGGCACGACCTAATAGATTTGCACCTATCTGAGGACATGGTCTAGGATAGGAGTTCATGGAGACATAAGATTAAGGTTAACGAGGTATATGTGATATATATGGACACCTTAGAGTATATTTAGGGACATAGATAGGCGTAGACACTATCTACGCTTTAGGTTGACTTTGCACTTGGGTGCTTATGTTTTACCGTTGTTTTGCATTAAATGTACATATACACGTTATGTGTATTTTAATATCGAAAGCTTTTTCTTTGTATTTTCTGAATTTCCTCACTAACACAGTAGCACATCATATCTCTAGTAGTATGTCATTTATGCAGGTACATATAGAGCCGGGGGTCTCACTGGAAGCAGACTCTCTATCCCTTGGGATAGAGGTATTGTCTGCCTACCACTTACCCTCCCCAGACCCTAATGATAGCTTTTTCTGTCGTTGGGATATACTGAATACTGATGATGATGATGATGATGATGATGATGATGAGTCAAACTTGAATAGTTTTGAGACTAGTGCAATCTGATTTTCAGAGTTGCAAAGGTTGAGAACATCAACGTGATTGACATACTTTTCAAAGGAATTTTCAAAAACTGTTTCAACCCATTAAAATAAATATATTGAGGGTCTTGTCGTTAAATTTTCAGATCATTTGGAGTTACCAATTAATCAAAATAAATTTTTAAAGTCGGAGTACGGTTTCTGGTAGATTCGTGCAATCTGACCAAAAACGTATTTTTAAAGGGTTAAGAGTTGAATTTTAATTTGAAATTTTTATGAGATGCTCAGAACATCTGAGAGTAGAATCTCACCAAATTTCATAATTATTGGAGGTCTGTAACTAGGTCTTTAAATCGTTTCAAATCAGAATCTGAAAACAGAAGTTGCGTTCAAAAGTGAGGTTTTTGGTTCAAAAGTTTTTAAAAACCAAATTTTCCGCACCCACTATTCAACCCCCCTTCTAGTTGTACTATACAGGTCCTACAGTTTATTTGTATTTGGATTTTGTTTGTGATTGTTGTTTCCTCTAAAAGAAATAACAATCCCCCTTTCAGAATCCTTCTTATGAAAAATTAAGAAGGTAGAGGAGTAGAGTCATTTTGACTTGAACCTCTATACATATTGTGTTTTTTTCATTTGCGCAAGTTTTATTCATTTCAAGAATACATCCACGTATTGGTTTGCACTTACAAACGAAAAATATCCAAGAAAATATTCATACTTGGTGAACACGCTATTCAACCCCTTTTCTAGTATGTTCTAAGGGACCTAACACCGTACAAGTGATGTTTACAAAATGCCATGAAATCCGTCATTTTTCTTGGCATTTTTAAGCAATTAGTAAAAATAGTTCTGTCGTTTTCTAAATTATAAAATGATTATGTTTACCATGACATTTTCTGTCGTTTTCTAAATTATAAAATGATTATGCATACCATGACAAGTGGATAGAGCTTAGAGCTCAAAAAAAGAGGTCTTGACTTCAAATTTTTACAAGGGCAAGGCTTTATTTATTTTTATTGTGGGTTCTCTCTATCTTTATAGTTGTTGTTTAGTCAAAGATTATATATTGTATGACATATATACTCATGTAATGTATACGTATATTTACATGGAATGGTGGTATGTAATATCTCTATGTATCAGAAAAACAATGATAATCCCGAACAATCACCATTAGAATGGGTAATCTACGGGTGTACTTGGACACAACCCGTTCTTAGCAGGTAAGTTTCAAGTCTTATTCGATTTGTACACAAAATCCGCCAAAGCTATACTCATATCTGCGAGGAGCATATCAGGTTCAAATCATGTTTTTGCATCGTATATGAGATTGCCGCCCCTACTTGTGACTCCCTCCAGTAAGGATGACATTAGAGTATTTGATACATAGATACAAGCAACAACTATGGTTTGTTAATCTTCATACGAGCTTTATCATTAAGCACATGGTGATTTCTTGTGGAATTGTTTGGCATCTTATTTGACTTCTTCTCTTATGGAGCGCAGCAATTGTACTTACAACATGGAAGAAGTGATACTTTGCGATTTGACATACCATAATACACAAGAAAATATCTTATTCATTTATTTTCTTGCTCTCTTTTTTATTCTTTTCCTAAGTTTACTTTTATTTATTAAAATACAAATGAATCACGGAACTGATACAACAAACTAGAGGGCCTATTCCATATATTCTATGCCTATGACAAGAAGACTCCACCCGTGCATTACACGGGTTGCAGGTACTATTATACCCATAAATCATGAAGTCTTTTCTTTAGTCTTTCACTACTAAGATTATATTTGTTAATTCGTAATTGCAGCTGAAATCTTGGATGAGGCTTCCATCATATAGTTGTGCAAGCATGTACAAACATTTTGTCATTCGATTATGTATAGATATTACATTATTTGGAAGTTTCATTTTGGGGTTTTGATGAACCGGGATTGCGGTTAATAATCAATTATTAAAAGTTGTACATTACAGATTTAGAACATTGAGGGGAAAAGTGAAGGTTGATTTTGGAATATGATGGAACAAAGTTGATAAGCCAAAAATATTCAGTTAGTCAAAAAACAGTCAACGTAGTACAGGTTCAGCTACTTGACTTAATAGTCTCGGCCAGAAGGCCATAACCTCGGCCTTGACCACTATTATTTACAGTTGAAGCGATTAAGACAAGTTCAAGTATAACTCTTGATCAGCTCAGCCGTCCACTTGAGTCAGATGCTCATTAAGCATCTCATCTCGGCATATTGCCCCTTGGCTTAGTTATGCTTTAGTCAAAGCACCTACCTCTAGTCAACTTCAGCAAATAAGAGGACTCAACAGTGCACAATTTCTATAAAAGCATATTCAGGTCGGCCTCGGCACAGCTCCGGCCTCAACCTCAAATGAGCACCGATCTCTAGCCTCGGCCTTGTTCTCATAAAGGCTTTTGCTCAGAGTATCTTGAATAAGATCAGAAGAAGATATTATCAATTGCCATCTGGTACTCGCCAAGACAACTCTGCAGAGTACTTTCCAGGTGTCAAGCATCGACCGGTTTAGTATAAGGTCATCATTGCAGGCCGAACTACATGTCATAAAGTCAGCCACTGACACAGCTGCAGTCACAGGCATTTGTCCCATCAGATTGCATCTCTGCAGCAGACAAGATAGCCATCTGACATAAGCAACAATCACGTCATCGGGCAGAGCACCTCTTTCTCCTCAACCTTGTGCATAAATACACCTATTTCAAGACGGAGAAAGGGATCCAACTTTCTAAACTCTGAAAGAGAGATCCTCAAAAAAGGCTTCTCGGCCAACATTCAAACAGACATACGCTCAGTAAGATCTTATTACAGGTTTCATCTAAACCTTTATTCCAGCAGAAAATGCTTACAAACACACCCATAACTGACTTGAGCGTCGGAGGATTTTCTCAGGGCAGCGCCCTAGGCCTGTAATGTTTCTTTTCTATCTCAGGTTCTTTTGACGAATCCAGATGAAAAGTTAACTGCATACCACAAGGATCACCTCTGATCCACCTGGTGAGCATTTTCGGACTCATCATTTGGTGCTAGAAGGAAGGCCTGAACCTCTGTATTCCTTAGAAACAGCCTTTCAAGGGCGTATTTAGCAACTAGCTTACAAATCCATCGTTAGATGAATGGATAAAAAAGATAGGAAAGGGTCCAAGAAACCTATGATCCCCAAAAGACATCAGCGATCTCTTCAACTACGATTGGGACATTGTTCCCCAGTACCAGCAGAATCTTCAACCCCCGCTGATGGCTTCACCCTTGAGGAACACTTGCGAGCCATCCGCTACGTGGCACAAATTCCCGACGTGTTCCAAACGGTGGTGAGGGAAATGAAGGGAAAGGCTCCCATTGCAGGATCCACTGGGTCTCATCACAGCAACTTTCCTCAGCAAAGGAAACTTGTGGAGTACTCTCCAACTCAGTCTGAATGCTATCCTGAACTTAAAAGTGGATTCATGGCGAGGTGAGACGCTCAGAGCAGCGGTCCAGCCGCCAACACTTTGCATCCGAGCCGCTGAAGGTTCTGAAATATCATTTAAAATGCACACGAAGAGCGCTACTGCCATTTAAGCATGACAGAGAAGTTGACAATAAAGGTGGAGCACAGCCATCAGTAAGGCGCTCTGCCAAGATTCGTTTGGGAGGCCGAGGCAAAGCGAGGACGTCTTTGTTGGCCTCCAAGGCTCATGTTCTCTCCTACATGAGGAGGAAGAATTTGACGACAGATCCCCAACCATTAATAGGGCTTATCCACAAGAGGGATCTTCAACTGTGTTGCCTCTACCATGATGATATCGGGCATGATACTGAGGACTACAGACAGCTCACTCAGGAGATTAGGCGTTTGATTGATCTCGGCCACTTACAACGGTTTTACAATCCAAGGTCGAGGCTGCACAACAGGCTGGATTTTGGCCGGCCTCTTCCTAACGAGAGTTGCCGACCTGGATATCGGCACCGGTCGTCAAACGACGAAGACCTAGACACGGCTGGGCAAGGGTTAAGGTTTCATGAGTTTATAAGGCTGACATGAAGGCAAAACTCCATGACTCTGGGTTTTTTTTCTGGACAAATGGGATCTGGAATCCACATTATATCATGTTCAAGTTTATAAGCCTATTCCAATGGGATAAATCTTTCGTCCATGCTCTGGCCTGGCATGTCTAAGCCAGCCGAGCATGAGTCAACATATTCTTGTGACAGGATTTCCCTACAAGTCTTTTACCTCAGCAGGTCTGAGCCTCACAAGCAGGACTCGGTATATTGAAGCAGGATTCCATATCAAATATTTTACCTCAGTAGGACTAAGTTAGCCGAGTAGGTCTCGATGGAAAAAGACCTCAGCAGGTCTGAGGTGAATGCCCATTAAGGGTCAAGTTTTGTGAAAACATCAAATGTGACAAATTTCACATCTCAGCCAAATGCGACAGGTTTCGCACTGCGTGAATAGCCCAGGTGGTCATCTTTGTTCTCTGCCTTATGGTTTTAAGGGAACTCCGAGTATGACAGGTTTCACACTTCGACATATTATTGGGACAGGTTTCCCTATGAGTATTTTACCTTGGTAGGACTAAGTTAGCCGAGCAGGTCTTGATGGAAAAATACCTCAGCAAGTCTGAGGTGAATGCCCATTAAGGGTCAAGTTTTGTGAAAACTTCAAAAGCGGCAGGCTTCACATCTCGGCAAGCATGTGACAGGTTTCACATCTTAGCCACATACGACAGGTTTCGCGCTGTGTGAATGGCCCAGGTGGTCATCTTTGTTCTCTGTCTTATGGTTTTAAGGGAACTCCGAGTATGACAGGTTTCACACTTCGGCATATTATTGAGACATGTTTCCCTATGAGTATTTTACCTCGGTAGGACTGAGTTACCCGAGCAGGTCTCGACGGAAAAAGACCTCAGCAGGTCTGAGGTAAATGCCCATTAAGGGTCAAGTTTTGTGAAAACTTCAAATACGGCAGGTTTTACATCTCGGCAAGCATGTGATAGGTTTCACATCTTAGCCAAATGCGACAGGTTTTCTGCTGCGTGAATGGCCCAGGTGGTCATCTTTGTTCTCTGTCTTATGGTTTTAAGGGAACTCTGAGTATGATAGGTTTCACACTTCGGCATATTCTTGGGACATGTTTCCCTATGAGTATTTTACCTCGGCAGGATTGAATTAGCCAAGCAGGTCTCGGCGGAAAAAGACCTCAGCAAGTCTAAGGCAGATGCCCATTGAGGGTCAAGTTTTGTGAACAGGATTTCACAATCATCCTGATATAAGGATGCCGAGGTGAATCATGACAGAGTACATGAACCGCATTAATTACTAGCAGGTCTAGAAAAAGTGAAAAGCATTTGTATAAGCTGTCAGTAGTACTTAAGTTCGAATAAAAACAGTGTTTTTATGGCAGTGCCAGTGTTAAGATTTCACAAAGTGCTATCTTTCAACTTGCTTATTTTCATCTTGTGTTACCAAAAAACTCGGCAGGACTGAGGCCTAATAAGGACGATATAAAAACCTTGGCAGAGCCGAGGTCAAGCACTTGCACTGAGAAGAGATCCTTCTTTAATCAGAAGATGAAAATCAGATTACTTATTAATTGATATCCTTGGCAGAGCTGATGTCAATGACATGCGAAAATCTTGAAAAGCAGATTGCTGAATAGACGAACAGGGCTGGATACCATTATCAACCTTATGACAATGGCAAACTTAGAAATATTCTAAGTGATTATTTCAAAGCGTCACAAAGAATGATTTCAGCTAAAGCAGATCAAGTCTATTAGCTCGGACAAATTTTATTCTTTGCCAATTCTCGGCTCAGCTCGGCAGAATAACAAGTTTATTCTAAAAACTTGACTTAGTTTATTTCATTTAAACTGAGTTGAGATTATCATGAAAAGGCTGACATCCATTCTCGGCCACAAGTTTGAGAAATAAGCTGGACAAAAACGCTGAAGTAAAAAAGCAGAACAGAAGAAAAAGCTACAAGTTGCAAAATACTTAGATTGTTTTTCATTGATAAAGATTTCAGAATACATAGTACAATTGATGTCTACTCAGCTAAATTACAAAGAAAAATCCTAAGTCTAGTCCTCGGCCTCTCTCAAGTCAGCTCAATCAAGAAATTGCTTGAATTGGGTATTGAATTCTTGGATAGCTGTTGAACTGTAAAGCTCAGTCAGCCGAGGATCTTCTTTGTTCAGCTCGGGGTAAATTTCTGAGCAGACATCTATGGCCTTAGTCTGGCCGACCTGCATAGTGGAGCTCTGTAGCAGTATCATATTCTCTTCGAACAGTTGTGATCTCCTGAAATCAGCAACTGCTTTGACCTCAGCCTCGGCTAATTGTTGACGCAGTAGAGCTAACTGCTCTTCAAAAGTATTTCTTTGCCGCAACAGCTCAGCTTTGTCCTTCTTCAAGGACTCATTCTCAGCCAAAGATTGGGTGGAAGTCATCTCCAGGTCGGCCACTTTGTGTTCCAACTCATCTATCCTAGAGTTAGAAGTGGCCAACCTCATCTCAGCATTCTCCGCCCTTTGCTGGAAGTTGGAGGCCTCGGCTTGAAGAGTATTATTTTGCTGGATCAGCCAAGCTCTCTGTTGATTAGCCTCTTCAAGCTCTCTTGACTTAGCTTGAAGAGCTTCATAGAATTGTTCTCCTCAGGCCAGCACCTCCAACTCTTGGGCTCGGATTTGCAAGTGCAACTAAGTTAAAAAATGACTAAGTGTTACTACAAACAAACACTTAGAAGAATTTTACTTACCAGGTCTATGTTGGAGTGGAAGACCTCTTTCAGATTCTCCCAGGGGGTAGTGTCAAACTTCTGCTGGTCCCGAGGTAAAACTGTCACTTTGTTTAATCTTCTGGCTGTGGTCGGGTCCACAACAGAATCACCTTCAGAAAAACCAATGAGGACTGGTTCTGGAACCCCAGCTGGCTGAGGCAAGGCTTCCTCAGCTGGCTGAGGTGGAGTCACTTCCAATGGCAGCAGACCTGCATCTCAGCCACTAGAAGATCCTTCGCCCCTTTGCCGTTTTCTTCGGTGAAGGTTTGAGCCTTCACCAACTTCTGCTACCGGTTCAGGCTCAGCCGAGAGCTGAGGTTGAGAGGTCTTAGCCTCATCCTCTCAGATTTCAACTATTGGCAAAGCTGCAGAAAACATATCAAATGTCAAAACCAGATCTCAACTTTATGAAAGTTTTAAGTTGAAGGAAAGTCAATTACCTTGCTCGGGCTCTTCTTGCATGGGCTCGGCCGCATGAATAGCTGGGGGCAAGGCTGAAGCAGAGGCCCCCCAGCAAAAGAAAGTGCTGCAATCCGTCTGGCTTGGTGGGCTCTTTTCCTTGCTGTCGCCTCGGCCATTCTGCTGGCATAGTCGTCATTGCCAGAAGCCATTGAGCCTGCATCAAGAACAAACCAGTTATCAACTGAAAGTAAGAAAAACACAAAAGTGAAGACGTATTAAGACAAACCTCTAACAATGAGCAAATTATCAGGAGAAATGGGCAGATAGTTCTGACCCACAGCCATATGGCTCAGGTCAGCCGCCACTAAAATGTCGTAGTCCACCTTCTGCTAGTAAATTACGATGGGCAGACTCCGAAGTCTGGCTGCTTCATCGCAGTAGTCTGAGCCCGGCCTGAGGTTGTCCGCCTTGCCAGACTTCCAGATGTTCCCTTTCGGCAGCTCAGCCTTCTTAACATAGAAAAATTTACCTTTCCAGTTCTTGGTAAAGGTAGGAATGTTAACAACGAGATGGAAGTCGCTATTAGGAACTCGCTTGCTGAAATAATACCAGCTATGTGAAGCCCGGCAAGAAAAATGGGCTCTAAAAACGTTTGTGTTAAAAGGAGACTCAACTATTCTAAGAAAGAGAAGATAACAAAGGATGAGTTTCAAGCCATTTGGTTGAATTTGAGGAATTCTGAGACCATAAGCACGCAAAATTTGGACAAGGGGTTCAGGAATGGGAAGGTTAAACCACAACTTAAAGTATTCTTCGTAGACTGCCTCATAATCTTTTGGACGATCATAAGCAGTCTGACCCGGCAGAGACAGAACTGGGCCGAACCGATCCCGGTCAATTCTATACGTCTTACAGATCCGGTTTAGATCGGTCTCGGACAAAGAACAAAAAGACTCTTGAACAAAAAAAGAGGGCAGACCTCTTTTGTAGCGACCCGTCCTGAGTCCTACTACTCGAAACGACTCACCCGCCGTATTTCGCTAAGGAAAATACAAGACGTCGATACATTCAATTACATGTCAGCAAAATAACGTAAATCGATATCAGCAGAAGTTATAGAAACTAAAACCTCGAAATATTTATCATCGTTAATATCAATGTCTAGATAAATTTAGCTCAATACAAACGTGAAACATAGATATTGGATACTAACCCTCAAATTACATAAGGTCAATCCATATACTATGCCACAACTAAATCCTCGAAAACTTCATAAGAACATCCTCAATCCCGAAACCTCCACTCTTGATCATACTCGGGCGTAATAACTCAATTACCTGTCTACCTGCAAAAATATTTGATAACGTAGTATGAGCGACATACATCGCCCAGCAAGTAACCTAACTATATTTACCATGGGATCACAAATGGAGAAGCGAGTGTAATAAAATAAATAAATAACGATATAGAAAGTATACATGCTTCTCTTCGCAAATAAGATTTTACCTTTTTATCCCTATTCTAATCAAGCAACAAAGTCACGCACAATTAAAGTCATAATCAAGCAAGTGTTAGTACAACCAAAGACGATGATGCAATTTTCAAATCGATGCGATGCGAAGCAAATAAAGTCCAAGTTCGATTCAAAACGATTCGATATTCGATACGATGCGATTCGATAATTCGATACGATTTCCGATAACGATTTCAAATTCGATTTCGGTGCAATGGCCATGGCACTTGCCTTACAAGTGACTTATGTTGCAAGACTGGTCGATGTGTTCAGGCGGCCTATCGATAATAGTCATATGTGTCTGGACGGCCCAAATGGCGGTCATATGTATCCGAGCGGCCTATCGATAATATTCATATGTGCTCGGACGGCCCGTTTGTTTGGAACCAATCCAGCTTAACAATATATTTCCCTTGTGTAAGGGTGACTTTTGAAATATGCGATGTACGATTTTAAAAAACACTTTTCAAATATCGATCTTCATGTACTTTTCAACAATGCATATCGATCAAGTCAAATACACATAATCCGATAACAATTACGATCACACGATTATTAATCTTCGATGTTCGATATCCTAATAACCTCCATCCACGTGTACATATATATGTATACACGCTCATGCCCATACATGTGCATATACACGTATATAAATAACGCGCTTCCCTCGGCCCACTTTTACCAACACAATACCCACATCATGTACAAATCGCCAATAAATCCCCATAAAATACACACAGCACCATGCGCTCTTACCTACATAAGAATTTCCATCTCAATTCCTGTAAGCATATACCTATCTCAGCCACTGTCTTCTACTATACCACAATTGCCACTTTATGTATAAAACAAACCATGCATACAAAACCAAAATCTCACATCCTAGTATCCCTATAAAGCATTCATGCTTATACACATTCAACCATCATATATTTATCTATAAGCAACCCACCTTCGGCCATTAGCCTTTATGAAATCACGGTTTCCAAATTTTCTTTTCCTTTTTTTTATATGTCCATATACAAATGACACATGTTGAGAATCTCACATTGGCTGATTTGAGAAAAAATGCATGGCTTATATGAAGATGAGGTACCACCACCCATTACCTTAAGGTTTTGAGTGGATATGAGCCTCACCTCATGTAAGCCTAAGTTTCAACATGGTATCAGAGCAGGTTTAAAAATGTGGACTCACCCCTTGCCTGGCCCATGGTTGGCCACTTAATGTTTTCCCTCACCTAAGTTCAGATGTTCATGCCTGACTTGTGGTTTGTGATTGAGGGCGGGTTGTAAGGCTATGTCAAGCCACGTTGGCACGTGAGGGCGGGTGTTGAGAATCCCACATTGGTTGATTTGAGAAAAATGCATGGCTTATATGAGGATGAAGTACAACCACCTATTGCTTTAAGGTTTTGAGTGGTTTTGAGTGGATATGAGCCTCACCTCATGTAAGCCCAAGTTTCAACAACACATACGCAACACACTAGCTTATCACAAGTATTCCCCTCCACAACTGGGCGGCCAGCCACTATTGTTGCTTAAAATATTTTCAGCCAATGGCCCCAAAACACCAATTGCCCTTGTTTACATATACATGAATAACACTAATGCTATAAAATATATAACCCACTCAATTTTAATTATAGACCCGATGTGCATGTATATACATAAATTGCTACACCCATATGAATTCCAAAGTTTCCGGCCTCGTCCACCGTTGGTGCCTTCGGCCATACATCGTGGTCAACCGCATTTTCAATCCATAACACATATATATAGGAAATCGGCACGTATATGTACATATAAGTTCATCCATCTATGAAAACAATTATACTAATGTATGATCCATGATTGATACCGAAAATAACATCATAGAGTTTGTAAAATTATAGCAAATATATGTAGGGTACTTACCTCAGTATATGGATTGAGATTGGGTTAGATTCACAATTTTCTTCCTCGTGTTCAAAATTACTGCTGTCCAATTGCTGAGAGAGAAAGATGCCGTTTTCTTTTTCTCTTTTCCCTTGATTTCGGCTGGGGAGAAATGGGTGGCCGGATAGATTAGGTTTTGGGTTTCTTTTTTTATGTTCCTTTGTTGTGTAAGCTATAGGTAGTTTAAATTGATAAATACAAAGCAGGTAGGTTTAGGAAACTTCCTAATTTGTTTAGGATTTGACTTCCCAAATCATATCCCAATTGAAATTCTTATCTTCATCTTTCCTATTCTCATCTTAATAACGGAGGATAACTATTGTCTTATCTTGTATTATGATGCTATTCCTTTTAAACAAATGATAGCTAAATAGTAGTAAAAGGAAAAGAAGAAAAGGGGTCGTAACATTCTTCTCCCCTTACAAAAAGTTTCGTCTTCGAAACTTACGTATTTTTCCCTCTAAGTTTTTCTTAATCGCAATAGCAAGCCCCTCGATAAAAGTAATATATCATCAATCCGCGTAACAAAAATAATAATGTCTTTTCAACATCAATCTTAATAACTGTAGCTTTGGATGTCACTTAAACCAGTTAATATCTATAACCAAATTAATTAGCACCATTCCTATATGCTAGCCTGCAAGTATTGTACGATCCAATACTTAAGTAATAATGTTTCAGATAACTCTAACTATCTAATACATGTTTCTAAAGTATAGATTATCAACCAACTTCAACAAATAACTAATTCTCAAAACCAATCCTTATATACTTAATATTTTGAACCTATCATCGATAGCGTAGTGCAACACAAAACTTGTGGGCTTAAACTACTTCCTTAAACTCAAATGAGAATAGAATGCATTCAGCGAAAAGTTATACTGGAAAGCATGTTTATTTGAAATCTTTCTTGCTATTTTTCTATTTCTGTGTTAACCACGACTTAAGGTTGTAATGAGAATTTCAAAGTAAAATTAGTCTCATGTGACATTTTTGAATAAGATGTAATAATCCATAGGTTTGGAAAAGTACTCTGTTGAAATAAAGCTAATCCAAAAGACTCGCAAGTTATCATAATGTAGTTTGTTGGAAGAAGTTTTATTTTCAAAACTATGTTTGGGCAATGTTTTACTCCTTGTTTGTTTCATAAATATTTAATCTAGTACCAAACGAAAAACATACTTGACTAAGTTTTGAGGCAACATAAATTTAACCTTATAAAAACAACACTTGAATAGAACGACGGCACGAACCTTATAATGATTTTCATTTCAATGGAGTAAAGCCACAAAACCTTCGCCATACAAATATAGGATTTTAACAATCATAGTGGTTGCATAAGAAAGTTGTTTTTCAAAAAAAAAACTTCCAAAACATGATACTATAAATCCATAAAAAGAATATATATTCTCTCAAAAGTCGTCAGCGTAATTGAGAAATTCATCATATTCAAACACAAGTTCAATCAATCATTTTGTAATGTAACGAGATTATGAACAAGAAAACATTAACATCTTGGCTACATTTGCAAGCTACCATGGCTACCAAAATAAGGATTTTCAAAAGAATTTTCCCATGTCGTACTTTTGTCCATCTGTAATCAAACCTTCAGCCTAAGGTACCCCAATATTTTGGCTGCACATGCTATGTATTAGGCAACTTAGGATATTTTTATACATCCTACTGCTTCAATTTGAACCTTAGTGAGTGCCAGCACTTGCTAGAAAAATATTATATACTTACTTCTACAAATTTGGTCAGTGCATACTTTTAATCAATTCAAAAGGAGAAAGGTAGTTCCTCGCACAGGGACATTACACTAATATAAACCAATGCCAAATAGGTTATCAATAATTATGGCTATGGAGGGTTTATTATGGATATACTCCTTTAAAATTTAATGACATATTTCTCTCAGATTTTTATCGCTCACTGGTAAAGCTTACTATATATTGAGAAGATGTATTTTCAGTAAGGTTTATTGTATAGTTCTATGTAATTAAAATATATCTTAAACACTTTGAGGTAAAATAATAACATACAAGAGTCAGCGCATGGCTATATTTTATTTTATTTCATTGTTTAAAAAAAATGTTTGTAGTCATCTTGAAGGAACTTGACAACCCTCACATGTGAATTTGACAGAAATTTTGTCAGGAAAGAATCCTCAAAATAATTTTAGTCTTAGAAATCCTTTTTTTTGTATATAAAAAAAACTTTTGTGAATTTTGTCTTTGTAACGAGGGTCATTTTTACAATACAACAAAATTCTTGATAAGACATAATTATAAGCACCTTCGGTTATGGAGGATGTATGTCAAATATCTTGTAAAATAACGATCACATGAGAGGTGCCGAGTTTAACAGCATTATTCGATCAAAGTCTTCATACAAAAATATTTAGCAAAGCAATCTTAGGAAAGAAATATGTATACAAAAATAACAAAACTGATTCCTCTTCTTTCCGGATTATTATACCCCAATATGTAATGCGTCCTTAGCACATGCTACTTCATTGCACGGTATTTATAATTCTTAGAAAATTGAATCTCTATATATGAAAACTACATCAATGCTTTCTCCCTTTACTCAGGGAAACTCAACATTTGTTCAACGATTTCCCTACAAGCATAAAGTTTGCATTCTAATAAAGAAAAACATTACTTATGCCATTCCATTATACTCACTACATTCATGCTCAGTTTATCGCTATCAATCAATATCTCCAATACGACTAATGTCTCCATCTTATTTTGATAACTCTAGATTCAACATCTTAATCCTAAACTACGACTCCTTTGAACAATGTCCTTCACTAGAATCTAATGATCATAACGCCAATAATTATTTCTTGGTAACTATCATTCTACTGTAAATCATTTCTTAGTAACTACAATCCCAGCTTAGACCCGAAAACATGTTCTAACACTACCGTCAAAAGTAGAGGCATGTACCTACTTCATTTTACCATAATAGTATCGGGTCCCATGCTACCGCGAAAGGGGAGCAGCCCTAGTAAACGCCTGCCCTGTGCAAATTAATGCATCATCCAGTACATGCGATAGGGCATTGTGGATAACCTTGTAATTTGTAATTAGATATCAAATATTTGAGGATTTTGCACAGCTTGATCTAAGGAGAAATAGGTAAAGATTCATAATCGATGCTTAAATAATGCAATTAATTCAAAATTGTATGGTTTATCCTAGGTACATGTGAATGTATCCCTTATCCGATCATTGCTTAAGTCTAAAATCCTTACTTATTTCTAGGTTCAGTAATCGTCTCATATGGCTAAGATCAGCACTTATGTTTAAATCATCGCCTAATGTTCAAACCATCTCTTACATCTAAGATCGTGACTTATGTTCGAGATCATTACTTAATTTCTACAATCACGCCTTAAATCTGCGTTTCCGCCATGTATTTAGAGCCATTATCTGATACCACCTGTAGCGAACCGTCCCGAGCCCTACTACTCGAAACGAATCACCCGCCGTATTTTGCTAAGGAAAATACAAGACGTCTAAACATTCAATTACACGTCAGCAAAATAACGTAAATCGATATCAGCGGAAGTTATAGAAAGTAAAACCTCAAAATATTTATCATCGTTAATATCAATGTCTAGATAAATTTAGCTCAATACAAACGTGAAACATAGATATTGGATACTAACCCTCAAATTACATAAGTGTAATCCATCTACTATGCCACAAGTAAATCCTTGAAAACTTCATAAGAACATCCTCAATCCCGAAACCTCCACTCTTGATCATACTCGGGCGTACTAACTCAATTACCTGTCTACCTGCAAAAATATTTGATAACGTAGTATGAGCGACATACATCACCCAGCAAGTAACCTAACTATATTTACCATGAGATCACACATGGAGAAGCGAGTGTAATAAAATAAATAAATAACGATATTGAAAGTATAACATGCTTCTCTTCGCAAATAAGATTTTACCTTTTTATCCCTATTCTAATCAAGAAACAAAGTCATCTTCAGTTGACACAAAACCAATAAAGACCCTACTTGACTTAACTATACACTTAAGAAAATACTTAGGCGAACCTGTAGCTCAATTGAAGTACTCACAGGTAATTAGGAGTCTGATGTACATAACAAACTATACAAGACCAGACTTAGCTTGTTCAGTAAACAAATTGAGCAGGTTTACCAGTAATCCAAGTGATGATCATTGAAAAGCTCTAAATATAGTGATGAGGTACTTGAAATATACAATGAACCTTGTATTACATTATACGAGATATCCAGCAGTATTGGAAGGATATTGCGATGCAAATTGGATATCAGATAGTAAGGACTCGAAGTCCACCAGTGGATACTTAGTCACTGTTGATGTTGTTGTTGTTTCATGGAAATCCACAAAACAAACGTGCATAGCTCGGTCCACTATGGAAGATGAGTTTATAGCATTGTATAAAGCTGGGGAAGAGACTGAATTTCTTCGAAATTTCCTAGAAGATGTTCCATGCTGGCCTAAGCCAATCACTCCTATTAGCATACACTGTGATAGTCAGCCAGCTATAGGACGTGCTCAAAGTAGCATCTACAATGGTAAGTCACGACACATACGTTGGAGGCAAAACACCATTAAACAGTTAATCTCTAATGGCGTGATTTCCATTAATTATATGTAATCAATGGAGAATCTTGCGGATCCGCTTACAAAAGGCTTGCCCAGAGATCAAATGTTAAAATTGACAAACGGAATGAGACTTAAGTCTATAATGCAAGAATCTTTGTAATGGTAACCCAACCTTGTTGACTGAAGATCCCAGAATCTTGGTTCAATGGGACAACAAAGTTATGAAGTTTCAGTATAGCACTTGCTCATTCTGTTACATAAGAGTGCTATGTGCAGATAATATTTAGGGTAAGCTAAAGCTTTCAATGATATCCTATATCTTGATACATCAAGTGAGGTATGGCAGAATGCTCCTAATAGGAATCACCTATGTATATATGAAGTGGGGCTGCTTCTATGAGAACTTTGTGAGGCAAGATTTATCTAAAACACTTTCTGAAGCCAGGTTGTTAATGGCCAAAACGAACACAACCATGAGAACTAAAAGGGTGTTACAGGAAATGTTGTGTGAGTATCGTTGTTTTGGTTCACAGCAAAGCCTGACTAGTTCAAGCCATCAAGTCACCAATCAGCCGAGTGAATTCGATGGTACATCACTATGAAAGGTTCAAAGCTAAAGGCTATCTCCTCTGATGTAACATTTTCTTGTCTGACTTCTCCTTAGAGTCTGCGTCTGCATTTGCATTAATTTTCATTCATGTGGGGGATTGTTGGAGAATTGGAAGTTTGAGCTTTGGCCCATTAAGACAAGTCGAAAACTTGGTTAAGCAACATATTTTAAGCTTAATTATAATTAGTTTCTATTAATGAAAAATAAAAACTAATAGGCCCCTAATTATCAACGTAATGAGTAGTTAATTTAAGGTTTTGGAATCACTCAATTACAATACTGGGTGAATGAGAAATTAATACTCAAAGTAAATGAAAAACATGGTTTAGTGGGTGATGTGTCCTATTCTTAGGAGACCACATCACCCTTATAGAGGAATACCACATTGGACGATTGAACTAATTTTGCCACCTTATATATGGCTAGAATGACCACTTTAGATGTGCCCTTAGGGCATGGGAAGTTTTTTGACCACAGGGAAGACCTAGAAAGTGCCACACGCATGCGCGTGCCACCACCCGTCCGATCGGCTCGGGCTCGTGGCTTGTGGCTCGTGGGCACGTGGGTCGGGACGGTTCTTGTCTCTTTCGAGAAAATTTATTTGGGCTTTTTGATTAATCATTTTTTGTAAATAGTGAAAGGCTTCAGGCCTAGCTGTGCAGCAGCCCAAATGTTCTCCTACGTGTCCGGTCCAGTATCATCAAAACAACTGTGATCAAATATTTAAACGATCGATCAGTTTTGATTAAATGATTTAAATCAAATGGTCTCCTAATCTGTAAGATCAAACGTTTTGATCTAACGGTGGCGGAAGGGTCAGCTTTGATCCAACGGTTGAAATTCAAACTGACCTAATCACCCAACCGAATGTGGTTTTTATCTAACGCTCCAGAATTAATCCTATATTTTGGTTTTCATCTAACGACTGTAATTTAAACTTTCCAAAACCGCCAAACATTGGGTGGTTTTCATCCGACTGCTCTAGTTGATCTACGGTTATGATCTGACGGTCACGAGTCTATGTGCGAAACTGATTTCCAACCGATCCCTCAATATAAACAGTGGATGGTTGTGCGATCTGAACGCACACTCCTCTTCTGATTTCGCTTTCTTCTTCATATTTCTGCATCACGTCCAAGAGAAGTCCGGACACTCGAAGGTTCGCTGCAGTTCAAGTTAAGCAGTGTCGCTCAACTGAACAGGTACCCGCTGTATCCTGGGAGAAGATTGGTAACGCCGGTTGGGCACAGTATACCGGAGCAATACGTCTTAAGGACTGGGTCTTCGACTTGTCCTGGGCTTGATCTATTGTTTTCTGTTTGCATACGCACACACCGAACGGTTGCGTCTTGGTACAGAATTGATTGTTTTCAACAATATATGAGGAAGAAAGAATTCATGCATCACTAAAAATATCTGAATCTAAGTATAAGAATTCATGAGAACTGTGAACGGTACGACATCAATAAAAATTTGAAGCTATTCATAGTCCTTTATTTCATGAACTGTATCAGGTATTTTTTTTTTGAGCAGTAGTTAGTTTTATCAAATAAACAATTTTTTTGTTGGTGACTAACATAGACGAAGTTTTAATAAATGAAAGATGGACAAATTGTAGATGTAATATCACGTTTTAATCAATAAAACTACGTCAACATGACAGTATTCTTTATTTGTTTATATCCATTATATTAATCTACTAAGGCGAGTAATAAAAATAATTATTTTTGAACACAATTGTCACGGTACGAAAAGTCTCTCATATTTTTGAACGTAAATTTTGTCCGTTGTTAGTTATTTGTGTACGAAAAGTCTGTCATATTTTTGAACGTAAATTTTGTGCGTTTTTAGTTATTTGTTGGCTAAACAAATAACTAATAACGGACAAGAACGGACAAGAACGGACAAAATTTTCGTTATTTGTCTCCTACTTTGTGTTATTTCATGTCATGAATTTTAAGAGCTAGAACTTCCTTTTTAATTTTAGTATACCCTCAAGACCTCCTTCAATTCTCGTTCCTTCAATGCCATTGTCTTTCAACTCACTGGATCGATTTGAAAACTATATAACATGATGCTTGAAGTAAGCAATTCAAAGTATTCCTACCAAACATAAAAATGAGTTTTCTGTGTTTGTGGTCAAAATCACCGGTTCATGACTATACAAATTGGAAAAATGAAAAGAAGAAAGACATAAATTCTAAACAATTTGATATACTACAAAGTTACCTTTGAACTGTTGGTAAAGTTACTAATCTGTCTCAATACCATCTTTTGGCAGGATGGTCAAATAGCTCTTGCTGGGCGATTTTCACAGTCCTGAAACAGATCAAAATGAATATAAGTAGCAAGAAAAGTTATGATCATTGTTTCTCATATGCAATCAAGTAAATATTTACTGAACCATACCTGTTGAGCCCTTTAGAAGGTTGTTGCTGTATTTATCTAGAGGTATAGGAACTCTAGATTCTGTTGGAGGAAATTGAAGGAATTGAATTTGCCCATGTTGCGAACGTTGGTTAACAACATGCTTTGAGCTTAATTATAATAGTTTTCATCAATGACAAGTGAAAACTAATAAACTTTTAATTATCTACGTAACGATGATTTTAGGTTTTGGAATCACTCAATTACGATACCGGGTGAATGAGAAATTAATGCTCAAATTAGGAGTAAAATAAGTGGAAATTTGCAAAAGTGATGATGTGGCCTCCTAAGGAAGATGCACATCACCACTTTGAGGAAATACCATATTGGACAAATAAATTGAGTTAGCCACCATATGTAGTGCAAGAATGGTCACTTTAGATGTGCCCTAAGGGAATGAGAAGTTTCGACCAGAGGGAAGACTTACGAAATTGTCACAAACACGCGTGCGCCGCTGCCCGCCCGTCTGGCTCAGCTCGGCTCGTGCTCAACTTGTGTGTCGGTTCCTATGTTTTGGAATTTTTTTTTAAATTTAAATTTCTCCCAGGTGGTTGTAACTTAACATTTGAAAAATGGTTAAGATTGCAATTTGAAATACGAGCAAACCTGACGTGGATCGTGATCGGCAGCAGTTTAAACTGGCAGTGGTTTTTTGATTTAACGGTGGCAATCTCAAACCATCTGATCTGACGGCTATGGTTGAACTGGCAATTAACCATCCAACCTCGGTTTTTCCATATAAATACCAGGTCGAGCAGACCTCTGTGGTCATCAGTTTTCTCCACATATTCTCTGCATACCATCTTCTTCTCTGCATACCATCTTTCCTCTAAATTTTTCCAAGTTGTGTGAGAAGTCATAAAAGCCCTACATGTTCGTTGAGTTCATATGCTTTAGAGCCGCTCGTTTGAACTGCTATCCGTTGTATCCTGTGAGATGGTTGATATCTCTGGTGGGACACAGTATACCGGAGCAATACGTCTTAAGGACAGAGTTCTGGACTCACTTTGGTTTGTCTGCTCTGCTAACCTGCTGTTAGCATATCATCACTGATTCGCAGTGCTGCTGTGCTGAGCTCAGCTAGTCGGCTTGTTCAAAGATGTTAGCGCAGCACTGCTGTTCTGCAGTGCTACTATGTGCTGAGCTCGGCTGGTCGGCTGTTCAGAGTTTCGCAGACCTGTCCAGGACACCTTAAACTGACTTGCACTGCTTAGACCGATCAGACCTACCTTGAGCTCGATAAATCGGCTGTTGCTTTATTTCACATGAACACATACTGTACGATTTCGATTTTGTCTAACAGATTCTACTCTATGCCTGCAACAAAATACATTAAAATGAATAACGTGTCCAACCGATGTTGTCTTGTGGAATAATTACAACAACGACATTACTCCATTACTTGAGAGACTCCCGCCTATTGCGAGGTATGGGGGGTCGGATGTATGCAACCATATCTATGTGTTAGAAAGACACAGAGATTGTTTTCCGATGACCCACTATCCAATGAAATAAATAATGTTCTAAATCGCTAAATAAGAGGGGCTGGTCTTGGATGATCATGAAGTTGAAACCAATGCAAATTTGAAGATGCAGTACCCTCAATGTTTCAAGTATTGCGTGCGATATCTTACTTCATGAATAATTCTGTCTAAATCATAGAATCAAAGGGTAGACCTAAGCTTGAGCATGTTGAGGCAGCCTGTCCAGCACATTCATAGATGTTGAGAATTGAAAAAATTTGCATTCATTCAAGTTAGTTTAAATTTACAAATGTGTTTTCCTTTTATAGGGGTGATTTTTACTCTTAACAGTGTGATTTTGTCACTTGGACAGTGGTCAGTGTTCTGCTACAATGTTTTCTAATGGTTTTGGTAACGACTAGTTACCTGCGCAGCTCCGCCTTGTGTACAGTAAAATATTCTAAGTCATAATGTTTACAAAGTATGGCAGTTTTGGCTTCTTCCTATCCAATGCTTCACTTCGTTACCTCAGCTCAGTACTTCTTTACTTTAGTTTTATTGTTTTTAGGTGGTCCTATTTGTTGAGAAATATGTTTGGATAATTTTCAAAGTCAATGATTTTAAGTGGTGAATTAAAGATGTCATACATGGTGTTATATATATGTGATTAAAAGTCGAAAAAGGTGAAAAAGTTAACATAGAGCTCTCACGTTGTTGCACATCGATCGATCTATGTACATAGATCCCTCACATCGATCGATCTATGTAAGGTAGAGAAAGTTCTGAAACTTACTATGAGACATCGATCTCTAAACCTGAGAGACATCAATCGATCGATGTATATCGAACCCTCACTTCAATTGATCGATGTAGGTCAGAGACAAAACCTGAACCTTTCTGTGAGACATCGATCTCTAAAGCTGAGGCACTTCGATCGATCGATGTATAGGATTTTTAAAAATATTTTTTCTAAAATGTGATAAAATAGTTGTTTTCATTGGTATATGATTTATACATGTTCATTATGTGAATATTATGTGTTTTTGATAATTAGAAATGACCTGTGACTAATGTGCCTTAGAAGTTTCTACAACTTACCAAAAAGGGCAAAATTGTTATTTTGAGTTTTGTAGGGCATGATATGGTAGAAATACTTCAAGGACATCTTCTTGTCTTACTTATCATGACAAAGACGATATTATGATTATTTCTACCATCAGGGTGATTTCTGGAGTTTTTTCTCATCAAGGGCATTTTGGTCATTTCACCCATGAGTGTATTTTTGCTATTTTCACTCAAGGAATCTCTTGAGCATATTATTATCTTCATTCTGGAGTTGAGTTATTATTAATTTGGAGATTATATGTTGATTTTATCTTATTTCTCTCACATGATGATATTATTGACTATAGCGGGATATGTGACGAGTTGTGATGTCGCATTCTATTTCTTTCTTGAAGAACCTCTTATATATGTTATGGGAGCATATT
>AP025047.1:29765796-29914093 GCA_036186865.1 Eustoma russellianum | reverse complement strand
TGAAAATTTTATTTCCATGCATTGTATGTTCTGTCCAATTAAGTTTCGGCTTACTCTTAGTCCAGGTCTAACCCTACATTCAAAGAAACTGAAGCTGCATAATTGCCTATGAACTCAAACAGGCAAATTTACCGTGGTTTACAAATGGTTTGCTGACAACAGCAAGCTAGACAGCAGCTTGGCTTGCTCACATTATAAGTGGAACTAAATTTCCTAATGAATATTCTATATGCAAGTCAATACAGTTCAAAACTATAAAACTTCCCACATTCAAAAATGCAAAAGATCACTTAAAACTAGAAGGGTACTGGTAAAGTAAAACATAGGAAAATAAGAGTAAAGCTACTAGGAGTAGCCAAAGTAGCTAGCAAAGCAATCCAGAAGCCTAGGCAACTGAAGTATGGATGCGACTGGAGCTTAAGAATCCTCTAAACGCTATGAATATCTTCATTCGTAATCTAACGTTGATTGCAATCTTCCAATTTTTTTCTTCATTCTGATTCCTTTTCAACATGTGGTAAAGAAGCTAATATTCAGCAGTATGTCATTCATTATGCTTTTACAATCTCTCTAAATAGCTTGGTGAAATCTTTGATTTATTTCCCTTCAAATAGAATAGATTGAAGTAGCCAGAGCAAAGTTGAACTTGTACTTTTGAAATTTTGAGCACCCGTAGGTGGTAAGGAGCCAAGGAGGTAGAGTGTCTCATGAATAGATAAAATTTTTACAATTCAGTTTCAGTAAAACCTTCCACACAAATTTGTGTGTACATTGGAAAAAGATTTGATCATGAGCCTTGGGACACCTGCCACAAAACATAAAAACGTTAGTGTTAGTAATATCTCATTGGAATTGTATGCCTTGTGTAATCAACCTCTTGCCGAATGCAGACAAACGAATGATTGCATATTTAAGAAGGTTATGGTTACACCAGACAATCTTAATCCAGTTTACAGATGGAAAAACTGGGATTTTTTTTTGCCAAAGTGACACTTTTAATAGACAATTTAGGTGCTCGAAGTCATTTTCAGTAGCTCCTTGAAAAAGATGAATGCCTCTGCAGGCATTGTAGAAGTTAATGACTTGATCATCATATCTTTTTCATCAGGCTACTGATGAGCCTCCTTTTGATGATTTTAATTGTAAATCTGGACTTAAGGGTTGGCAGCTAGCAAGCCTAATTCAGCCGCCATCCTATGTTTTTTCACCCTTTTTTCCTTTTTTTGGCTGCATTTTTTTTTCAAGTGAAATAGACCATTTTTATTTGGTTGAGGTGCATCTTTTTTTTTGCCAAAAAATCAGAAGAATTGTATTAGGGTTTCCTTTCATGGTTGGAGGCTATTTGAAGGTGGCTAAAAACTCTTTTCAAGAGGGGTAGCATTAATCAAGGATTTACACCTAAATTCTCAAGAAAAATTAGCAATAATTAACAAATACAAAAACCAAGCAACCTAAGCTGCTAAATGCTACATGAAATAAGACAAATTGTGGCACTTTTTATGACAACAAAGCTGCAAAGTTTATAATGAAGAACAACTTTCTAATTTCATACAAGTCTAAATTGCATACAAAGAAATCAAAAGGAATATGCAATGTGGAATACTCTATATGAGCAAAATCAATAATCAACGAATTTTTTTTGAAACGACGGCTAGGGTTTCAAGAGCAAAAGGCACTTTCTTATTTTAAATAGCTCTGATACCACATTGATCATACTTAGTAGAATCGCATGCTCACAAAAGATCTCTTTATCACAAGAATTTAATGATTCACAAAAAACAAAGAACATAATGAACAATATGAAGAATACGAAGAATATGAAGAATATAAAGGACAAAAACAATAACAAGTGCCTTGTTAGATGTTAGTGTATGTGCCCTAGTCATTGATTTAGATCATTATTTATACATTAACTATTAATAAAGAGGTTTTATAATCATTATTTTGTTAGTGTTACACAATTATGACATATGTCTTGGTTCATTATTTTTATAGAGAAACTAATTTATAACTAGTATGCGTATTGATTTGATATTCATGAGATGATTATGTGTATGTTGATACAAATCAATTTCATATATACTTATTAAAGAACAATGTATTGGATAGACCTATCATAAGAGTACTGCATGGATTAGCGTCATAAATAAATCTTGTGGTTATGTTTTAATCTTTAGACTTGAGATTGTCATAATTTCCAGCATAAGGACTGTTATATTTTGACATGATCAAACATTATCAGTAACCGTCAATAATAAAGGTCATGATTGAATATGATAGAAATTATATATAGGATATTGAACAATCAAGATAGGATTTGTCCATATCTTTTGAGAGAGATATCTTTGGGCCCCACGATAAATGAGACTGTAAAATGAATAGCGGTTCTCAAATGAATTGATAGTTTGATCAATATCATTTATTTTATCAGTCCATTTGAAGATCGAGTAATCATACGTTTGAACAATATAAGTATGACGCTGACCATGACTTATAGTCAAATAGATATCGTGTGACAAAGGATTAATACATGTACTATTATTAAGCTAGTTGGACTGTACTCGTATTAATTGGGTAGTCGTGATGCCGTGCCAGAGGCCAATTACGACTTATTGGTTTAGTACAGATTTAACCGACTGTCAAATAATATGTGCCTATTGGGTCAAACATAAGCATGCGTATGGCTGAGATTAATATTAGATATTAATAACATTAATATTAGATATTAATAATAATTAATTATTCTGTTTGTTATTATAATTATATGTTATTGGATACTATCATAATCCATATCTGATATGGATTTTGATTGGTCTTAACCAATCTAATTTCGAATGGGATTTTAAGGGGTGTGGTGGTGTGTGTTGTATTATATATATATAACACCTAATAGTAATTAAAGAGAACAAAACGAAAACTGTAATTCGTTTTTGGGAGAAAATGAGTTCTTTCCCCCTTGCTGTTCTAGAGAGCTAGCAACTCCAGGAGAAGCTTCATATGGATACTCAAGAGGGTGATCGTATCATCACAACTTATTCGTTTGCAGATTCTGAATCCACAAGAGGTTATTTTTGAATCTATTTCATCGAAATAAACGATTAACATGGATCGTCAAGAGAAAATAAAAGATCAAGTTTTCCACTGTGCATTTTTGATAGCAGTGATCTTGTTGATTTCCTAAGCAAAAGGCACTTTTCTTATTTCAAGATGACTCTGTTGATCATGCTTAGCAGAAGCACATGCTCACAAAAGATCTCTTTATTACAAGAAATTTAACGACTCATAAACAAAGAATAACGAACAATATAAAGAACACAAAAAATGAAGAATATAAAGGACAAAAATTAACAAGGTGCCTTGTTAGACCCTCTGCATAAATGTAGCTTCACAACGAACCTTGTTAAACCTGCTGTTTATCCACACTGAGCAATCTTTGCTTGTTCAACAACCTACTTGTCAACAACTTTCCTTTTTGACTAGCTTGGAAGATGAGTTCAGGTCACAACCCAGTGATCAATAGATTGATTGAATTCAAAAGACAAAGGTTGAGCAAGACCAACTTCAAAAAAAACTTACAAATAGCAAAGGTTCAAATTGTTTAAATTTTATTGATGTAAGGGGTGATCAAAATAATGTACAAGAGGGTCAATTTATTAGCTTCGAAAACTACTAAAACTTAGCTAACAAGAAAAAGGAATATATCTAATTTTACTATAACTTACAGATAGAATCTCATTTTATCTTTGCATTTCTTTTTTTGCTTTTCTTGCTACACCCGAGAGGAAAGTCCTAAGGATTCTTTGTATTTCTCTGAGCACCTTTCTTGGAATGAAAAAAGAAGTTGTCCTATCTACTAAAGGCAACCAAAACAGAGTCTGTAAGATGAAGTTTACCAGCATAAGATAGTTTAAAGGCAAGCCAAATACTAATTCTGGTATTTAGCTTGTCCAACAATGGAGCACAATTTGAGTAAGAAAGTTTCATATTCAACAGAGGCACTCCAAAATGTTTGATTGGAAAGGAATCAGAGGCATCCCTAGTATGTATGAAATGACTTGTTTCTTTTGGTTTGATGTCCTAAAGACAAACACTTTTGGAGGTTTTTTTAAACCAGAAAGGCCCCAAAAGCCTCAAGAGTATCCTTAATTGTCTTTATAGATGGTTCATCAGCTCTAGTAAGGATGAACAAATCATTAACAAAAGCCAAGGAGTTGAGCTTTATGATATCACATTTGGGGTGATATTTAAAATATGATGCCTCATGGTTTTCTTTACAAGCTGTGTGAAGCGCTCTATAACTAAGATAAACAAAGAGGGGGATAGTGGGTCACCGCACTGAAATCTCCTAGTTGCTCAAAAATTTCCTCTTAAGGAACCACTGAGGCTGATGGAGAATCATGCTGCAAAGATACAGAGGAGAACCCAATTTCAAAACCTCTCAGGGAAGTTTAACATCTTTATGATTTCCATCAAGTAACTCCACTTTACAGTATCAAATGCCTTTATAATCTCTACCTTAATTGCACAACTGCTTGACCCATTTGATTTTTCATATTTCTTAACCAGCTCATGCATATGCAAGATGTTATCCTGAATGGATCTTTCATTTATGGGGGTTGACTGGTTTTCATCTACAAGGTAGGATAGAGGGGCTCGATTTTGTTTGCCATGATTTTTGAGATTACTTTGTGACAAACCTTGCAGAAATCGATAGGTCTGAAATCCTTCATTTGGATTGGGACCTTCATATTAGAGATTATAGATATAGTTGTAGAGTTGAGAGGATAGTTATATAAAGTTGTTCTGAAAAAGTAGCTATGACACTCATGAAATCCTGGCCAACTACATCTCAGTTAGCCCTGAAGAGTTCCATTGTATAACCATTGGAGCGTGAGGCACTACTACCGTCCTAGAAAAACATTGCTTCCTTGATCTTTTTTATTGGTTATCTGGCCTTCAAGGAGGAGGAGAAATCCTTATTTAGGATCTCTCGTCCTCAGTCTGGAGTGGAAAAGCCGTTGGGTTTGGTTCAGCAAAGAGAGATTCAAAATTGTTGGACCGTACTGTTAGTGTATGTGCCCTAGGCCATGATTTGGATATTTATGTTATGCATTTATTATTAATAAAGAGGTTTATTATCATTATTGTTGGTTAGTATGTTACACAATTTTGATATATGTCCCTGATTCATTATTGTTATGGAGATAAAATATTATAATCAGTATGAGTATTGATTTGATAATCATGAGATGATTATGTGTATAGTGATACGAATCAATCTCATAGATACTTGTTAGAGAACAGTGATTGGATAGACCCATCATGAGATTGCTACATGGATTAGCGTCATAAGTAAATCTCATGATAGTCATGTTTTAATCCTTTTGACTTGAGATTGTCATAGTTTCCACATAAGGACTATTATATTTGACATGATCAAAACGGTTATCCGTAACTGGATAATAATAAAGGTCATGATTGAATGTGATAGAATTATGTAGAGGATATTGAACAATCAAGATAGAATTTGTCCTCTCTTTTGAGAGAGATATCTTTCGGGCCCCTCGATTAGTGAGACTGTGAAATGCATGGCCGTGCTCAAATGAATTGATAGTGTGATCAATATCATTTGTTTTATCAGTCTACTTAGAGATCGAGTTAATCATATGTTTGAACTATATAAGTATGACGCTGACCATGACTTATGTTCAAACTAGATATCGTGTGACAAAGGGATTAATGCATGTACTATTATTAGGCTAGTTGGACTTTACTCGTATTAATTGGGTAGTTGTAATGCCTTGCTAGAGGCCAATACGACTTGTTGGTCTAATAGAGATTTAACTCAACTGCCAATTAATATGGGCCTTATCCGGGTCACACACAAGAATGCGTAAGGCTGAGATTAATAATATTAATAATATTAATATTGGATATTAATTATTATTATTATTATTATCGTTTTTAATATAATAATATTAATATTGGATATTAATTATTATTATTATTATTTTCGTTTTTTGGTGATTATATATACATGTGTATTATCGGATAATAACGAGAGAATCCATATCTGATATGGATTTTGAATATACTGATAGCAATCCGTATCTGATATGGATTTTGATTGGCATCAACTAATCCGATTAGGACTCGGATTTTGATGTCTACGTATGTGTATATATACTTGTGTATCTCGTATACACTAGACACGCGAAAAATATACAGAGTCATCAAAGAAACCCTAGAGCCGTTTTGTGAAAAACCGAGTTCTTTCAGCCGCGCCGTTTGAAGAGCTAGCACTCCGACGGAAGCGTTCGTGTGGATACCGACAGAGGGTGATCGTATTTTCGCACCTACTTCATCTGCGTAATTCGGATCTACAAAGGTAGTTTTTTGAGTTTCTTTCATCGAATTAAACGAACAACATGGATCCTTGGTATGAATCGGAGATCAAGTTTTGTTTTTCCGCTGCACGTTTTGCATTGATCTCGGTTGATTTCCTAACAGTGGTATCAGAGCACTTGTTGATTTCGTTTAAATCGATTATATCATGCTTATGTGATTATATGTTTACTGTATTTTTCGTATGGCATGATATGTACAAAAACCCCAACTCGGATTTCATATGATGAGAGAAGAATGGTGTTTTTCAAATCGTTTTCATGAGAATGATTTGTATACGGCGGTTTTTCGTTTGTCATAGGATGATCAAAACCGATTCTGTTTATATTAGATATAAACATACGCTATGTGTAAAACCCTATTCGAATCTCATCTGGTGAGAGCGGGATTGATGTTTTCAATTCGTTTTCATGAGACGTTATGATTTGAGATTGTTATATGTGATATAAAGTTTTCGTTTTTCATGTGATGATCAAAAACGATTATGTTTATATCGTATTGAACAACCGATAATGATTCTGTAAGAGTTATGCATATTCAACAGACAGATTATCAATTCGATTGATGATTCTGTTTTCGGATTCGAATGGCAGATTGATTTCTGTTTCGGATTTCGAACAGCAGATTATCAATTCGATTGATGATTCTGTTTTTGGGTTTTGAGTGATAACTCTCGTTTCGATCGGTGCTTCATAACGGCTTACACGTATTCAAACAGTAAGATCGTTAATATGATTGATGCGTCTGTGTTAGGGTTTCGAAAAGAAAATTATCAATGCGATTGATACTTTCTGTTTGGCTTCGAGGGGCGCTGCCCCTCGACAGCCTGGGGCTGGCCCTCGGAACCCCGCCCTGCTAACCGGCTAGCGGGACCGCCATATGCGTACGCCCTATAGTTCGTTACCGTGACATTAGGAATGTCAATATATATTTATTTGTTATAATATGTTTGTGTAAAATATATTATAATTGTTGATGTCTTTGCATGGTGCATAGCATGGCCTCAGGACCTATGTGATTGACTTAGTCATATTTTTGTTTTGGGTTATTATGGCCTGCGTGCCGCTGTAGTTTTTGTTGTATTTAATTATACAAGTAGTTAGGTTTTTCTTTATTATTGTAATAAATGAAGAATCAAGCTACAAAAGTGGTGATGGCGACACATACCAAGGACGGGTGGATTCCATGGAGATGGAGGCACGAGCTCAAGACAAGAAGATATGTATCATTGCCAAATGTTTGTAATAGGAAGTCTTTCACATAGGGTTTCCTTTATGATCTTCATTTGGTCTCATGAAGATCTATTTAGTTTGGCCATGCTATGTCACGTTTACATATTATCATTTTGTATGAGATGCGTGGATGATAGATTATATATGCATATAGGATGCTACGATATGATGATATGCAATGCAAGACATAAACTAAGTGAACCCTCATCAATAATTTAAGTCTTTATGCCATCCATGTCTTAAACACCTATTAAAAACTGGGATTGTATTAAAGTAGGTATTGTCAAAGCAATGTGCTTTAAACATTCCTAGCTACGTAGGATGAGTAATAGTGCTACTCATATGTTTAAAATTGGTTACACCTTAATTGGGCTATCAAAACGGTTTTGGGCCCAAGATGGAATCTAACATACAATGATATATGATGTCATTATTCCATAAATTCTAAGAGTTACATGAGATGTAATTGGTAAAGATGTTACCTACCTAAATAACTTAATTTTAAGCGTCATGCCAAAGCTGAGTTTAGAATTAAGTCAAATATGGATCTTAGCTCACTAAAATATTCTTTTGAGGGTTATGTTTTAGTGAGAGTTTTATAAATTTTAACCTCATTATTAATAAAGTGTTACTTTACATGTTTTGTAGATCATAAATGGCTGCTAATAACAATTCCACCTTATCGCTGCGATCAATCCTTGAGAAGGAAAAATTAAAAAGAATGTGGGACTAATTTTGTTGATTGGTTTCGAAAACTTGAGAATCGTTCTTAAGCAAGAAAAGAAGTCCTACGTGCTCGATGACCCTGTCCTTGAACCCCCTCCTGCTGATGCTTCTGTTGCTGTTAAGAACAAATATAAGAAGCATGTGGAAGATTCCAATGACGTAGGATGTCTAATGTTGGCAACTATGTGTTCAGGACTTCAGAAAGACCTGGAACACTTAGAAGCTTATGAGATGAGTGTGCATCTCAAACAAGCTTCCAACAACAGGCTAGGCAGGATAGGTTCGACACCGCTGTTGCACTTTTTGACTGTAAGATGTCTGAAGGTGAATCTGTTAGCGCTCATGTTTTAAAGATGAAAGGCTATATAGATCACCTTGCAAGACTTGGATATCCCCTGAGTTTTGGAACTCGCCACGGATTTGATCCTACACTCTTTGCCTAGCAGTTTTTCTCAGTTCGTCATGAACTACAATATGAATAATATGGAAAAGTCCATTCCTGAGCTACATGGCATGATAAAAACTGCTGAGGGGAATATCAAGAAGCCTACCCATGTATTGAGTGTCAATACCAAGCTAATGAAAAGGAAAGCTAAAGGCAAGGGTAAGGCTAAAAGTGCAAGGGTGCAAAAGGGGGCAAAGGGTCAAGCTAAACCGAAACCTGGTCCCAAGGCAAAGGTTCCTAAGGAAGGTAACTTGTTTCCATTGCAACAAGCCTGGGCATTGGAAAAGAAATTGTGATGTTTATTTGGAGGAGTTGAAGAAGCTGAAGGGTAGTGCGACTACATCTTCAGGTATTTATGTTATAGAAATTAATTTATCTACTTCTTCTTCCTGGGTATCAGATACTGGATGTGGATCCCATATTTGTACAAATATGCAGGGGCTCAAAAGGAGTAGGATGCTGAAGAAGGGCGAGGTGGACCTACGTGTTGGCAATAGAGCAAGAGTTGCTGCTATAGCTGTAGGGACCTATGAGCTTGTCTTGCCCAATGGGCTTTTGTTAGTTTTAAACAATTGCTTTTATGTTCCTACTATGAGTAGGAATCTTATTTCAGTGTCTGTTTTGGATGATGAAGGTTATGCATTTTTAATTAAAAATAAGAAGTGTTCTATTTTTGATAAAAATGACTTGCTTTATTGTATTGCAAGTAGTTATAATGGAATTTATGTCCTTAACCTTGATGATTCCAATGACGGTAATATTTATAACATATCTTCAAAGAGAACTAAGCCAAATGAACTAAACCCTGCATATTTATGGCATTGTCGCCTTAGCCATATAAATGAGAAGCGCGTATCTAAACTCCATCAGGATGGATTATTAAATTCATTTGATTTTGAATCATTTGAAAATTGCGAGTCTTGTTTGCTTGGAAAGATGACAAAGACTCCTTTTACTGGACATAGTGAAAGGGCTAATGACTTATTGGGCTTGGTACATACGGATGTATGCGGCCCAATCAGCATTAGTGCCAGAGGAGGATTTCAGTATTTCATTACTTTTACTGATGATTTCAGTAGGTATGGCTATGTCTACCTAATGAAACATAAGCAAGAGTCTTTTGAAATGTTTAGAACTTTTCAAAATGAAGTACAAAATCAACTTGGTAAGACAATTAAAACGCTTCGATCAGAACGAGGTGGTGAATATTTGAGCCAAGAATTTGACCAACATCTAAGAAATTGTGGAATCGTTTCACAGTTGACTCCTCCAGGAACTCCACAATGGAATGGTGTTTCTGAAAGGAGAAATCGAACTTATTAGATATGGTTCGATCTATGATGGGTCAAGTAGATCTTCCTTTATCTTTTTGGGGTTATGCCTTAGAGACAGCTGCATTCATTTTGAACCGTGTACCATCTAAAGCGGTTGAAAAGACACCGTATGAGATGTGGACTGGTAAGAGACCCAGTTTGTCTTTTCTTAAGATTTGGGGTTGTGAAGCTCATGTGAAAAGATTAATGTCAGATAAGCTAGCTCCAAAATCTATCAAATGTATTTTTGTGGGGTATCCTAAAGAAATTAAAGGGTACTATTTCTATATTCCCTCAGAGAACAAAGTGTTTGTTGCTCGAAATGGAGTCTTTTTGGAAAAGGAGTTTCTCTCCAAGAGAACAAGTGGGAGTATAGTACAACTTGAGGAAACTCAAGTTCCACAAGATATCGTTGAACCATCTTTAGAGACGATTTCAGAACCACAAACAGTTGTGGAGCCTGAAAATGTAACACAAGTCCAACGCAGATCTGATAGGATACATCGTCAGCCAGAGAGATACGGATTTCTTGTGACTGATGATAGTCAAGTTATGCTCATAGATCAAGATGAGCCTACTACCTATCAGGAAGCTTGTGTCAGGTCCAGATTCAGATAAATGGCTTGGAGCCATGAATTCTGAGATGCAATTCATGTTTGATAACCAAGTTTGGTCTTTAATTGATCCTCCAGAGGGTATTAAGACTATTGGTTGCCAATGGGTTTTCAAGAAGAAAACTGACATTGATGGAAATGTGCAAACCTACAAAGCAAGGCTTGTGGCTAAAGGTTTCAAGCAAACTCATGGTATAGACTATGATGAAACCTTTTCACCAGTAGCTATGCTTAAGTCTATTCGAATTCTCCTTGCCATTGCAGCATACTATGATTATGAAATATGGCAAATGGATGTCAAAACTGCTTTCCTTAATGGAAATTTACTCGAGGATGTGTACATGACACAACCTGAGGGTTTTGTAAATCCTGAGAATTCAAAGAAGGTTTGCAAGCTTCAAAGGTCCATCCATGGATTGAAGCAAGCATCTCGAAGCTGGAATCTTCGTTTTGATGAAACAGTTAAGAACTTTGGTTTCATCAAGAATGAAGATGAACCTTGTGTTTACAAGATGGTTAGTGGGAGTGCAGTAGTGTTTCTGGTCTTATATGTGGATGACATATTACTTATTGGGAATGATATCCCTACCTTGCAAAAGGTTAAGGCTTGGTTAGGGAATTCATTTTCAATGAAGGACTTGGGTGAGGCTACCTATATCCTTGGTATCAAGATCTATAGAGATAGATCTAAAAGGATAATAGGCTTGAGTCAGAGTACATACATAGATAAAATGTTGAAAAGGTTCAACATGCAAGAGTCCAAGAAAGGATTCCTGCCTATGTCTCATGGCATTCATCTTAGCAAGAATCAATGTCCTCAGACATCTGATGAGCGAGATCGAATGAATAAAATTCCTTATGCTTCTGCTATAGGATCGATCATGTATGCCATGTTATGTACTAGACCAGATGTCTCATATCCATTGAGCACAACAAGTAGATATCAAGCTGACCCTGGTGAAGGTCACTGGACAGCTGTCAAGAATATTCTTAAGTACCTCAGAAGGACTAAAGATGTATTCTTGGTTTATGGAGGTTTGGATGACGAGTTAGTTGTAAATGGTTACACAGATGCTAGCTTCCAAACCGACATAGATGATTTCAGATCGCAGTCCGGTTTTGTATTCACATTGAATGGTGGAGCTGTTAGTTGGAAGAGTTCAAAACAAAGTACTGTGGTTGATTCTACAACAGAGGCTGAGTATATAGCAGCATCAGATGCAGCTAAAGAAGCAGTTTGGTTGAAGAAGTTCATCACTGAGCTAGGAGTAGTACCTAGCATTGCAAATCCTGTGGACATTTATTGTGACAACAATGGTGCCATAGCACAAGCAAAAGAGCCTAGGTCTCATCAGAGATCTAAACATATACTCAGGCGGTACCATCTCATTCGAGACATCATCGATAGAGGAGATGTCAAGATATGCAAAGTTGACACAAACGATAACATAGAGGATCCATTGACTAAGCCTCTCTCACGGGTCAAGCATGATCAGCACACTAGATCTATGGGTCTCAGATATTTGTTGGCCTAGTGCAAGTGGGAGATTGTTAGTGTATGTGCCCTAGGCCATGATTTGGATATTTATGTTATGCATTTATTATTAATAAAAGAGGTTTTATTATCATTATTGTTGGTTAGTATGTTACATAATTTTGATATATGTCCCTGATTCATTATTGTTATGGAGATAAAATAATTTATAATCAGTATGAGTATTGATTTGATAATCATGAGATGATTATGTGTATAGTGATACGAATCAATCTCATAGATACTTGTTAGAGAACAGTGTATTGGATAGACCCATCATGAGATTGCTACATGGATTAGCGTCATAAGTAAATCTCATGATAGTCATGTTTTAATCCTTTGACTTGAGATTGTCATAGTTTCCAACATAAGGACTATTATATTTTGACATGATCAAACGTTATCCGTAACTGGATAATAATAAGGGTCGTGATTGAATGTGATAGAAATTATGTAGAGGATATTGAACAATCAAGATAGAATTTGTCCCTCTCTTTTGAGAGAGATATCTTTGGGCCCCTCGATTAGTGAGACTGTGAAATGCATGGCCGTGCTCAAATGAATTGATAGTGTGATCAATATCATTTGTTTTATCAGTCTACTTAGAGATCGAGTAATCATATGTTTGAACTATATAAGTGTGACGCTGACCATGACTTATGTTCAAACTAGATATCGTGTGACAAAGGGATTAATGCATGTACTATTATTAGGCTAGTTGGACTTTACTCGTATTAATTGGGTAGTTGTAATGCCTTGCTAGAGGCCAACTACGACTTTTTTGTCTAATAGAGATTTAATCAACTGCCAATTAATATGGCCTATCGGGTCACACACAAGAATGCGTAAGGCTGAGATTAATAATATTAATAATATTAATATTGGATATTAATTATTATTATTATTATCGTTTTTAATATTAATAATATTAATATTGGATATTAATTATTATTATTATTTTCGTTTTTTTGGTGATTATATATACATGTGTGTTATCGGATAATAACGAGAGAATCCATATCTGATATGGATTTTGAATATCCTGATAGAATCCGTATCTGATATGGATTTTGATTGGCATCAACTAATCCGATTAGGACTCGGATTTTGATGTCTACGTATGTGTATATATACTTGTGTATCTCGTATACACTAGACACGCGAAAAATATACAGAGTCATCAAAGAAACCCTAGAGCCGTTTTTGTGAAAAACCGAGTTCTTCAGCCGCGCCGTTTGAAGAGCTAGCACTCCGGACGGAAGCGTTCGTGTGGATACCGACAGAGGGTGATCGTATTTTCGCACCTACTTCATCTGCGTAATTCGGATCTACAAAGGTAGTTTTTTGAGTTTCTTTCATCGAATTAAACGAACAACATGGATCCTTGGTAGGAAATCGGAGATCAAGTTTTTGTTTTTTCCGCTGCGTGTTTTGCAGTGATCTCGGTTGATTTCCTAACACGTACACCTGCATTAAACACCACTAGAGGGGGGAGGGTGAATAGTGGTTAGCAAAAATTACACTACTACCCTTAATTAAAAACCCATTTGAAAACAGAATTTTAGACTACCTCAGATTCATAACCCGTTTTTGAAAAATTCAAAATTCCTTGTACACAACTCCAACAATTATGAAAATTTTCAGATCTTAACTTCAATGTGTTAACAAGAATCTGTCCAAAAATCAGACAAAAATAAGATTGTTTGACCCTTCAAACAAATAAAACGATTCGGATGGTCAATCTGGACAGAATTGGACAGAATGTTGCTAATTTTGAAAAACATGTTTCTCTTTGAATACTCAAACAAAAAGGTTGATCTTTATATCAAAAAACTCCTTAGGATGTGTAGTTGATGTTTCCAAAAGGACCTGACCTTGAACAATTCTTGATTAATACAAAATTCAAGTTTCCTCAAAACTAGTCAAATTGCAGCCAGATTGGAGCAGTTATCTTGCAAAGATTGAAAGACTAACTTTCTCTTGCTCAAATCAAGTTATTCTTGTTGAAAATGAAAGCTAACAGTCTGAAGTATAACTCCACCAAAAATCATGAATTTTGAAAGTATTTAGCTATTTTTTTTCAAATCGTGAGAAGTGTGAAAACTGCAGTAAAAACAGGCAGAAAACAGAAAGGTAGAACCAAGACAAGAACACAAAGGATTTATCCTGGTTCGGTCAATGTGACCTACTCCAATCCCACGGAACACCTTCCTTGGATTTCACTATGGTATGAATCAACTTACAACAAGAACCAAGCTTTATCCTTGGGTTATACACCAATCATATTCAAGACTTGGATGAACACCTTTTATGCAACACTTAGTTGCAACACCTCTACCACCTATTGATGTAGCCTTATAGAATTGGCTAATCACTCTTACAAATGAAGCTCAAGAGGCTTGTAGCTCAACAAATACAACAAGAACACCTTTGCTACAAAGAATGAAACAAGAACGCCAAAAAGAAGATGATAGCTAGACAAATAAACAAATGCTTTCAAGTGAGCTTCAAGTGTGTCTCATCTTCTTCACCATTGCCTCCTATTTATAGTGTGAATTGAGCCTTGGAGATAAGAATGCACATGTGTCAACATCTTCATCATCAAGTCCGAGTTGTCTTCACATCATTGATTGGCTTTGTACACTTGGCAACAACAAGCAAAATAATTGGTCCACCTTGGAGAATGCTGGCTGATTTTTTATTCCAAAAATGACATGGAAATTTGCTTGAAAAGTAGAGATAATAGCAAGAGATAATACTCCACTATCCCCTCAACTCCTTGGCAAGATAATAGGCATGTGGGAGTTAAAAAATTTCAAACCAAAACAGCTTCAAAACTCAGCCATAGCCATTGGGTATAATCTGATTTTTTCAACTAAACATAATCATGATTATCCTTTGTAAAATGAAGATAATAAGAGAGGATAATACCACCAAAATACCCTCAACTCTAAGCACAAGAATAGGGCATGTGAGAGCTTCATTTTGACTCAAAAATCTGCTGAAATTAGCCATGTAGCCGTTGGCTACATTTGAAATATCCTAGTTGGCAAACTCCTTTTTGGTTGGTCCACTTGTCACCAAGCCATAAATGAATCACACATCATCACCAACTAAATGTACACGTTTTTGGACATATATATATATGTGTATATCAGCTCAGATTTTTGAAGAAGAAATCACCAAATAATGATTGACAAGATTATTTCAATATGTAACACAAAAATTCCCATAATTTCTTCTTGTATGTTGTGATCACTTCCACACCTTTAACATCATTAAATTCTCTGTAAAATGATGATAAACATACTCCAATAATATATAGAAGATAGTCTTTAAGAAAGAAATAGAACGTGACATCCAACTCGTCACATATCCCACTACAGTCGATAATATCATATAAGAGAATTAATATTAAATCATCATATAATCTTCAAAATAATCATAGGTCAACTCCAGAATAATGATAAGGATATACTAAGAGATTCCTTGAGTGGAAATACCAAAAATACCCTTCAGGATGAAATGACCAAAATGCCTCTAGGGTATTTCCACCATATCAGAAATGAATATTATAACACCTTTTTCATGATGAATAAGATAAGAACATGTCCTTAAAGTATTTCCACCATATCATTTTCCTACAAAACTCAAAATACCAATTTTGTCTTTTTTGGTAAGTTGTAGAAACTTCCAAGGCACATTAGTCATATTGTATTTATAAACATCAAAAACACATAATATTCGTATAATGAACATGTATAAATCATGTACAAATGTAAACAACCACTTTAACACATTTTAGAAAAATATTGCTAAAAACTCTAGAAATCGATCGATCGAAGTGCCTCAGCTTCAGAGATCGATGTCTCACAGTAAGTTTTAGAATTTGTCTCTGTCCTAGATCGATTGATCGAAGTAAGGGTTCGATGTACATCGATCGATCGATGTGTCTCAGGTTTAGAGATCGATGTCTCACCGTAAGGTCTTGAACTTTCACTGCCTTACATAGATCGACCGATGTGAGGGATCGAAGTACATTGATCGATCGAAGTGCAACAACCTGAGAGATCGATGTCAACTTTTTCAACTTTTAATCACATATAACACCATGTGTGACATTTTTATGCATTCACCACTTAAAATCATGGCGTTGAAAATTATCCAAACATATTTCTCAACATTCTCTCCCTTTTGGATGATTTTCAAAATAACCTAACATGATTTTAATGTCATAACTCTTTACCCATTGTTTATCATAAATCTACCAAATTGAATTGTTTTGAAAACCTCAACAATTACTAATTTTTTTCACCAAATTTGTACCAATTGGTTTAAAACCAAATTACCAATTGTTTTCATCAATTCTCATGTATTCATGTGATCCTTCTTAAATTATACTCTCTCCCTTAATCTATGCTCCAAAACATATACCAATTGAATCTTAGCATATTATCCAACCAAATCATGACTTACCAACTAAAATCATGTTTTTATTCTATCTCCCCCTTTATTTTGCAAATCATGCAAAAGATAGAACTATGCAATGGTATCGTAAGTCATCTTACCTAACTTGGCTCGTAGGTTTTCAAATTTGGCTTGATCAAAGGGTTTGGTGAAGATATCAGCTATTTGGCGATCAGTTCTTATAAGGTTTATAACTATATCCTCATTTTGAATATGATCTCGAAGGAAGTGGTATCGCACCTCAATGTGTTTGTCCTTAGAATAAAGTATCGGATTCCGTGAAAGATTGATCGCACTTGTGCTATCGCAGAAAATTGGAATCTTATTCATTTTAATGCCAAAATCACTAAGTTGTTGTTTAAGCCAAAGTATTTGGGTAGTACACAAACTCGTGGCTATATACTCGGCTTCAGTGGTAGAAAGAGCTACACTAGCTTGCTTTTTAGAAAACCAAAAGATCAAGTTGGTTCCTATGAATTGACACGTACCGCTAGTGGATTTTCTATCTAACTTGCCACCACTATAATCAGCATCACTATATGCATATAGTTCCAGCTTAGCGTTTCTATCATACCAAAGTCCTTAATAAGGTGTGTGTTTAAGATATCTAAAGATCTTTTTTACCGCATTGTAATGAGATACCTTAGGACAAGATTGAAACCTAGCACACATACACACACTAAACATGATTTCAGGTCTTGATGCAGTTAAGTATAACAGTGAGCCAATCATAGACCTATAAAGTGTGTCATCAAAAGGTTTACCATTTTCATCCTTGTCTAGTTTGGTACTAACGCTCATAGGTGTAGGTGTTGGTTTCAACTCTTGAAAGCCAAACTTCTTAATCATATCATTGACATACTTATGTTGGCTAATGTGGATTCCTTGATAGGTTTGTTTGATTTATAGTCCTAAGAAATAATTCAACTCGCCTACCATTGACATCTCAAATTCTGACTTCATGCATTCTTCGAAGTCTTTTACTAAGATAGGGTTAGTTGAATCAAAGATAATATCGTCTACGTATATTTGAACTGTTAATAAATCATTATCTTTTATTCTTAGGAATAATGTGTTGTCTATGGTTCCCCTTTGATAATTATTTGCAATAAGAAAGTTTGCAAATCTATCATACCAAGCTCTTGGAGCTTGTTTCAAACCATATAAAGCTTTCTTAAGCTTGTACACATGGTTAGGATTCTTTAGATCTTTGAATCCAGGGGGTTGTTTGACAAACAACTCTTCTTGGATGTATCCATTCAAGAATGCACTCTTGACATCCATTTGGAAGAGTTTGATGTTGTTTAGACTTGCAATAGCAAGTGACAATCTAATTGCTTCTAGTCGTGCAACGGATGCAAAGGTTTCTTCATAATCTATTCCTTCTTGTTGATTATAACCTTGTGCGACTAGTCTAGCCTTACTCCGTGTGATGTTTCCTTGTTCATCCATTTTATTCCTAGATACCCATTTCGTTCCTATTATAGACTTGTTTTTAGGTTTATGTACTAAGTCCTACACTTTGTTCCTCGTAAATTGATTCAATTCCTCATGCATGGCGTCTATCCATGATATATCACCTAAGGCTTCCTTTACATTCTTAGGTTCTAAGTGCGAGATTAAGCTATGTCCTTCAAGTTGACTTATGTTCTTACATGTTCTAACCCCAACACTTGGATCCCCGATGATTAATTCTTTAGGATGCCACCAATCCTAGATTGACTAGGTTCACCCTCATCTTGTTCAAATGTTTCATTAGTGTAAACATTGTCGAATACAATGGAATCATCTTGTAAGTTAGTTGTATTATCTTCCAATTGCAAAATCTCTTCATTTATTTCATCTAAGGGTCATGCATGTCTTGTTCAGGGGGGAGTTGGTTCTAGATGATCAATGACAAGCTCAAGTAATACATCATCATCATCAAACATATTTTCAACATTATTCTCATGTTTATGTTGAATTTTATCACTAACTTAAAAGCATGCATTTTCATTGAATTTCACAGGTATAGATTCAATTATTTTTCTAGATGCAGGATTATAACATTTATATGCTCTTGAATTAGTTGAATAACCAACAAATATGCATTCAATAGACTTTTGTTCAAATTTATCTAGATTATCCTTAGTGTTCAACACAAAACACTTACATCCAAATACTCTAAGATAATCTATCTTAGGTTGTCTATTGTTCAACAATTCATAAGGTGTTTTATTCAATTTCTTTCTAATAAAAAGCCTATTTATAATATAGCATGCACAACTAACAGCTTCAGCCCATAAATATTTTGGTACTTTATTTTCATATAATATTGTACTAGCAACTTCTTGAATTGTTCTATTTTTGTGTTCTACAACTCCATTGAGTTGTGCTGTTCTAGGTGGTGAGAATTCATGTTTAATTCCATATAATTCACAAAACTTGATTACATCTTTGTTTTTAAATTTTCCACCTCTATTACTTCTAATTCTTTTAACATTTTCTTCGTATATATTTTCAAGTTGCTTGATAAGAATTTCGATTGCCAATAGAGCATCGTCTTTGTGTGTTAAGAACAATGTCCATGTGTAGCGTGAGTGATCATCTACTATGACACACACATAGTAGTGTCCACCTAGACTTCTTGTCCTACTTGGACCAAATAAGTCTAAGTGAAGCAATTCTAGTACATGACTAGTACTCACTTCATGTTTCAGTTTTAATGTTTCTTTAATGTGTTTTCCTTTAATACATGTTTCACACATTTGAAAATTATCTAAGTCTATCTTAGACATTCCTCTAATTAAATTCTTCTTAGATAATTTCTTAATGGTTGAAATTCTTATATGGCCTAATCTTCTATGCAATAAATTCACATCTAAGTCATGTGATATTAAACACTTAACCTTACCATCTAACAAGTTATTTAAAGTAAGAGTATAAATGTTACCATCCCTATTTCCTTTTAATACAATTTTTCGTTTTCCATTTATCATATTACAAGAACTGGGAAGAAAATAAACATTATATCCACAGTCTATAAGTTGAGAAATACTTAATAAATTATAAGAAAGATTACTTACTACCAACACATTTCGTATTTGAAATGTGTTAGGTTCCCCAATAGTTTCTTTTCCAACAACTTGTCCATTGTTGTTGTCACCGAATGTCACCTTTCCTTCATTCTTGATATGCTCTAACTCGGTGAATAGTTTGGGGTTGCCCGTCATATGCCTTGAACATCTACTATCTAAAAACCATTTGACTTTGCTTCCTTCTTGCATTCCTTGCGATTTTCCTACAATAGAGACAAAGTTTTAGGTACCCTTTACTTGGGTCCTTGAATGTTATGGACACCATCATTGTTTATATACCCTTTGGGTATCCAAACTTGGATGTACCTTTTTGGCACATTTTCAGCATAATAATTAGAAAAATAAGGAGAATTAGCATATACATTCCATGAAGATGCATTGTTATACATGTTGTACCTTGGTTTATATGTACTTTTTTGGGGCCGATTTTGATAGCTTATGTAAGGCATATTATTTTGTTTCTGATATGGTGCTATGTATGTATGTTCATATGCATTTCTATACGACTTATATGAGTGTTGCCTATACTTAGGTTCATAATAAGTTGGATGCATTTTATTATGTCTAGTTTCATTTGTATACATGTAGGCATAGTTTCTAAGTTGTCTAGATGCAGAGGTTTGCCTAGTTGCACGTTTATAGATGTGTACATTTGTGGGTGCGTGTTTTATTTTTGCCTTAGAATAAACAGAAGGAGTAGAAGAAGATGCAGCAGGCAAAGTTGATTTCGTTGTATTATATGGCATTCTTGTACTAGATGAGACAAATTTAGTCTTTTTATCTACTTTGACATTTTCTTCTTTATATCCTAACCTGGTTTTATCATTTTCATATTTTTGCGATGATATAAGTGTATCTAACATATTTGCACCAGATTTAAATTGTTCTAACATTTTTTCTTAGGTAAGTTTGGAATATTTAAGTTGTACTATATCATTTTCACAACTTCTACATTAGATTTCAACATGCCATTTTCAGTTTTTAGTGTATGTTCATCTTTCCTATATGATTCAATTTTAACTTCTAAAGAATCAAGAGTATTAGTAGACTCTTGTTTAAAAGATTCTAATTGATCGGAAAAGTCCAAGTTGGACGTCTTCAACTTGTCTTTTTCTTCAATTAGTTTCTTCTTTTCTTTAGATAGCCTCTTACAGTGAGCATGCATTCTTAAAAATTCTTCATACATTTCATCAAATGTCATTTCACTATCAGAATCATCATCAGAAGAAGAACTTACCTAGTTGGATACGAAGCAGACTTAAGCTTCCTCAGTGTCGGATTCTGAGCTGGATGAGTCTCTCTATGTGCTCACCTTCATTGCTCGTTTGCCTTTCTTCGGCTTGTCTCCTTTGCCTTTGATTTTTGCGTCTCCTTTTCTTGTTTGTTATTATTATTATTGTTGGCATTTTTCTTTGCCGGACAATCATAAGAGATGTGTCCTTTTTGACCACATTCATAACACTTTAACTCTTTATTACACCATTTGTTGTTGCTAAATTTATTTTTCTTAGGCTGAGATAAAGAAGAAGAAGAAGAACGTTGTCTATTCCTATTAGAACATTTGAAAAACTTTCTAAGTTTTCTAGCTATCAATATCAAGTCATCGTCTAATTCAGTATCACTATTACTATCATCATCATTTGTATGTGATTCAGTTGATTTGAAAGCTTTTGACTTACCGGATGATTTCGATGACTCAGACTTCCGTTGGTTTAGTTTTACCTCATATACTCTTAGTGAGCCTATCAATTCGTCCATTTTTGTGATCGATTTCGTTTCTTCAATCGCCGTGACCTTTGGATCTCATTCAGTAGGAAGGCTTTGCAACACCTTTTGCACATTCTCGTTGTTGGTGAATGATTTTCCTAAAGCTTCAAGGGAATTGAAAATATTAGTAATTCTCAAATCCATAAATGGTATGGATTCGTTCGGCAAGATTTTGAAAGATTCTAATTCAGTCATAAGCATGTTTATTTTTGATTCTTTCACACCGCTTGTACCTTCATGCTCTAATACAAGTGATTTCCACATGTCGTGTGCACTTGTGCAATTTGACACATATCCTGCTTCAGAAGTTGTAAGTCCATTCAAAAGTAATTGCATAGCTTTAGCATTCATGGACATTTTCTTTTTATCTTCTGATGACCATTCACTTTTATATTTTTCAACCTCTTGTGTGACTCCACTAACTTGTACAATTTTTATTGGAATATATAGCCCATCTTCAACTATAGACCATAAAATCGATGTCTATAGCCATTAAGAATAGCCTCATTCTTAGTTTCCAATGAACGAAATTATTTCTATCGAAAAGAGGAGGGCGTTGTATGGACATACCATCCAACTCACCTTTGTGAGAGACTATGGCCATTGTATGTACCTTTAATCTGAGATTAGCAGGCTATAAAGAGTTATTGTTTCTTGGCCTTGTGTTGTTTGTACGGTGTTGAATCTTGCTTCGTTGAGTGGAGTGAACTTGGCTCTGATACCAATTGTTGGACCGTGCACCTGCAATAAACACTGTAAGGTCCTATACACACTCTAGAGGGGGGGTGAATAGAGTGTTTGGCAATTTTGCGAAATTTTTCTTTTGTGGTTCAACTCAAATGGAATGCAAAATCAAAGCAAGAATTGGAGATGAGAAGCAATGAAGATGTACACCGAATATAGAGTGGTTCGAATCGTAAATGATTCTACTCCACTACCACTTTGTTGCCAAAGTGGATTTTCAACAGCTACTCTTCTTATTCAAGATAATAAGAACAACCACAACAATAATTAAACTAACACCTTAGTGTAAGAAACAACAACAACAACTTCTTGCACAAAGGACACTTGTGCAACTTCAGCAACTACAACTTCTTGCTACCTCACAACTTCAACAAAGTTCCCTCAAGAACTTTCTCACAGTGGGTTGAAGAAAATAGTAATGTTCACACTTTCTCACTTGTCTAATTACAAGAAAGAGGTCAAATATTTATGGTTCCTCTTGTGTTAGACTCTCAATCTGTCAATATGAAATAATGAAGATTAATGAAAGGCTTAATAAGCTTTAAGCACTTTTACAAAATTGAGAGAAATGTACAACAATGGAGAATGAAGCTAGATGATGGTGAAAGTGTATGTTTGCCTTATCCAAGCATCTTCTTCTTATAGAGAATGTTGACCACTTTTTGGAGCTTCTCAGATGTCTTCAATTTGATCCCCATGTATTTGAAAAATTAAGAAAGTAGCTTTTATCCACTTTGAATTTGAATTTGCTCCATGCCCACTCTAGGATGTCTTGAACATGTTTGTAAAGGTGTAGGATGCTTTACATAAACAAAGATAAAGTCCACAAGAAATTTGAGCAAGATTAGAAAGAGAAAACATTAAAAATCTCCCTTGGATTGTGTTGCAATGGTCAGAAAAATTCGAATTCTGGGGGACATTGATCAATTGAAGCACCTGGGGTGAAAGATCAATGTCCTCTAGAAACTTTGCAGTTTTGAAACTTCTTGACATCGATCGATCGAAGTCTCCCCTGGAGAGACTGATGTCACATCGATTGATCGATGTCCCCTTGACTGAGAGATCGATGTTGGACAGAAAGTATTGTGCCTGACATCGATCGATCGATGTCCCCAGGTTGAGAGATCGATATTGGATAGAAAGGTTTCTGCCTGACATCGATCGATCGAAGCTAGATGCTGAAGTACATCGATTGATCGATGTCCTCAGTCTGAGAGATCGATGTTAGACAGTGAGTTTCAATCTCAACCATTTTTGACATAGTGTAATTTTCTCATCTTGCATCAAGTCTCAAGCATAAATTTAACTTATTTAAAACATCTTTTTATCATGAAAACAATTTATATCTTAACAATCTCCCCCTTTTTGATGATTTCAAAACTCTGATTCAAAAGATTTTTTTTACTTGATACATTTACGTCTAAAATTGATATTTTACGAATCCCCCTTAGTTCATGCTCCCTCATCATATGAACACATCAAAAACTCCCCCTCAACATGTAATCTACTCAAAATCAATAACTATGATGTCAATGCCAAAATGCTCCCCCTCAACCCATGCACCAAATTTCATATTTTCATTTCTTTAATATGTGAGATAGCATACCAAAGTAACAATGACTATCAATCATTTTACACATGCATATCAAGAAACTTGATGTCATGTCATGCCAAATCTAACTTCTTAAACCAAGCTATGTTATGCAAAACACCAAGGCTTAAACCATTAACATACTAAAACATGCCATACTTTATGTAATACACTAAAACTTAAACCATCAACATATTAAGAAGACAACTTTAACCAACATATCAAGACACTATCGAACCATCAATTTCTCCCCCTTTTTGAACACATCAAAAAAATCATAAGATAAAGAAGTGAAATATCATTAAGCAAATAAGATGTTCGTGAGATACATGAGTAGTCTCAACTTCTAAGCTATTCCTATAGCTACGAGGGAAATGTGGAATAAAATAGTAACTACTCTTCATCTGAAGAGAAGTACAAACTAGGGAGGACCGCCTTGAGATTTGTCTTTAACTTTTGGTATTTGGTCTTTTGAACATTTAGCTCTATCTCCAAATATTTGATCTTATTCGTGAGACTGGCATTTTCCTTCTCCAGATCATCAATACGTACGGCCTTTTTGGTCAAATCCTCCCCCCATTGACCAAGTGTATGTTGAATTTTGTTAATCTCCGCCTCATCATTGAATTTTTCATTGGAACCACTACCTTCCTCCATTGGTGCTTTGCCTTTGTCCGTTTGGGATGTAGAACATGGTTGTGAGGGCGGTTACGTTTGAGGGTGAGATGAGGGTTCCCTGGGAGGGTTTAGTGGGTGATGATGGAGGAATGGGATCTTCAGGTTCTTCCTCTTCTTGAGCTTGTTGTCCACCCGTCTCTGCGCCTCTTTTCGGGACTTAATGTATTTGTTGGATATTGGCTTTTGTATAATAATCCCTAGATGTTATTTTTTCGGCGTACTCCTCATTCAACTCCACATTACTCTTTTGTAGCAATCTATAAATAAGATTGCTATAAGGTAATGCCTTTGACCTTTTAGTGACTGCCTCCAACATGTTTGTGAAAACAATCTCCCCAAAATTTATTTTCTCCCTCATAGCAATACGATAGGCAACATAAAAATCCATGTTACTTGGAAGTTTAGCCGACTTACCATTGACACAAAAAGTAATAATGGCAAGTAAAACTCGATACACTAAAGGCATGTCATTAGTGTTTCGGGTGGGATGGAATCCAAGGAAAGTTTTTACTTCATCTTTGGATATTTGATACTTATAACTATCCCACTTCAATGGATCAAAATCTTCCCAACCCTCATCAGGAACACCAAGAAGCTCGTTTATTGTTTTTGAATCAAAAGCAACAAGTTGTCCTTCTATGACAGAATTTAATGAAAAGGGCATGCCATTTAGATACTCTACCCATATATTTGCATAAAACAGTCGGGTATATCGAGTGGACATATAACTCATACTTGATACTTCCCGAACAGGTCTCCGTTGTTGATCATCAAACCAAGTGATGATTGGTCTTAGTTCCTCATTGCTCAAAATATCTTCAATTTTGAGCAATTTCAATGGAATTGTGGACCTGTGTTGCCTTCCCATTCATTGAACAACTTTTGAGCCCTAAGAGATATATGAACAAATTTACCTGTACCCATTGGTTCAGTGAGGGCATCCTCATACTCTCCGGACTTGAGCCAAGGAAAATTGTTTACTACTAGTTTTGCTCTAGCCTCAGTCAACATGGCATCTTGAGGTAGCTTAGCACTTTTCTTCAATTCTTTTGTTCTTGAACTAGTTGGGACTTGGGAGTGAGATGTTGGAGGGGCATTTCTTCCTTCACGGGTTGTTCTTGCTCTTTTGGTGGGGTTTTTCATTTTTGAGGCCATGGAGAAGATTAGGGCACGAAAAGTTTCGGATTTTGTGATGGAACTTAGAAAATTTGATGTAGGATTAATAATATTGAAGGAAAAAGGGGGTTGGGGCAAGAAATTCATGGTTCAGAGATCGAATTTGTGGTATTTCGCAGGATGGAATTTAGGGTTCGATGTAGGAGATGAAGAAATGAGGTTTTTCGCAGCTTTTATACCCTCTGTCCCCGATGACATCGATCGATTGATGTCTTATACTTCGATCGATTGATGTCCTATACTTCGATCGGTCGAAGTCTGTTTTACATCGGTCTCTGAGACTGCCACATAGATCGATCGATGTGTTCTGTAATCTGCCTTTTTGACAGTTTTGACCCTCTAACCATTGTTTATCATCCCTAATCTTGTTCTAATTTATTCGAATGTCTCAGTGGGAGGGAATTTAGTAAAGATATCTGCTAGCTAGTCATTGGTTGGAACGAATTCAATGCATACTAATCCTTTTTGAATATAATCCCTTATAAAGTGATGCCTCACTTCAATATATTTTGTCCCACTATGGTGAACCAGATTTTGTGCTATACTTATAGCTGAAGTATTGTCACATAAGATGGGGACTTTATCAAACTTAACATTGTAATCATTTAAGGTGTTGATCATCAAAGTAATTGTGCAAAACACAAAGCGGCCGATACATATTCGGATTCCGCCGTTGAAAGTGACACACTATTTTGTTTCTTGGTTCTCAATCTCCAAGGAATTGACATGTCCCGGAGGTGCTTTTTCTATCAATTAGATTTCCAGCATAGTCGGAGTCACTATATCCTCTTAAATCAAAACAACCATTTTTAGGATAAAACAATCCAAAGTTCAAAGTTCCTTTCAAGTACCTAAAGATACGTTTAACGGCAACTAGATGCGATTCCTTAGGCATACTTTGAAATCTAGCACATAAACACACCGCATGCAAAATATCTGGTCTACTAGCGGTTAAATAAAGTAAACTACCAATCATACCCCTATATTTGGTTACCTCAACCGGCATTCCTTTTTCATCTTTGTCAAGCTTTGTGGTTGTGCTCATTGGTGTGCTCACACTTCTTCCATCCTCAAACTTGTACTTCTTGAGCAAATACTTTGTATACTTTGTTTGAGAAATGTATACTCTATCTTGAGTTTGCTTGATTTGAAGACCAAGGAAGTAGTTGAGTTCACCCATCATGCTCATCTCAAATTCTCTTTCCATCAATTTAGCAAAATGCTTACAAAGAGAATCGTTAGTAGTACCAAATATAATATCATCTACATAAATTTGAACAAGCAAACGATGGTTTCCTTGTTCTTTAATAAAAAGAGTAGTGTCGACTTTTCCTCTTGAAAACTCATTTTCAAGTAGGAAGTTACTTAACCTTTCGTACCATGTCCTAGGAGCTTGTTTAAGTCCATAAAGGGCCTTTTTGAGTTTAAATACATGATTTAGATAATCATGATTTTCAAACCCCGGTGGTTGAGCTACATACACTTCTTCTTGAATTATTCCTTTCAAGAATGCGGATTTCACATCCATATGAAATAGCTTAAAATCCTTATAGCATGCATATGCTAATAACATCCTAATGGCTTCTAATCTTACAACGGGAGCAAAAGTCTCATCATAGTTTATGCCTTCTTCTTGTCTATATCCTTGAGCTACTAACCTAGCTTTGTTTCTAGTGATGTTTCCTTGATCATCCATTTTGTTTCTAAATACCCATTTAGTGTCAATTATAGGATGATCACTAGGTTTATCCACTAATTCCCAAACATCACTCCTCTCAAATTGATTTAGCTCTTCTTGCATAGCTGATACCCAATCTTCATCATTTATAGCCTTTTTTATGTTTTTGGGCTCAACTTGGGAAATGAAGACATTTTCATTAAATTTCCTTCTAGTCATTATGCCTTGACTAGTTTCACCTAAGATTAATTCTTTAGGATGGTCTTTCCTATACGTATATGACTCCGGTAAATTTGAAGTATCTCCTCTTACTTCTTCATCTTCAACTTTAGCTTCAAGTGGATCAATCCTAAGGTCAATGACAATATTCTCTTTTGGATTTTCAAACTTTTCTGTATGACTAACTTCAATTATTTCTTCATCATCATCATTATTCAAACATGGTTCATTCTCAATGAAATCACTAAATTTAACATGAATTGACTCTTCAAATTTCATACTCCTTTTGTTATATATTCTTAAATGCCTTGCTATCTTAAGCATATCCCATAAACATTCCTTCATCTTCTTTGAAATCGAGTTTATCCAAGTTATCTTTGGTGTTAAGTATAAAACACTTACAACTAAATACCTTGAAATAACCAATATTTGGTACTCTTCCTTTCCAAAGCTCATAAGGAGTCTATTTGAGAGATGGTCTCAAATAAACTCTATTGATCACATGACAAAAGGTGTTTACCGCTTCGGCCTAAAAATATTTTGGTAGCCCAAATTCATTTAGCATGGCTCTACTCATTTCTTGAAGTGTCCTATATTTCATTTCCGTAACACCATTTTGTTGAGGAGTTCTAGCAGCCGAGAAATTGTGTCCATACACTTTGGATACACAAAATTCTTGAAACTCACCATCAAACTCACCACCTCTATCACTTCTTATTTTCTTGATTGTATCTTCTCTTTGGTTTTCTAATCTTCTACAAAGTTATAAACTCATTACATGCATCATTCTTTTTACATAAAAACATGACCCAAGTAAACCTAGAGAAGTCATCTACTACCACAAAAGTGTAATGTTTTCCACCTAGACTTGCTGTACCAATATCTCCATACAAATCCATATGAAGCAATTGCAGATGTTTAGTGGTGGAGATTTCACTTTTGGGCTTGAAGCTTGTTTTAACAAGCTTTGCCTTTTGACAAGTGTCACATAAGCCATGGTTTTCGAAATTAAATTTTGGAAGACCTTGGACCTTTTCATTTTTGCAAATCTCTTTGAAATTTTTAAAACTAATATGTTCAAGTCGTCTATGCCATAGTTGAGTCGAATCATTTTTGGCAACTAGGCAATAAACGTTTTGTGATATCAAATCAGTGTGCTAAATTTGTAAACATCATTTTTCCTTATAGCCTTAAAAACAATCTTATCATTCTTTTTCACAATACATTTTCTTTTCAAAAATTCAACATGAAAATTAGCATCACATAGTTGGCTAACACTTATCAAATTATATTTAAGCCCTTCTACATATAGTACATTATTATTTGTAAAAGAAGAGTTACCAATTTCTCCATGTCCAAGGATTTTGGCTCTCCTATTGCTAAAATGCACCGTTCCACCATCTTGGAGCTTGAGCTTGGTAAACAATGTTTTGTCTCCGGTCATATGCGTTGAACATCTGCTGTCCATAAGCCATTTGGTTCCTTCTTCTTTGGCTACTCCATTTACCTTGAGAGCCTACAAAATCAAGCGATTTATGCATTGGTACCCTTTGATAGTTGGGTCCTTTAGGGTTAGCTTGTCGACCCTTAGGCTTCCAAGCATACATACTGATGAGGTCCATAACCCTCATACATGCCAAGATAATGAGAATACACATAATTTTACAAAAATGCAAGATCAAGGACCCTTAACAAGAAGTAAAACTAAGAAACTAATGCATGAAGTGGGGGCCTTCCTATTTAAACATGTGCAAGATGAACCAAGGGAACTTATACATTGGGTTCACCTTATTGAACCTACAACATGATTTGTAAGAAATTTTAGAACCATTGTAAAATATCATTAGTATAGAATGTGTTCTTTATTTTGTTTTTTTAAATGTTTATGTTGTATTAGTTTAGGCCCATCTCGGATTGTGAGTTTCTGCAGGACCCGTTTTGGTAAAATTGACGTATCTCTCCAACCACAAGGCCAAATTAAGAGTTTCAGGATGCATTAGAAAGCTAAGACAAAGCTCTACAACTTTCATGTTTTTTACTTTTCAAAATCGGTCGTCTTGGCATTCAAAAAGAGCATGCAAATGGAAGTACTGTTTCTACCGAATTCTGTGACATACCTTCAGTAATTTGGATGTATCTCCTCAATGGTTGGGCCAAATGCAAAGCACTTTATATGCTTATTGTCTACACTCAATTGGCTACAATTCTCTGAGCAAGAGCAAGGCCTAGTTCGGATTGGAAGATGTCCAAAAATCAGTCACAATCCAGAAATGATTTCAAGATGAAGACAAATGCTTAAAGTCTTCCATGAATAGTACTTGAGGGACCTACTTTGAAAATCATCATTCAAGACTTGCAAGACTAGTTTTTATGGAGCCTACATGAATAGGTTTTAGAAGCGTGTAGTCTTTTCAATCATTATTTCAATTCGTAAGATAGTTTGTTGTCTTGTGATATTTTTTGCCTATAAAAGGCACATAAGAGAAGCTTTGTAATCTCACACCTTCAATGAAAATTTCTTCTTCTTCAAGAGTAATTCTTGTGTGTTTTCTTGGTTCATATTCAAAACCAAGGCTAGAATCTTTCAAGGCTTGAGCATCCTTGTGAGAGTTGTCCAATTCTGGGGAGGGAAACATCCAAGAGGGAGGTATCTTGCTTCGGTTATGTAGAACTCATTGGAGGACTTATGTTCAAAAGGTTTTCTTCAACTTATTTGGAAGCAAGGTGAAGCTATCTTTATTGTGCCTAAACCATATTTGGAGGAGGAGCTTTAGAGTTAAAGAAAGGATCATTCTTGCACGTATCACATACTTCCAAGTTTAGCATTACATGCACTTTTCATATGTCCTATTTTATTGCAATGAAAACAAGTAGGCACAAGTCTTGGTTTGTAAGATGATGAGCTATGTTGTGTTCTTTTCTTATTTGCCTTTTTCTTTGAAGACTTAGGCTTAGTATAAGAATGTGATATATTAAATCCTAAACCGGATTTATCATTTCCAACTCTTTGATTTCCAAGTAATCTATCTAGATTGTTTTTATCATTGGTTAGTTTTTGTAAATCTAATCTTAATTTCTCACCATTCTTTCCTAATTTCCACATTCTCAAGAGGTACGAATTTATGCATGGTAAGTATAATGTCATGATCTTGAAATATCAAAATATTCTTATCATGCAAGCTCTTATTTTCTAAAATGCACTTCTTGAACTCTTTCTTCAAATGTTTATACTTTAAATTTAGTTTTTCAAAATAATCTTGAAAATCCGCTATCTCATCTTGTAAATTAGAAGGATTATAATTTACCTCAAGGTCATCTTCAATAGTCATGAGACAAGTATGTTGAGCTTTTGGATTTTCCACTATTGCAATAAGTCCAATATTTTGATCTTCACTTTCTTCTCCTTCCGATTCGGAAAAGACATCATCCCACATAGTTACTTCCGCATCAAGAGCTTTATTCTTTTGAGGAAAAGCCTTCTTTTCTTGTCTTTGTGGCTCTTTGACATGGTAATCGGCAATGAAGTGACCGGGTCGACTACATCTATAGCAATTCTCACTTGCCTCTTTTTCTTTAAGTGGCTTCTTAAAGAATTTTCTAGCATGAGCTTTGTTTCTTGTTGCCATTCTTCTAAATTTTCTCATTAGAAGAGCAACTTCTTCATCCGATTCATCGGACTCTACCACCAACCCTTTGTGTGACGTTTGTATGGGCTTGATAGGATTCATCTATTTTGCTCATCAATAAGGATTTTATGAGTAAGAAGATTACTGAATAGCTCATCAAGGGTAAGAGTCTTGAGGTTCTTTGATTCAATGATGGCGGTAACTTTTGGTGTCCATTCTCTTGTAATGAGTTGAGGAGTTTTGAGACAAGGTCTTCATTTGAGATTTTCTTGTCCACCATTGAGAGTTGATTCACTGTTCGTGTGAATCGGTCGATTGCATCCTCAATCTTCTCACCACTCTTCATCCCGAACATTTCATATTCCTTTTGGCCGTTCTTACTTGGTTAGTCCCTTCATATATCATTTCAAGCCTCTTCCATGCTTCATGAGATGTTTCTAGACCTTGAAGTCTTATAAGTTCGGTGGTGGTAAGAGCACTTGAAAGAATATCGAATGCTTTGCCGGTTATAACAAAGTTTATTTTCTCTTCGTCGGTGTAGTCATCCTCATCTTTGAACATTGATTCTCCTTTTAGGTTTGTAATCGCAGGAACTTCAATTCCTTTAACCACAGCTCTCCATATATCAAAACCACAACCTTTCAAATAATTGATCATTCGAAATTTCCACAGAGAATAATTTTGGGCATCAAACATGGGTGCTTAAGTGCTTGATCCTGAGAATAGTGCAGTTGGCTTGGAAGTTGAGATGTGAGATGAAGAGGTTGTCATTGTCATTATCTTTAACCTTGCTACTTGCAAAGATGTGCTAAGCAATCAAGGTTATGCTCTGATACCAATTGTAAGGTCCGAAACACACTCCAGAGGGGGTGAATAGAGTGTTTGGCAATTTTGCGAAATTTTTCTTTTGTGGTTCAACTCAAATGGAATGAAAAATCAAAGAAAGAATTGGAGATGAGAAGCAACGAAGATGTACACCGAATATAGAGTGGTTCGAATCGTAAATGATTCTACTCCACTACCACTTTGTTACCAAAGTAGATTTTCAACAGCTACTCTTCTTATTCAAGATAATAAGAACAACCATGGCAATACTTACACTAACACCTTAGTGTAAGCAACAACAACAACAACTTTTTGCACAAAGGACACTTGTGCAACTGCAGCAACTACAACTTTAGCAAGAACAACTTCTTGCTACCTCACAACTTCAACAAAGTTCCCTCAAGAACTTTCTCACAGTGGGTTGAAGAAAATAGTAAGGTTCACACTTTCTCACTAGTCTAATCACAAGCAAGAGGTCAAATATTTATGGTTCCTCTTGTGTTAGACTCTCAATCTCTCAATATGCAATAATGAAGAACAATGAAAGGCTTAATAAGCTTTAAGCACTTTTACAAAATTGAGAGAAATGTACAATGATAGAGAATGAAGCTAGATGATGGTGAAAGTGTATATTTGTCTCATCCAAGCCTCTTCTTCTTATAGAGAATGTTGACCACTTTTTGGAGCCTCTCACATGTCTTCAATTTGATCCCCATGTATTTGAAAAATTGAGAAAGTAGCTTTTAGCCACTTTGAATTTGAATTTGCTCCATGCCTACTCTAGGATGTCTTGAACATGTTTGTAAAGGTGTAGGATGCTTTACATAAACAAAGATAAAGTCCACATGAAATTTGAGCAAGATTGGAAAGAGAAAACATTAAAAATCTCTCTTGTATTGTGTTGCAACGATCAGAAAAATTTGAATTCTAGGGACATTGATCGATCGAATGCCTGGGGTGAGAGATCGATGTCCTCCAGAAACTTTGCAGTTTTGAAACTGCTTGACATCGATCGATCGAAGTCTCCTCTAGAGAGACTGATGTCACATCGATCGATCGATGTCTCCTGGACTGAGAGATTGATGTTGGACAGGAAGTATTCTGCCTAACATCAATCGATCGAAGTCTCCTTGGGGAGAGACTGAAGTGACATCGATCGATCGATGTCCCCAGGTTGAGAGATCGATGTTGGACAGAAAGGTTTCTGCCTGACATCGATCGATCAAAGCCAGAGGCTGAAGTACATCGATCGATCGATGTCCTCAGTCTGAGAGATCGATGTTGGACAGTGAGTTCCAATCTCAACCATTTTTGACATAGTGTAATTTTCTCATCTTGCATCAAGTCTCAAGCATAAATTTAACTTATTTAAAACATATTTTCATCATCAAAACAATTTATATCTTAACAATCTCCCCCTTTTTGATGATTTCAAAACCATGATTCAAAAGATACTTTTACTTGATACATTTACATCTAAACTTGATATTTTATGACTCCCCTTAGTAATGCTCCCTCATCATATGAACACATCAAAAACTCCCCCTCAACATGTAATCTACTCAAAATCAATAACTATGATGTCAATGCCAAAATGCTCCCCCTCAACCCATGCACCAAATTTCATATTTTCATTTCTTCAATATGTGAGATAGCATATCAAAGAAACAATGACTATCAATCATTTTACACATGCATATCAAGAAACTTCATGCCATGTCATGTCAAATTCAACTTCTCAAACCAAGCTATGTTATGCAAAACACCAAGGCTTAAACCATTAACATACTAAACCATGCCATACTTTATGTAATACACTAAAACTTAAACCATCAACATATCAAGAAGACAACTTTAACCAACATATCAAGACATATCAAGACACCATCAAACCATCAATTTCTCCCCTTTTTTGAAAACATAAAAAAAATCATTAGATAAAGAAGTGAAATATGATTAAGCAAATAAAAAGTTCATGAGATACATGAGTAATCTCAACTTTTAAGCCATTCCTATAGCTACGAGGGAAATGGGGAATCAAATAGTAACTACTCTTCATCTGAAGAGAAGCACAAACTAGAGAGGACCGCCTTGAGCTGTCTTTAACTTTTGGTATTTGGTCTTTTGAACATTTAGCTCCGTCTCTAAATATTTGACCCTATTCGTGAGACCGGCATTTTCATTCTCCAGATCATCAATACGTACGGCCTCTTTGGTCAAGTCCTCCCCTGTTGACCAAGTGTATGTTGAATTTCGTTAATCTCAGTGATTCTTGTTGCAAATGAAAGCTAACAGTCTGAAGTAAAACTCCACCAAAAATCACAAATATTGAAAGTGTTTAGCTATTTTTTCAAATCGTGAAAAGGTTTGTGAAAACTGCAGTAAAAACAGGCAGAAAACAAAAAGGTAGAAACAAGACAAGAACACCGAGGATTTATCTTGGTTCAATCAATGTGACCTACTCCAGTCCCAAGGAACACCTTTCTTTGGATTTCACTATGGTATGAATCAACTTACAATAAGAACCAAGCTTGATCCTTGGGTTATACACCAACCCTATTCAAGACTTGGATGAACACCTTCTATGCAACACTTAGTTGCAACACCTCTACTGTAGGATCTGCAAGGCACCACTAGAAGGGGGGATTGAATAGTTGGTGTGGAAAGTGTGGTTTTTAAAATTTGTTTAAAACCAAACAACTCAACTTCTGAAAACAGATTCTGTTTTCAAGACCAGTATTAAAACGTTTTTAAAACTAGGTTGTAGGTCTTCAAAAATTCTGAAATTTTGAGAGAACTTAGCCTCAGATGTTATGAGTGTCTCCTAAAAATTTCAGACTTAAATTCAACCTTTAACCCCTTCAAAAATCGTTGGTGGTCAGATTGCGCGAATCTGCCAGAAACTGTAGACTGTTTTGAAACATTTATTTCTATTTTCTTAACTCCAATTGCTCTGAAATTTTGACCACTAACCCCTTATATGTTATATTTAAATGGGTTGAAACAGTTTTGAAAACTTCTTTTGGGAAGTTAGTCAAATACACTCAAAGTCTCAGCCTTTGCAAGTCTGAAAATCAGACTGCACTAGTCTCAGAACTTTGGATGTTTGAGTGACTTCTACTTATCCAAAAGGGTTGAAATTGTGTCAAATTAACCCTAAGACGTGTGGCTATGTTTCTGGAAATTTTTGTAATTTTTGAAAATCGTTTCCTATTTTTACGAACGTAAACAATAAGAGTAAATATTGCAGAAACAGAATATAAGTGCTGAAAGTAAATGACACCGAGAATTTTATACTGGTTCGGTGATAAACAACCTACTCTAGTCTTCAAAGAACACCTTCCTCGGTTCACACTAGTCACACAAGCAAGTACACCTTACCACACGGTTGATGGAGTTACACACCAACTCCAACCCTTTACAAACCTTGTATGTTCAATACAATGCACACGAACACCACCACCTTGCAAGATTGAAGATTGATCACACCTTGATCAATCTTTTACAAAGATAAAGAGTATGTGGTGGTCTATTACAAGACAAGCCTATTAAGGATAAGAATATAAGTACAATAGGCTTTCAAGAAGAAGAAAGAAAGAGAGTGTAGGAGAAAGGAGTGCTAGGCGTTTTTGATGCTTGAATTTGCAATGCTTGTTCTTGTCTTTTGTTTTGCTCTTCTCCTTTCCATTTATGCTTGAATGCCGTCCCCTATAGGTGTCTTCCCCTCATGAAAATTATCTTCTAAGTCCTTGGAAGAATGTGTGGCATCATTGTGACATGATCTTGCTTACTTGGCACCTTCTCATTGGATGATCATTTAACCTTTGCTTACTTGGCACTTCATGATTGGTTGAATGTTGTCATCATTTGATGACTTGGAAAATCTGAATATTTCACTAAAAGCATGTGCCAAAATCAACATAGAATAATTGCCATAACATCCAAGATTATCACATAAATTAAGCAAGATAATATTTCTTCACATAAGGGGGAAAAATCGGCCATAATGAGGAGTTAGCATGCTGAAATTTCAGCATGTGATACATGGTGATAAGATTCAAAATACTTCCAAATTCTCATTTATTTTTCTTTTAAAATAATTCACCAATTAGTAGCAAATATTATTCCCAAATTGAAAATGAAATTTGGACACCAACATAGCCTAAAATTCGGCCAAGGTTCATTCCACACATGCTGAAAAATTTCAGCATGTGTGATATTCAAGATATCACACTTTATGGCTTTGAAACTTATTCAAATTACTTCCATTTCTTCTTCCAAATAACCACATAATTCAAGACATAAAATATGTCTATTTTTAGAGATGAAAATCGGCCACCATATAGTGCACATGCTGAAATTTTCAGCATGTGTTACAAATGAGATAAAGTTTAAAACATTACCTTTTGTAGCTTCTTTCTCCAAGTCACCAATCTTGTAAACTTGATTCTTGACTAATCAATATTCCAACAAGGCTCCACATATACCCCATTTCAGCTGTAGGGGCGTGTATACATGTATATGCATGTGCTGAATTTTATTTTTGCTAACTTTCTAAAATAGTGCACATTTAATAATACACACATGTTATATTCCAATCAGCCCTTAATTTAATTTTCTAGAACACTTTAAGATGTATGACATATGTAAAAAATGTCTAGATACGTGTCGTATGATGTGCCAAAAATGTTTCATGTGTTGTGTACGTAGAAAACCGAATTTTCGATATTTATCGATTACCCGATTTTTCTCTAATTAAATTCTAACTTTTTGCACATGTTATATATATTATGTTACACATAATATATATAATATAAACTTTAATTCTCAGCACTTGGCTGGTCTAAAGTGGCGCCATTAACATGTGACAAAATTAAAATTGGAATCTCCACAATTTGGCCTTAATGTGGGGTGATTTGTATGTGCCAACATGGAATGATTTTATGGCTGAAAATATCATCATAGCAACGAAATTAATAATGATTTTTGAGGTGTAGGGGCTGGCCATTTATTTATGGCAAGTACATGATACGTTGGCGAAGTTTCGGTATTCGCCTGATACGACAATTTTCGGTTTAGAACCTTTTAACGTATCGTATTTAATTTGTTATCACCATGTCTTATATCAAATGATATAAGACCTGAATATACTCATAAATATGAGTTAAGTATGGTGGTGTGACGTTAACGTACGTACGTAAGATATATAACGTGTCGGTAGTACGTTGGAATACATGTGTATGTGCCTTTTTCAAAAAAATCTGAAAATATATTTATATATATGTGTATCGCGTGTAAAATAAATGAGGAGAGGAGGAGAAGACTTTCCTTTCTTAGCCTTGTTGCCTTTGTGCCTTTTCCAAATGTATCTTCCTTTAATGAACTACTTAGTTTAATTAACTAAGTACTTCACTTGATGAACTAGTTTAGTTCATTAATGGTGGCACCTGAAAATAGTATAAACACAACAAATGTTTGTCATATGATGTAAGCTTTAACGCTTCATGGCTCGTTAGTACGGCAACATTATATATGAGCTAAATAAGGCAAGTAGTAAGCAATGAATCATGCATACGTTTATATCATGCACACGTTTTTGTCATTCATTTAAATCACATATTTTGAAATCACTCAAACCCCTTTTTCTCTACAATCTCCCCCTTTTGATGATTTTCAAAATAACTCATGTACATGATTTAAATCCTATCGCTCCCCCTTCAATTATGCATAAATTCAAAATTCAAAATTTAAATTTCGTATCCGCTTCCCCTTGATTTATGCAATCAGTAGTAATTAGTATCTCTCTCTCTCCCCCTTAAATCATGCTTTCTCTCCCCCTTTATTTTGGAAAATAAATCAAAAGATACCTGTAAATAAGGAAAGATAATCAAATCACGTCAAATCAAATCATATCAACTGAAATCATGCCTAATTTAGACCGAAGAGATTCATACGTGGCTTGATTTAAAGCTTTTGTAAAGATATCCGCTACTTGTGCTTCTGTGCGTACGTGATCTATGACGATATCACCATTGTTTACGTGATCACGAAGAAAGTGATAGCGTACTTCTATATGCTTAGCCTTAGAGTGTAACACGGGGTTCTTAGATAGATTGATGGCACTCATACTGTCACGGTATATAGGGATTCTATTTACGGTAATTCCAAAGTCCGAGAGTTGTTGTTTTATCCACAACAACTGTGTGCAACAAAGGCTAAGTGCCATGTACTCAGCCTCAGTAGTGGACAAAGCAACACTTGCTTGCTTTTTGGAAAACCATGAAATGAGTGAGTTTCCTATAAATTGGCAAGTCCCACTCGTGCTCTTTCTATCTATTTTGCAGCCACCATAATCTGCACCAGTATAAGCATGTAAGTTAAATTCGGAATCCTTATCGTACCAAATTCCTAAGGTGGGCGTGTGCTTAATATAGCGGAAGATTCTTTTTACCGCATTATAATGAGACACCTTAGGTTGACTTTGAAAATGTGCACACATGCATACACTGAACATAATATCGGGCCTACTAGCAGTTAAATATAGCAAAGAACCAATCATAGATCTACATAAGCCATTATCAAAGTCTTTACCATGTTCATCTTTGTCCAATTTAGTAGTGACGCTCATAGGGGTGGGAGATGGTTTCAAATTTTCAAAGTTGAACTTTTTAATCATGTCATTGACATATTTTGCTTGACTTATGTGAATGCCTTTACTCGTTTGCTTAATCTGCAAGCCAAGATAATAGTTAAGTTCGCCAACCATAGACATTTCAAATTTGGATTTCATGCAATTTTCAAAATCTTCAACAAGTCTATGTGAGGTAGAACCGAAAATAATGTCATCAACATAGATTTGAATAATAAGTAAATCCGATTTGTCTTGTTTTAAAAAATAGTGTACTATCTATAGTGTTTAAAATCATTTTCTAAAAGAAAAGTAGCAAAACCATCATACCATGCTCTTGGCGCTTGATTTAGTCCGTATAGTGCCTTCTTTAGTTTGTACACGTAATCAGGATGTTTCAAATCTTCAAAACCGGGTGGTTGCTTCACGTATACTTTTTCTTGTATAAATCCGTTTAAAAATGCACTTTTTACGTCCGTTTGATATAATTTGAAATTTTTCATGCAAGCAATAGCAAGTAAGAGTCGTATAGCTTCTAAACGTGTTTCGGGTGCAAATGTTTCATCGTAGTCAATTCCTTCTTCTTGATTATAGCCTTGTGCTACAAGTCTAGCTTTATTCCTAACGACCTTTCCTTCTTCATTCATTTTATTCCTAAACACCCACTTTGTGCCTATTATGGTCTTATCTTGTGGTCGTGGCACTAAATCCCATACATCATTTCTAACGAATTGATTAAGCTCATCATGCATAGAATCAATCCAAGAAGAATCACTCAAAGCATCATGCACATTTTTGGGTTCAATTTCGGAAATCATAGCATGAAATTGATTTATTTCATCCGAAGTAATTCTTCTACGTGGTCGCACACCGTGAGTGATGTCACCTATGATGAGATCATGTGGGTGATCTCTATGCCATCTTGGTTGATTATTTTCTATATTATCATGCATTTCTAAGTGATCATGCATTTCTAGTGTGTCATTCATGTCATGCATATCAAATGTACCATCATCTTCATTCAACACGGGTTTCAATTCAAAGTCATCATCATATTCGTTATCTTTATCAATCTCACCAAATTCATTAAACTTCACATGAATAGATTCTATGATTTTTCTAGTGAGAGGATCATAATATCTATATGATTTTGAATTTATAGAGTAACCAACAAAGATGCATTCAATTGATTTAGATTCAAATTTATCTAAATTATCTTTTGTATTCAAAACAAAACATTTGCATCCAAACACACGAAAATAGTCAATCTTAGGCATGTGATCATTCAATATCTCATAAGGCGTCTTGTTTATTTTCTTTCTTATAGATAGGTGATTTACTATGTAGCATGCACAGTTTACGTCTTCCGTCCATAGAAATCTAGGCAATTTATTTTCGCATAACATAGTCCTAGCAATTTCTTGTAGTGTTCGATTCTTTCTTTCTACTACTCTATTTAATTGTGGAGCTCTAGGTGGCGAAAACTCATGCTTGATTCCTTTTTCTTCACAAAATGAAACCATATCTTTGTTTTTAAATTCACCGCCTCTATCGCTTCTTATCTTTTTCACATTGACACCGAATTGATTTTCAAGTTGTTTGATTAATTTCGCAATTTCAATGGCACTATCATCCTTATGTGCAAGAAATAAAGTCCAAGTATAGCGAAAAAAGTCATCAACAATCACGCATGCATAGTGACGCCCACCAAGGCTTGTAGTGCGACTAGGACCAAACAAATCAATGTGTAGTAGTTCTAAGACTCTAGTCGTGCTTATTTCATTCTTAGGCTTAAGTGACTCACGTGTTTGTTTGCCTTTTATACAAGATTCACACAACTGAAAGTTTTCTAAATCAAGTGTAGGCAATCCCCGTACTAGGTTCCTTCGTTGTAGTTTTTCTAGTGTGGAAATACCAATGTGTCCTAAACGTCTATGCCATAAATTCACATTGAGTTCATTTGACATAAAGCACTTAACTTTAGCGTCTACCACATCATCCATAGAAAGCGTAAAAATATTACCTTCTCGTTTTCTTTTTAAAACGGTTTCTCCATTTTTATTTATTATATTGCAGTAAGGGTGAGTGAAACACACATTAAAGCCATTGTCAATAAATTGAGAAATGCTAAGAAGATTGTAAGATAAGTTGCTTACCAAATAGACGTTGGAGATTTGAAGAGTGCTTGGATTTCCTATCGTACCTTTTCCGATGATCTTGCCTTCGTTGTTGTCTCCAAAGGTCACGGATCCGCCTTTTGTGACCTTCTTTAATTTTGTGAACAAGCTCGGGTCACCCGTCATGTGCCTCGAGCAGCCACTGTCAAGGAACCACTTTAAAGTTGTATCTTTCGATGTGTGGGCTCCCTGCAATGTGCAAGGATAATTTAGGTACCCTTTTAACTTTGGGTCCTTTCGAGTTAGTTAATCACCTCTTGGTAAAAGTACTTTTCGGTACCCATGCTTGGGTGATCCTTCTCGGTCTAGCAAATGGCAAGAATGTAGATGAAGGTGCGATATAGTAGACATGTAGTGAATGTGCTTTGGGCCTTTTCCCAAGAACTCCTTTATACTCATTGAATGAAGGACGTTTTTGATATGTCCTTGTGTGTGTGTTTAGTGCGTGGATGATATGAATGTCGTGTATGCATCACTCTTTTCTTTTCATATCTATATGGTACAAAGTTGTATTTCACATGATATGAAGAGGAAGTGGGGCGTGATGAGGGAAGAGGCGGTTTTTGCGTCATCTTAGACGCCACTTAAGGCTTTGGGGTGTCTACTTTCATAGACACAACAAACTTAGTTGGTTTGGTGGATACTTCATTAGTATCAACGTATCCCAAACCCCTTTTGTCACTGTCATGCTTTTGAGATAAGATAATTCGATGCAGCATGTTAGATCCCGTATCAAACTGTTTCATCATTTTCTCTAGATCTATATTCCTTGATTTCAAATTTGAAATCTCGGATTTTATTTCATTATTTTGAGTGGTTAATGATGAAATCTCTGTCTTTAATGCAGTGATGATGCATGATGATTCTTTCTTTGAATTGTTTAATTGAGAGACAAGATTCTCGTTAGAAGATTCTAATAGTTTCTTATCTTCAATTAATCGCTTCTTTTCCTTAGCGAGAGTCTTAGTGAATTTATGCAATTCTAAATATTGACTAAAAAGATCACCATAAGAAGGCTCAGAGTCAGAATCAGAAGATACCTCATTAGATGCTTTGGACACAAAGCATACTTGTGCAGTCTCTTCTTCGGTTTCAGTCTCAGAATCCGATGTATCACTCCAGGTGGAGGCCTTTAGAGCTCGTTTCCTTTGCTTGGGTTCTGAGATGAGTCTATTCTTGTTCCACTCCTTATCAGGGTATTTATTTGTTTGCTTTTCTTTATTGGGGCAGTCATATGATAAATGTCCAAGTTTTCCACATTCATAACATTTAACATCTTTATCATTTGACTTGTTCTTATTTCTCTTAGTTGTGGTACCCTTATTTTTGTTTCTAAATGACCTTCTCATAAATTTTCTTAAGCCTTTAGCCAATAGAATTAGGTTATCGTTATCCGATTCAGAATCACTATCATCTACGTGATCGGAAGAAGTAGAGACGTATTCATTTGATTTAAAAGCAATAGCTTTACCTTGTTTAGATGATTCCGATTTCCGTATGGTGAGTTTATTTTCGTACACTTTAAGTGATCCAATTAACTCTTCCATCTTTATTGAGTTCGTTTCTTTGCTTTCTTCTATTGCAGTTACTTTAGGGTCCCATTCTGACGAAAGGCTTCGTAAGACTTTCTGTACTTTTTCCTGTACGGTAAAAGCTTTACCAAGAGACTCAAGAGAATTATAGATGTTAGTCAAACGAAGATCCATATCAACAATAGATTCATTAGGCAATAGTTTAAACGACTCAAGTGTGGACATAAGCATGTTTATCTTTGACTCTTTTACTTGACTCGTGCCTTCGTGTTTCATTTCTAGTATCCTCCACATTTCTTGGGCACTCGAACAGTTTGAAACATAACTAGACTCACTTTTACTTAATCCATTCAAGAGCAATTGCATAGCCCTAGCATTCATGTTAAGTTTCTTTTTATCATCACTAGTATATTCTTGTCTAGGTTTGACAACTTTTAGTGTGACTCCGTCTACTGTAAATAACTTAGATGGGACAAAAGGACCATCTTCTATAATCGACCAAAGGTCAATATCTATAGCCATAAGAAAAAGCTTCATTCTTAGTTTCCATTGAATAAACGACTCACCGTCAAAAAGAGAAAGCCTTTGGCTCGACATACCTTCTTGCTCGGTTTTGAGATTTGTGTTTGCCATCTCACTGAATCGTTGGATCCTTTGTAGTGAGTGTTCCTGCGCTCTGATACCACTTGTAGGATCTGAAAGGCACCACTAGAATGGGGGGGTTGAATAGTTGGTGCGGAAAGTGTGGTTTTTAAAATTTGTTTAAAACTAAACAACTCAACTTCTGAAAACAGATTCTGTTTTCAGGACCAGGTTTAAAACATTTTTAAAATTTTGGTTGTAGGTCTTCAAAAATTCTGAAATTTTGAGAGAATTTATCCTAAGATGTTATGAGTGTCTCCTAAAAATTTCAGACTTAAATTCAACCTTTAACCCCTTCAACAATCGTTGGTGATTAGATTGCACGAATCTACCAGAAACTGTAGACTGTTTGAAAATTTTATTCCTATTTGTTCTTAACTCCAATCGCTCTGAAATTTTGACCATTAACCACTTATATGTTATATTTAAATGGGTTGAAACAGTTTTGAAAAATTCTTTCGGGAAGTTAGTCAAATACACTGAAAGTCTCAACCTTTGCAAGTCTGAAAATCAGACTGCACTAGTCTCAGAACTTTGGATGTTTGAGTGACTTATACTTATCCAAAAGGGTTGAAACTTGTGTCAAATTAGCCCTAAGACGTGTGGCTTTGTTTATGGAAATTTTCGTAATTTTTGAAAATCGTTTACTATTTTTACGAACGTAAACAATAAGAGCAAATAGTGCAGAAACAGAATATAAGTGCTGAAAGTAAATGACACCGAGAATTTTATACTGGTTCGGTTATAAACAACCTACTACAGTTTTCGAGGAACACCTTCCTCGGTTCACACTAGTCACACACGCAAGTACACCTTACCACAGGGTTGATGGAGTTACACACCAACTTCAATCCTTTACAAACCTTGTATGTTCAATACAATGCACACGAACACCACCACCTTGCAAGATTGAAGATTGATCACACCTTGATCAATCTTTTACAAAGATAAAGAGTATATGGTGGTCTATTACAAGGCTATTCAAGGATAAGAATATAAGTACAATAGGCTTTCAAGAAGAAGAAAGAAAGAGAGTGTAGGAGAAAGGAGTGCTAGGCGTTTTTGATGCTTGAATTTGCAATGCTTGTTCTTGTCTGTTGTTTTGCTCTTCTCCTTTCCATTTATGCTTGAATGCCGTCCCCTATAGGTGCCTTCCCCTCTTGAAAATTATCTTCTAAGTCCTTGGGAGAATGTGTGGCATCATTGTGACATGATCTTGCTTACTTGGCACCTTCTCATTGGATGATCATTTAACCTTTGCTTACTTGGCACTTCATGATTGGTTGAATGTTGTCATCATTTGATGACTTGGAAAATCTGAATATTTCACTAATTTATGGGCCAAAATCAACATAGAATAATTGCCATAACATCCAAGATTATCACATAAATTAAGAAAGATAATATTTCTTCACATAAGGGGAAAAATCGGCCATAATGAGGAGTTAGCATGCTGAAATTTCAGCATGTGATACATGGTGATAAGATTCAAAATACTTCAAAATTTTTATTTATTTTTCTTTTAAAATAATTCACCAATTAGTAGCAAATATTCTTCTCAAATTGGAAATGAAATTTGGACACCAACATGGCCTAAAATTCGGCCAAGGTTCATTCCACACATGCTGAAAAATTTCAGCATGTGTGATATTCAAGATATCACACTTTATGGCTTTGAAACTTATTCAAATTAATTCCATTTCTTCTTCCAATTAACCACATAATTCAAGACATAAAATATGTCTATTTTTAGAGATGAAAATCGGCCACCATATAGTGCACATGCTGAAATTTTCAGCATGTGTTACAAATGAGATAAAGTTTAAAACATTACCTTTTGTAGCTTCTTTCTCCAAGTCACCAATCTTGTAAACACTATTCTTGACTAATCAATGTGCCAAAAAGGCTCCACATATACTCCATTTCAGCTGTAGGGGCGTGTATACATGTATATGCATGTGCTGAATTTTATTTTTGCTAACTTTGTAAAATAGTGCACATTTAATAATACACACATGTTATATTCCAATCAGCCTTTAATTTAATTTTCTAGAACACTTTAAGATGTATGACATATGTAAAAAGTGTCTAGATACGTGTCGTATGATGTGCCAAAAATGTTCCATGTGTTGTGTACGTAGAAAACTGAATTTTCGATATTTATCGATTACCCGATTTTTCTCTAATTAAATTCCAACTTTTTGCACATGTTATATATATTATGTTACACATAATATATACAATATAAACTTTAATTCTCAGCACTTGGCTGGTCTAAAGTGGCACCATTAACATGTGACAAAATTAAAATTGGAATCTCCACAATTTGGCCTTAATGTGGGGTAATTTGTGTGTGCCAACATGGAATGATTTTATGGCTGAAAATATCATCATAGCCACAAAATTAATAATGATTTTTGAGGTGTAGGGGCTGGCCATCTATTTATGGCAAGTACGTGACACGTTGGCGAAGTTTCTGTATTCGCCCGATACGACAATTTTCGGTTTAGAACCTTTTAACGTGTCGTATTTAATTTGTCATCACCATGGCTTATATCAAATGATATAAGAACTGAATATACTCATAAATATGAGTTAAGTATGGTGGTATGACGTTAACGTACGTACGTAAGATATATAACGTGTCGGTAGTACGTTGGAATACATGTGTATGTGCCTTTTTCAAAAAAATCTGAAAATATATTTATATATTTGTGTATGGCGTGTAAAATAAATGAGGAGAGGAGGAGGAGACTTTCCTTTCTTAGGCTTGTTGCCTTTGTGCCTTTTCCAAATGTAGCTTCCTTTGATGAACTACTTAGTTTAATTAACTAAGTACTTCACTTAATGAACTAGTTTAGTTCATTAATGGTGGCATCTGAAAATAGTATAAACACAACAAATGTTTGCCATATGATGTAAGCTTTAACGCTTCATGACTTGTTAGTACGACAACATTATATATGAGCTAAATAAGGCAAGGAGTAAGCAATGTATCATGCACATTTATGTCATGCACGTTTTTAAGCACATTTAAATCATGTATTTAAAAATCACTCAAACCCCTTTTTTCTACAATCTCCCCCTTTTGATGTAGCCTTATAGAATTGGCTAATCAATCTTACAAATGAAGGTCAAGAGGCTTGTAGCTCAACAAATACAACAAGAACACATTTGCTACAAAGAATGAAACAAGAACACCAAAAAGAAGATGATTGTTAGACAAATCAACAAATGCTTTCAAGTGAGCTTCAAGTGTGTTTCATCTTCTTCACCACTGCCTCCTATTTGTAGTGTGAATTGAGTCTTGGAGATAAGAATGCACATGTGTCACCATCTTCATAATCAAGTCCAAGTTGTCTTCACATCATTGGTTGGTTTTGTACACTTGACAACAACAAGCAAAATAATTGGTCCACCTTGGAGACATGATGCTGGCCGATTTTTTGTTCCAAAAATGACATAAAATTTTTCTTGAAAAGTAGAGATAATAGAAAGGGATAATAATCCACTATCCCCTCAACTCCTTGGCAAGATAATAGGCATATGGGAGTTAAAAAAATTCAAACCAAAACAGCTCCAAAACTCAGCCATAGCCGTTGGGTATAATCTAATTTTTTTCAACTAAAAATAATCATGTTTATCCTTTGGAAAATGAAGATAATAAGAGAGGATAATATCACCAAAGTACCCTCAACTCCAAGCACAATAATAGGGCATGTGAGAGCTTCATTTTGACTCAAAAATATGCTGAAATTAGCCATGTAGCCATTGGCTACATTTGAAATATCCTAGTTGGTAATTTTTGCCAACTAGCTCCTTTTTTTGTTGGTCCACTTGTCACCAAGCCATAAAATGAATTACACATCATCACCAACTAAATATACACGTTTTTGGACATATATATGTATATCAACTCATATTTTTGAAGAAGAAATCACCAAATAATGATTGACACGATTATGTCAACATGTAACACAAAAATTCCCATAATTTTTTCTTGTATGCTGTGATCACTTCCACACCTTTAACATCATAAATTCTATTTAAAATAATGATAAAAATACTCCAATAATATATAGAAGATATTCTTTAAGAAAGAAATAGAATGTGACATCATAACTCGTCACATATCCCGCTACAGTCGATAATATCATCATGTAAGAGAATTAATATTAAATCATCATATAATCTTCAAAATAATCATAGCTCAACTCCAGAATGATGATAAGCATATACTCAAGAGATTCCTTGAGTGAAAATACCAAAAATACCCTTAGGGGTGAAATGACTAAAATGCCCCTAGGGTGAGAAAACTCCAGAAAATCCCGATGGTCAGAAATGAATATTATAACACCTTTTTCATGATGAATAAGATAAGAATATGTCATTGAAGTATTTCCACCATATCATGTTCCTACAAAACTCAAAATACCAATTTTGCCCTTTTTGGTAAGTTGTAGAAACTTCCAAGGCACATTAGTCACAATGTATTTATAAACATCAAAAACACATAATATTCATATAACGAACATGTATAAATCATGTATAAATGTAAACAACCACTTTATCACATTTTAGAAAAATATTGCTAAAAGCCCTAGACATCGATCGATCGAAGTGCCTCAGCTTTAGAGATCGATGTCTCACAGTGAGTTTCAGAGTTTGTCTCTAACCTACATCGATCGATCGAAGTGAGGGTTCGATGTACATCGATCGATCGATGTGTCTCAGGTTTAGAGATCGATGTCTCACCGTAAGGTCTTGAACTTTCACTGCCTTACATAGATCGATCGATGTGAGGGATTGAAGTACATCGGTCGATCGAAGTGCAACAACCTGAGAGATCGATGTCAACTTTTTCAACTTTTAATCACATATAACACCATGTGTGACATTTTTATGCATTCACCACTTAAAATCATGACTTTGAAAATTATCCAAACATATTTCTCAACAAAAATTATCATTAGCCATGCTTTTTACTTTCACATAATCCTCAATCATGCTATCATTATCATCCTGCAGTCTCATAATCTTGTTTCTAGCTATATGTTACTATTATCATCTTATAGTCTCAGAATCTTGTTTCTGGCTATATGAGACTGGATTGATCTATAGAAACATTGAGTGTCCCTATCCCTTTCTTTCACTATATGACCCTTGCTTTTTGTTTGAAGAATGTTTCTTCAAAGGCAAGAAATCTTATATAGTTTTCTAGGGCTTTCTACTCTAGTTGCTATTTCTGTATTTTGTGGTAATCTTCCATAGTTTGCTGCTTTTATAACTTCCAGTGCTTTTCTCGTATGAGGACTCTCTCTGTGATTCTTCCGTAGTACTTCTTATTTAGTTTCTTCAGTGTCTTTTAATGCCTCTTCTATTTCTTTGCTGGCCTAACTTGTGGGTTACCTTCTACATGCTCCTTCCAGCTATTCTTTATTATTTCCTTGATGTTTGGGTGCTCCTATCCATCCTTTCATGTATTTGAAAAGCTTGGACCCAAGTTCTTACCTAGCTTAATAATCAAAACACCTAGAGAATGATCAAAAATAGTAGGAGCTTAATAGTGAAGCTGGTTGTTAGGGTATTTGTTGTTCCACTCTTCAATACAAAACATATCTTCAATTCTTGTGTATACTTTGTTGGGCTCCTCTTTTTTATTTGAACACATGAATTCAGATCATCGTGACGAGTTATTGTATATATCCATTAGTTGAATCCACTCTATGAACTCTTTTTTTTTGCATTCCTATCCACTCTTTTATTACCATTTTCCCTATGCTGTCCAAGATAATATTAAAATACCTCATAATTATACAGAGTTTTCGCCCGTAAAGAGTGTTTTGGTACTTCAGCACCCGCCACCGATCTCTTCTTCTACTTTTTTTTATCGAAGCCATACACTACAGTAAGAATGAAATCAGTCTGAATGGTACACTTAAATGTCATCTTACAAATCTTCAGTGTGCAAATTAGTCCATTGAAGACACTAGGATTCTAACCAACCAAATTCTTGCTATAGAGTTTGGGAGAATATTGTGAGTATCCTCCCAGCCTCTAAAATTCTCTTACTAAATGTTCTAAAGTTTTGTTGTCTGACCTTGACTTCCACAAGGTCTATAATACCTATTTGCTTTTCAGCTATATATTATTTAAGTTTCTTCTGTTTTAAGGGGACTTTAACCCTCTTATATTCCAAGAAGCTAACTTTATCATTTTTTCGTCTTAGCTCCCTAAGGTCTATGCCTATTATTGTTTTTGCTATAAAGTGTGTTTAATTAGGAAGAGTTAATGTCCATCCTTCTCTAACCTTCAGTATCCATTGGGTTTAAGAGAACTTCACAGTTCTCCTCAGGATGTGTTGAAGACGCAATGTCTTCCTTCTTTTGGCAAGAACGTTTTCTCCATTCAAAGTGAACTGTTTTGGCATTATCCTCGTCAAATTCTGAGGAGGAATACCAATCTGATTTGAACTGAACCTTCTTATAAAGCTAAAAAGGAATCATCATGCGTAATTGGAGCCTAACTCGTCTCCTATTATAATCTAGAAAATAACTCAAAAAATGAATTACAATTGTCTCACCAATGATCCTAACCGGTATTAGTATCTATAGATTTAGACAAGCAACACATCTATGAAACCTAGATTATTCCATAATCCAAACTTGACTAGGATTTGGACTATTCTTTTTGATAAGGATAATTATTCCTTTTCTCTAAGGATTCCTACTAATTAAGAATCTCCTACTTATCTTTTCATTCGGATATTAACCAACATTCACCCTATTAATTTCCGAATACAGATTCGGGAGTTCTTCAATGCCAATCAACTCCTGTATTTCCTTGAATTTAGTCCGTGCCAATGCCTTTGTCAAGATATCTGCTCATTGTTATTCACCGCATGCGTGCTCAACTTTGACTAAGCCTTTCGCCGCGCATTCTCGAATAAAACGATAACGAGTATGAATACGTTTGCTTCTTCCATGAAACATTGGATTCTTAGTGAGAGCTATTGCCAATTTATTATCCACACGAATGATCACCTTCTCTTGGTTCCAACTTGTTATCTCAAATAACAATTCTTGAAGCAAAATTGATTTACATTCCGCAGCTGTTGCAGCCATAAACTCAGTTTCACAAGATGATAGTGCCACGGTTTCTTGCTTTTGAGAACACCAAGAGATTGTAGAATCGTTGAAGTAGAATACATGTCCCATAATACTATTGTCATCATCTTGATCTACATTGTAAATACTGCCACTATGCCCAACAAGATGCCTTGAGGTTCCTTGTTCAAACTTTATTCCAAAGGTCCTTAGTGTCTTTTATGTACCTTAGAATTTGCTTAGTTGCTTGCCCATGGGACTCCTTCGGATTTTGCATGTAGCGACTAATCACTCCAACCGAGTACGCAAGGTCAGGTCTCGTGTGTAATAACTATATCAATCATCCTACTAATCTTCGATAATGCGTTCCCTCAATCGCTTCCTCATGTCGGCCTTTGTAAGCTTTATGCTGGGGTCCATAGGAATGTGAGTGGCGTTGCATTCATGTGGGCCTACTTCTCTTAGAATTCTGATGGCGTATCCTTCTTGTTTTAACTTAATCACGTCATTGTCTTGTAATACTTCGATACCGCGATAATAAGTTACTCTCCCTAGGTCGGACATCTCGAACTTAGTCGCCATATCTTTCTTGAAGTCTTTATGATAGACGCACTTATCCCCGTCACGAACAAGTCATGCACATACACGGCTATAATAAGCAAATTCTTGTGTCTTAATTTCTTGTACACCAATTTTTCTTTGGAGCAACGATGGAAATCTAAACATTTCAATATTTGATTTGTCTTGGTATCCCAAGCTCATGGCGCGTGTTGCAATCTGTACAAGGCCTTTGAAAGTTTATAGACCTTATTTGCTTATCCCCTCCCTTCAAAGTCTTTGGGTTGAGTCACGAAAACTTGTTCATTCAGTTCACCATGCAAGAATTCTGTCTTTACATCAAGATGATGAATTTCCTAACCTTTTGAGGCAGCTAAGGCAACTAGTAGTCTTGCGGTTTCAATGCGAGTCACTGGTGCAAATATCTCATCATAATCAACGCCAAATTGTTGAACGTAACCATTTATGACTAGGCAAGGTTTATACTTGTTAATTGAACCATCGACCTTCTTCTTGATTTTAAACACCCACTTTAAACATATGAGTTTAGTTCCAAAAGGTTTATCAACCAAAGTCCATGTCCCATTTTTATTGATAGATTCTATCTCATTTTCCATTGCTTGAACCCATATATTGGAGCCTTTAGCCTCTTCATAATTTCTTGGTTTATTGTTGATAATCATCAATAATTCTTCTTCATTAATGTTGAATGCCAGCACATAATTGTAGGATCTGAAAGGCACCACTAGAAGGGGGGTTGAATAGTTGGTGCGGAAAGTATGGTTTTTAAATTTTGTTTAAAACCAACCAACTCAACTTCTGAAAACAGATTCTGTTTTCAGGACCAGTTTTAAAACGTTTTTAAAACTAGGTTATAGGTCTCCAAAAATTCTGAAATTTGGAGAGAACTTAGCCTCAGATGTTATGAGGGTCTCCTAATAATTTCAGATTTAAATTCAACCTTTAACCCCTTAAAAAATCGTTGGTGGTCAGATTGCGCGAATCAGCCAGAAACGGTAGACTCTTTTAAAAAATTTATTCCTATTTGTTCTTAACTCCAATTGCTCTGAAAGTTTAACCACTAACCCATTATATGTTTTATTTGAATGGGTTGAAACAGTTTTGAAAACTTCTTTCGGTAAGTTAGTCAAATACACTCAAACTCTCAACCTTTGCAAGCATGAAAATCACACTGCACCAGTCTCAGAACTTTGGATGTTTGAACGACTTATACTTATCCAAAAGGGTTGAAACTTGTGCCAAATTAACCCTAAGACGTGTGGGTTTGTTTATGGAAATTTTCGTAATTTTTGAAAGTCGTTTATTATTTTTACGAACGCAAACAAAAAGAGTAAACTATGCAGAAACAGAATGTAAATGCTGAAAGTAAATGACACCGAGAATTTTATACTGGTTCGGTTATAAACAACCTACTCCAGTCTTCAAGGAACACCTTCCTTGGTTCACACTAGTCACACACACGCAATACACCTTACCACAGGGTTGATGGAGTTACACACCAACTCCAACCCTTTACAAACCTTGTATGTTGAATACAATACGCACGAACACCACCACCTTGCAAGAATGAAGATTGATCACATCTTGATCAATATTTTACAAAGATAAAGAGTATGTGGTGGTATAATACAAGCCTATTCAAGGATAGAAATATAAGTATAATAGGCTTTCAAGAAGAAGAAAGAAAGAGAGTGTAGAAGAAGAGAGGTGCTTGGCGTTTTTGTCACTTGAAAATACAATGCTTGTTCTTGTCTTTTGTTTTTGCTCATCTTCTTTCCTTTTAAGCACATATGGCCGTCCCCCTTGGAGTCTTCCCCTCTTGAAAATTGTCTTCTAAGTCCTTGGGAGAATGTAAGACATTAATGTGACATGATCTTGCTTACTTGTCACCTTCTCATTGGATGATCATTTAACCTTTGCTTACTTGGCACTTCATGATTAGTTGAATGTTGTCATCATTTGATGACTAGGAAAATCTGAATATTTCACTAAAAACATGTGCCAAAATCAACATAGAATAATTTCAATAATCCACAAGATTGTCACATAAAGTTAGCAAGATAATTTTCTCACAAAAAGGGATGATAATTTCAGCCATTAAGAGACTTAGCATGCTGAAATTTCAGCATGTGATACATGGTGTTAAAGTTCAAAATACTCCCATTTTTCTTTGATTTTTCTTTTTAAAATAAATCATCAATTGATAGCAAATATCCTTATCAAATTGGAAATAAAATTTGGACACCTACATGTCCATGAAAACGGTCAAGATGCATTCCACACATGCTGAAAAATTTCAGCATGTGTGATATATAAGATATCGCACTTTATGGCTTTGAAACTTATTCAAATTACTTCCATTTATTCTTCAAATTAACCACATAATTCAAGACATAAAATATGTCTATTTTTAGATATGAAAATTGGCCACCATATAGTGCACATGCTGAAATTTTCAGCATGTGTTACAAATGAGATAAAGTTTAAAACATTACCTTTTGTATCTTCTTTCTCAAGTCACCAATCTTGTAAACTTGATTATTGACTAATCAATATGCCAACGAGGCTCCACATATCCTCCATTTCAGCTGTAGGGGCATGTATACATGTATATGCATGTGCTGAATTTTATTTTTGCTAACTTTGTAAAATAGTGCACATTTAATAATACACACATGTTATATTCCAATCAGCCATTAATTTAATTTTCTAGAACACTTTAAGATGTATGACATATGTAAAAAGTGTATAGATACATGTCGTATGATGTGCCAAAAATGTTCCATGTGTTGTGTACGTAGAAAACCGAATTTTCGATATTTATCGATTACCCGATTTTTCTCTAATTAAATTCCAACTTTTTGCACATGTTTTATATATTATGTTACACATAATATATATAATATAAACTTTAATTCTCAGCACTTGGCTGGTCTAAAGTGGCGCCATTAACATGTGACAAAATTAAAATTAGAATCTCCACAATTTGGCCTTAATGTGGGGTGATTTGTGTGTGCCAACATGGAATGATTTTATGGCTGAAAATATCATGTAGGCCAAGAAAATAATATTGATTTTTGAGGTGTAGGGGCTGGCCATCTATTTATGGCAAGTACGTGACACGTTGGCGAAGTTTCGGTATTAGCCCGATACGACAATTTTTGGTTTAGAACCTTTTAATGTGTCGTATTTAATTTGTCATCACCATGACTTATATCATATGATATAAGACCTGAATATACTCATAAATATGAGTTAATTATGATGGTGTGACGTTAACGTACGTACGTAAAATATATAACGTGTCGGTAGTACGCTGGAATACATGTGTATGTGCCTTTTTCAAAAAATCTGAAAATATATGTATTTATATATGTATATGGCGTGTATAATGAATGAGGAGAGGAGGAGAAGACTTTCCTTCCTTAGCCTTGCTGCCTTTGTGCTTTTTCCAAATGTAGATTCCTTTAATGAACTACTTAGTTTAATTAACTAAGTACTTCACTTAATGAACTAGTTTAGTTCATTAATGGTGGCACCTGAAAATATTATAAACACAACAAATGTTTGCCATATGATGTAAGCTTTAACGCTTCATGGCTCGTTAGTATGGAAACATTATATATGAGCTAAATAAGGCAAGTAGTAAGCAATGTATCATGCATACGTTTATATCATGCACACGTTTTTGTCATTCATTTAAATCACATATTTTGAAATCACTCAAACCTCTTGTTCTCTACATTCTCCCCCTTTTGATGATTTTCAAAATAACTCATGTACATGATTTAAATCCTATCGCTCCCCCTTCAATTATGCATAAATTCAAAATTCAAAATTTAAATTTCGTATCCGCTCCCCCTTGATTTATGCAATCAGTAGTAATTAGTATCTCTCTCTCTCTCCCCCTTTAATCATGCTTTCTCTCCCCCTTTATTTTGGAAAGTAAATCAAAAGATACATGTAAATAAGGAAAGACAATCAAATCACGTCAAATTAAATCATATCAACTGAAATCATACCTAATTTAGACCGAAGAGATTCATACGTGGCTTGATTTAAGGCTTTTGTAAAGATATCCGCTACTTGTGCTTCTGTGCGTACGTGATCTATGACGATATCACCATTGTTTACGTGATCACGAAAAAAGTGATAGCGTACTTCTGTATGCTTAGCCTTAGAGTGTAACACGGGGTTCTTAGATAAATTGATGGCACTCATATTGTCACAGTATATAGGGATTCTATTTACGGTAATTCAAAAGTCCGAGAGTTGTTGTTTTATCCACAACAACTGTGTGCAACAAAGGCTAAGTGCCATGTACTCAGCCTCAGTAGTGGACAAAGCAACGCTTGCTTGCTTTTTGGAAAACCATGAAATGAGTGAGTTTCCTATAAATTGGCAAGTCCCACTCGTGCTCTTTCTATCTATTTTGCAGCCACCATAATCTGCATCAGTATAAGCATGTATGTTAAATTCGGAATCCTTATCGTACCAAATTCCTAAGGTGGGCGTGTGCTTAATATAGCGGAAGATTCTTTTTACCGCATTATAATGAGACACCTTAGGTTGACTTTGAAAACATGCACACATGCATACACTGAACATAATATCGGGCCTACTAGCAGTTAAATATAGTAAAGAACCAATCATATATCTATATACGCCATTATCAAAGTCTTTACCATGTTCATCTTTGTCCAATTTAGTAGTGACACTCATAGGGGTGGGGGATTGTTTCAAATTTTCAAAGTTGAACTTTTTAATCATTTCATTGACATATTTTGCTTGACTTATGTGAATGCCTTTACTCATTTGCTTAATCTGTAAGCCAAGGAAATAGTTAAGTTCGCCAACCATAGATATTTCAAATTTGGATTTTATGCAATTTTCAAAATCTTCAACAAGTCTATGTGAGGTAGAACCAAAAATAATGTCATCAACATAGATTTGAATAATAAGTAAATCCGATTTGTCTTGTTTTAAAAAATAGTGTACTATCTATAGTACCTCGTTTAAAATCATTTTCTAAAAGGAAAGTAGCAAAACGATCATATCATGCTCTAGGCGCTTGCTTTAGTCCGTGTAGTGCCTTCTTTAGTTTGTACACATGATCAGGATGTTTCAAATCTTGAAAACTGGGTGATTGCTTCACGTATACTTCTTCTTGTATAAATCCGTTTAGGAATGCACTTTTTACGTCCATTTGATATAATTTGAATTTTTCATGCAAGCAATAGCAAGTAAGAGTCGTATAGCTTCTAAACGTGCTACGGGTACAAATGTTTCATCGTAGTCAATTCCTTCTTCTTGATTATAGCCTTGTGCTACAAGTCTAGCTTTATTCCTAACGACCTTTCCTTCTTCATTCATTTTATTCCTAAACACCCACTTTGTGCCTATTATGGTTTTATCTTGTGGTCGAGGCACTAAGTCCCATACATCATTTCTAACGAATTGATTAAGTTCATCATGCATAGCATCAATCCAAGAAGAATCACTCAAAGCATCATGCACATTTTTGGGTTCAATTTCGGAAATCATAGCAATTGATTTATTTCATCCGAAGTTATTCTTCTACGTGGTCTCACACCGTGAGTGATGTCGCCTATAATGAGATCATGCGGGTGATCTCTATGCCATCTTGGTTGATTGTTTTCTATGTTATCATGCATTTCTAAGTGATCATGCATTTCTAGTGTGTCATTCATGTCATGCATATCAAATGTACCATCATCTTCATTCAACACGGGTTTCAATTCAAAGTCATCATCATATTCGTTATCTTTATCAATTTCACCGAATTCATTAAACTTCACACGAATGGATTCTATGATTTGTCTAGTGAGAGGATCATAACATCTATATGCTTTTGAATTTATAGAATTACCAACAAAGATGTATTCAATTGATTTGGATTCAAATTTATCTAAATTATCTTTTGTATTCAAAACAAAACATTTGCATCCAAACACACGAAAATAGTCAATCTTAGGCATGCGATCATTCAATATCTCATAGGGCGTCTTGTTTATTTTCTTTCTTATAGATAGGCGATTTACTATATAGCATGCACAATTTACGGCTTCCGCCCACAGAAATCTAGGCAATTTATTTTCACATAACATAGTCCTAGCGATTTCTTGTAATGTTCGATTCTTTCTTTCTACTACTCCATTTAATTGTGGAGTTCTAGGTGGCGAAAACTCATGCTTGATTCCCTTTTCTTCGCAAAATGAAATCATATCTTTGTTTTTAAATTCACCTCCTCTATCGCTTCTTATCTTTTTCACATTGACACCGTATTGATTTTCAAGTTGTTTGATTAATTTCGCAATTTCAACGGTACTATCATCCTTATGTGCAAGAAATAAAGTCCAAGTATAACGAGAAAAATCATCAACAATCACGCATGCATAGTGGCCCCACCTAGGCTTGTAGTGCAACTAGGACCAAACAAATCAATGTGTAGTAGTTCTAAGACTCTAGTCGTATTTATTTCATTCTTAGGCTTAAGTGACTCACATGTTTGTTTGCCTTTTATGCAAGATTCACACAACTGAAAGTTGTCCAAATCAAGTGTAGGCAATCCTCGTACTATGTTTTTTCGTTGGAGTTTTTCTAGTGTGGAAATACCAATGTGTCCTAAACGTCTATGCCATAAATTCACATTGGGTTCATTTGACATAAAGCACTTAACTTTAGCATCAACCACATCATCCATGGAAAGCATAAAAATGTTACCTTCTCGTTTTCCTTTTAAAACGGTTTCTCCATTTTTATTTATTATGTTGCAGTAAGGGTGAGTGAAACACACATCAAAGCCATTGTCAATAAAATGAGAAATGCTAAGAAGATTGTAAGATAAGTTGCTTACCAAATAGACGTTGGAGATTTGAAGAGTGCTTGGATTTCCTATCGTACCTTTTCCGATAATCTTGCCTTCGTTGTTGTCTCCAAAGGTCACGGATCCGCCTTTTGTGACCTTCTTTAATTTTGTGAATAAGCTCGGGTCACCAGTCATGTGCCTCGAGCAGTCAAGGAACCACTTTATAGTTGTATCTTTCGATGTGTTGGCTCCCTGCAATGTGCAAGGATAATTTAGGTACCCTTTTAACTTTTGGTCCTTTCGAGTTAGTTAATCACCTCTTGGTAAAAGTACCTTTCGGTACCCATACTTGGGTGATCCTTCTCGGTCAAGCAAATGCCAAGAATGTAGATGAAGGTGCGATATAGTAGACATGTGGTGAATGCACTTTGGGCCTTTGCCCAATAACTCCTTTATACTCATTGAATGAAGGACGTTTTTGATATGTCCTTGTGTGTGTGTGCGTAGTGCGTGGATGATATGAATGTCGTGTATGCATCACTCTTTTCTTTTCATATCTATATGGTACAAAATTGTATTTCACATGATATGAAGAGGAAGTGGGGCGTGATGAGGGAAGAGGCGGTTTTTGCGTCATCTTAGACGCCACTAGAGGCTTTGGGGTGTCTACTTTCTTAGACACAACAAACTTAGTTGGTTTGGTGGATACTTCATTAGCATCAACGTATCCTAAACCCGTTTTGTCACTGTCATGCTTTTGAGATAGGATAATACGATGTAGCATGTTAGATCCCGTATCAAACTGTTTCATCATTTTCTCTAGATCTATATTCCTTGATTTCAAATTTGAAATCTCGGATTTCATTTCGTTATTTTGAGTGGTTAATGATGAAATCTCTGTCGTTAATGCAGTGATGATGCATGATGACTCTTTCTTTGAATCGTTTAATTGAGCGACAAGATTCTCGTTAGAAGATTCTAACAGTTTCTTATCTTCAATTAATCGCTTCTTTTCCTTAGCGAGAGTTTTAGTAAATTTATGCAATTCTAAGTACTGACTAAAAAGATCATCATAAGAAGGCTCAGAGTTAGAATCAGAATCAGATGATACCTCATTAGATGCTTTGGACACAAAGCATACTTGAGCAGTCTCTTCTTCGGTTTCAGTCTCGGAATATTATGAATCACTCCAGGTGGAGGCCTTTAGAGCACGTTTCCTTTGCTTGGGTTCTGAGACGGGTCTATTCTTGTTCCGCTCCTTGTCAGGGTATTTATTTGTTTGCTTTTCTTTATTGGGGCAGTCATATAATAAATGTCCAAGTTTTCCACATTCATAACATTTAACATCTTTATCATTTGACTTATTCTTATTTTTTTTCGTTGTAGTGCCCTTATTTTTGTTTCTAAATGACCTTCTCATAAATTTTCTTAAGCCTTTAGCCAATAGAATTAGGTCATCGTTATCCGATTCAGAATCGCTATCATCTACGTGATCGGAAGAAGTAGAGACGTATTCATTTGATTTAAAAGCAATAGCTTTACCTTGTTTAGATGATTCTGATTTCCGTATGGTGAGTTTATTTTCGTACACTTTAAGAGATCCAATTAACTCTTCCATCTTTATTGAGTTCGTTTCTTTGCTTTCTTCTATTGCAGTTACTTTAGGGTCCCATTCTAACGGAAGGCTTCGTAAGACTTTCTGTACTTTTTCTTGCATGGTAAAAGCTTTACCAAGAGACTAAAGAGAATTATAGATGTTAGTCAAACGAAGATCCATATCAACAATAGATTCATTAGGCAATAGTTTAAACGACTCAAGTGTGAACATAAGCATGTTTATCTTTGACTCTTTTACTTGACTCGTGCCTACGTATTTTAATTCTAGTATCTTCCATATTTCTTGTGCACTTGAACAGTTTGAGACATAACTAGACTCACTTTTACTTAATCCATTCAAGAGCAATTGCATAGCCCTAGCATTCATGCTAAGTTTCTTTTTATCATCACTTGTATATTCTTGTTTAGGTTTGACAACATCTAGTGTGACTTCGTCTACGGTGGATAACTTAGATGGAACAAATGGACCATCTTCTATAATCGACCAAAGATCAATATCTATAGCCATAAGAAAAAGCTTCATTCTTAGTTTCCATTGAATAAACGACTCACCGTCAAAAAGAGGAGGCCTTTGGCTCGACATACCTTCTTGCTCGGTTTTGAGATTTGTGGTTGCCATCTCACTGAATCGTTGGATCCTTTGTAGTGAGTGTTCCTGCGCTCTGATACCACTTGTAGGATCTGCAAGGCACCACTAGAAGGGGGGTTGAATAGTTGGTGCGGAAAGTATGGTTTTTAAAATTTTTTTAAAACCAACCAACTCAACTTCTGCAAACAGATTTTGTTTTCAGAACCAATTTTAAAATGTTTTTGAAACTAGGTTATAGGTCTCCAACAATTCTGATATTTGGAGAGAACTTAGCCTCAGATGTTATGAGGGTCTCCTAAAAATTTCAGAGTTAAATTCAACCTTTGACCCCTTAAAAAATTGTTGGTGGTAAGATTGCACGAATCTGCCAAAAACGGTAGACTGTTTTAAAAATTTTATTCCTATTTGTTCTTAACTCCAATTGCTCTGAAATTTTAACCACCAACCCCTTATATGTTTTATATGAATGGGTGGAAATATTTTTGAAAAATTCTTTCGGTAAGTTAGTCAAATACACTCAAACTCTCAACCTTTGCAAGCCTGAAAATTAGACTGCACCAGTCTCAGAACTTTGGATGTTTGAACGACTTATACTTATCCAAAAGGGTTGAAACTTATGCCAAATTAACCCTAAGACGTGTGGGTTTGTTTATGGAAATTTTCGTAATTTTTGAAATTCGTTTACTATTTTTACGAACGCAAACAAAAAGAGTAAACTGTGCAGAAACAGAATGTAAATGCTGAAAGTAAATGACACCGAGAATTTAATACTGGTTCGGTTATAAACAACCTACTCCAGTCTTCAAGGAACACATTCCTTTGTTCACACTAGTCACACACATGCAATACACCCTGCCACAGGGTTGATGGAGTTACACACCAACTCCAACCCTTTACAAACCTTGTATGTTGAATACAATACGCACGAACACCACCACCTTGCAAGAATGAAGATTGATCACACCTTGATCAATCTTTTACAAAGATAAAGAGTATGTGGTGGTATAATTGTAGCGCCCCGCTCCCGAACCCTGGCATCGGGAACAGTGCACCCGCCGTATCTCACTAAGGAGGATACAAAGCGTCGAATCAATTTCCAACATGTCCGAAAAGGCGTGGAAATTTTTCGCGGAAACGTAATACCATAACATTAATTCACATGAATAAAAGTTAATCCTCCATGGAAACAATAAATATATCACTACAATGAAGTCAACACGCTAGCGTCTAGAGCCTATCACACTAAACAAGGTAATGACTGATGGAATCCCAATAAAATAATAACCAATGACCGCACGGTCTCCTCATGTCCTAGATGCGGCCATTGTCCACCCACTCCACTATGTCAGCCCCGTCCTCAACAAAGACATAATCGAACGCTTCCTCCTGCTCACCTGGTGGGGGGGGAAGTAGGGGTGAGTGACAGGGAAATCACTCAGTAGGCACCTGCCTCCAAGTAGTACAAGACAAGCATCCCATAATGATATAACACATAGCACATAAAGCATGATACCACATAAGCATATGAAAGAATACGGAAAGGTAAAGCACTCCAGGTATAGTATGCGCAACAACATGATGCATGTCCCACTACGCATGGCATACGCAACAAAATCATGTCACACATCGTGCCGATATCCCTACCGTGCAATGCATGAACCCGGGTCCTACTGAGTGGCTGTAGGTCGTACACCCCACAGTCACCATACTGAGTGTGCGTGGCCGCGCCTCCGCACACCATCCTGAGTGTCGTGGCCCTGCCACCGTACACCATCCTGAGTGTCGTGGCCCCGCCACCGTACACCATCCTGAGCGTCCGTGACCCATACGTCACGACCTGCCATCAATGCAATGCACGTGCCATGAATGCAAAAACACAATCGCCTGAGGCCCCTGGCCCATCCTCACCATCCTCCGGTACTCAATTCTAGGTTCACTTATTATCCGGTTGCTAACTCAACCTTGTTCGGCAACAAATCCACTTTTCCACAGCTTGTATACCTTTATCGTGCATTTTCTATATTTTTCCTCATTTTCCCCTTAGTTATATCTATTTATTACCTAATTATTTAATTTAAATGAATTATCATAATTTCTAAAATTTAATGGAAATAAATCAATTTTAGCATTTTATAAATTCTGAAATTTATTTATAATTTTCTGATATTTTTTTTATAATTTCTTTATAATTATTACCATTTAAAATTAATTAAAATTCAATTACTAAAATTTCAGAAATTCCAGAAATTAAAATTAATATTTAAAATAGAAATTGGGCTGGCCCCCCCTTTTTTTTCTTTTGCCAGCCCTGGTCCGCAAATAGCCTGTGTCCGGCCCGCCAGGGGTCCGGCCCGCAATCCTCCTTCCTCTTTTTTTTTTATTGTCGGAAGTTATTGGGCCGGCTGGTGACTGGCCCGGTCCGCTGGCCATCCGGCCCGGCCCGCTACCAGCCTTCCCTTTTTTTTTTTACTTTATAATTTGGGCCAAGCCCCTTAAGCAAGACTGGCCCGTTAAGGCAGCCATTGTCCAGAACTTTAGGGCCTTCGGCCCTTTAACCATTTAAATTTTTTTTTTTAATTTCCGCGAATCCCAGCGCCTGCCTTGGCAGTGGCGCGTGCAGCCACGCGCGGCCGCTTCCGGCGGCGCGTGCGGCGCACCGGCGGTCTCCGGCGACCGTTTTTTCGACCCCGATCTATATTTTCGCCTATTTCCAGTCTATGGGAACCTATTCTAAGGCCAAAAGAAAATGAAAAATCTCTAATCTTGCAAGAGTTTTACTATTTTGATTATCAAATTTTCCCTAAAGTCAAATAAAACCACGCAAATCAGTATAACCGTTCCACACAGTCCAAATTTCATGCTTTTCATAGATTAAACAACATACTGCTGAATCTAACAATTAAAACATCAAAAAAAAAACACATAGAATACCACCAAAGCATGCTTGAATTTGGACCAATTGGAGGGGGAAAAAGGAACCTACCTCAAGATAGAAAATTATATAACCAAGTCGGGGTTTGTTTTGTACGCTTCTCCTTTTTCTCCTTCTTCCTTCTCCTCTCCTCCTCCTCTTCTCTTCCTTCTCCCAGCCGCCGCCTGCTCTCTTTCCTTTCGGTATACAAATTTTTTTTTTGTTCCTTCATCGCCTGCGCACCCCCCCTCCTTTTAACATTATCCCTGCCGAATTTTGGGGGGGAAAGTTACTCCCCCAATCACGCCTTCTTTTTTTTTAATATTTTTTTTTCATTTTTTTTTTGAAATTACTTTTCATTATTGCTAATATATTTATTTATCTATTATCATTATTATTTTCTTTTCTTTTTTTTTCCCTTTGAAACCATCCATCTGCCATCCCCTTAAATTTGTTTAACTAGATTTTATTATTATTATTTTTTTTTAACTTTCCAATTACTTATCCAACTTCGCTACTTTATATTTAAATATAATCATCTACATAAATATAACTACGAATTTACTTGCACCTAATAAGAAGCTGTAATAAATTTAATTTCAGAAGGTCGTTACACCCAACGACCATGTTAGTTCCAAATTAACGCGTAACGGCTAGTTCGAAAATTCTCGGGTGTAACAATAATACAAGCCTATTCAAGGATAGAAATATAAGTACAATAGGATTTCAAGAAGAAGAAAGAATGAGAGTGTAGAAGAAGAGAGGTGCTTGGCGTTTTTGTCACTTGAAAATGCAATGTTTGTTCTTGTCTTTTGTTTTTGCTCATCTTCTTTCCTTTTAAGCACATATGGCCGTCCCCCTTGGAGTCTTCCCCTCTTGAAAATTGTCTTCTAAGTCCTTGGGAGAATGTAAGACATCAATGTGACATGATCTTGCTTACTTGTCACCTTCTCATTGGATGATCATTTAACCTTTGCTTACTTGACACTTCATGATTGGTTTAATGTTGTCATCATTTGATGACTAGGAAAATCTGAATATTTCACTAAAAACATGTGCCAAAATCAACATAGAATAATTTCCATAATCCACAAGATTGTCACATAAAGTTAGCAAGATAATTTTCTCACAAAAGGGATGATAATTTCGGCCATTAAGAGACTTAGCATGCTAAAATTTCAGCATGTGATACAAGGTGTTAAAGTTCAAAATACTTCCATTTTTCTTTGATTTTTATTTTTAAAATAAATCATCAATTGATAGCAAATATCCTTATCAAATTGGAAATAAAATTTGGAAACCCACATGTCCATGAAAACGGTCAAGATGCATTCCACACATGCTGAAACATTTCAGCATGTGTGATATATAAGATATCATACTTTATGGCTTTGAAACTTATTCAAATTACTTCCATTTCTTCTTCCAATTAACCACATAATTCAAGACACCAATTATATCCTTTTTAATTAGAAAATTCGGCCAGCTATAACCACCACATGCTGAAATTTTCAGCATGTGTTTCAAATGAGACAAAGTTTGAAACCTTACCATTTGTAGCTTCTTTCTTTAAATCACCAATATTGTATGATTGATTCTTGACCAATCAATATGCCAACAATGCACCACATATGCTCCATCTCCGCTGTAGATGGCGTGTATACATGTATATGCATGTGCTGAATTTTATTTTTGCTAACTTTGTAAAATAGTGCACATTTAATAATACACACATGTTATATTCCAATCAGCCCTTAATTTAATTTTCTAGAACACTTTAAGATGTATGACATATGTAAAAAGTGTCTAGATACGTGTCATATGATGTGCCAAAAATATTCCATGTGTTGTGTACGTAGAAAACCGAATTTTCGATATTTATCGATTACCCGATTTTTCTCTAATTAAATTCCAACTTTTGCACATGTTATATATATTATGTTACACATAATATATATAATATAAACTTTAATTCTCAGCACTTGGCTGGTCTAAAGTGGTGCCATTAACATGTGACAAAAATAAAATTGGAATCTCCACAATTTGGCCTTAATGTGGGGTGATTTGTGTGTGCCAACATGGAATGATTTTATGGCTGAAAATATCATGTAGGCCACGAAAATAATATTGATTTTTGAGGTGTAGGGGCTGGCCATCTATTTATGGCAAGTACGTGACACGTTGACGAAGTTTCGGTATTCGCCCGATACGACAATTTTTGTTTAGAACCTTTTAACAAGTCGTATTTAATTTTTCATCACCATGACTTATATCATATGATATAAGACCTGAATATACTCATAAATATGAGTTAAGTATGATGGTGTGACGTTAACGTACGTATGTAAAATATATAACGTGTCGGTAGTACGTTAGAATACATGTGTATGTGCCTTTTTCAAAAAATCTGAAAATATATGTATTTATATATGTATATGGCGTGTATAATGAATGAGGAGAGGAGGAGAAGACTTTCTTTCCTTAGCCTTGTTGCCTTTGTGCCTTTTCCAAATGTAGCTTCCTTTAATGAACTACTTAGTTTAATTAACTAAGTACTTCACTTAATGAACTAGTTTAGTTCATTAATGGTGGCATCTGAAAATAGTATAAACACAACAAATGTTTGCCATATGATATAAGCTTTAACGCTTCATGACTCGTTAGTACGACAACATTATATATGAGCTAAATAAGGCAAGTAGTAAGCAATGTATCATGCATACGTTTATATCATGCACACGTTTTTGTCATTCATTTAAATCACATATTTTGAAATCACTCAAACCCCTTTTTCTCTATAATAATCATCAAGGTACATTGGTTGTTGCTTCAATCGACTTGATCTTCGCACAGTCTGCTGTTATGTGACTTGTTCACCATTTGTCAGATAGTATTCGGTTTGTGACTGCATGCTATGTTGTTGAGGGCTTGGTTTAGACTGCTTTGGTCGCTTCATTATGGAGGAATTGAATCAACATTACCACTTGAAAGAGCTGGTCGTAAGTATATTGGTCCAGTACCTTCATCAACTGTCTTTCCTCAAATCAATTGGAACATCCCCGATTTGCTTTCTCCTTGGCCATGTGAGTCTTAGTTCTAATCAACGCCTTCATCGAATACCACATCACGGCTTACATGAACCTTGCAGGTCTTAGGATCATAGAGTCGATAGGCCTTGGAACCTAGCTCGGTTCTGAGGTGCACTAGAGGTGTTCAACACTTGGTTTTCAACATTCTTATGTGTTCAACACTCAGCTTTTCTCCTTTGAATTTTTCATAGGGCATTTGGTTTTATAGCGCTCTCGTAGGGAGGGAATTAAGTAAATAAGTAGAGTTTTACACAGCTTCTCCCCATATAAAATTTGGGACTTTCATAGCCTTCAAGATGCCCCTTGTCATCTCCATCAACATACGCCTACAACGTTCTACGACTCCATTCTGCTAATTCATGTATGAGCCGTCAAGTGTCGTACAATTCCATTCACTTCACAATAGGTCTTGAATTCAATAGAGGTAAACTCTCCTCCTCTATCCGTACGAAAAACTTTAATTTCTCTATTTGTGTTCTTCTCAACCATGGCTTTAAAATTCTTGAAGACACCAAGTGCAGTATGCTTTTCTTTCAACACAAAAGTCCACATATAGCCTGAAAATCATCAATTAAAACAAAGGCATACCAATTTCCATTGATGGTGCTAGACGTGACGGGACCAACTAAGTCTCCATGAATCAGTTCTAATAGGCAGGTTGCATGAAAGGAGGATTGTCGTGGGAAAGGTAATCTAGATTGTTTTCCAACAAGGCAAGAGTCGCATATGCAAATTTCTTGGTCAATGTGAGGTAATGGCGCACTATTTCCTTTTTCTGCATGTTCTTTAGGTTGTCGAAATTAACATGCCCAAGCCGTGTATGCCATCTACATGCTACTTCTCCGATCTTGGCTTGTAGACGTGTTGGAATCCCCGGTTGTATGCAGATCTTGTAGAGCCGATTGGGGCTCTTGTCAACTTTCATCAACAATCTTCCTGTTCTATCGTGTATCGTCAAATAATTGTCTTCCAGCCTTACTTCACATCCGGCCTCAGTTGCTTGTCCAAAGCTTATTTTATTACTACATAATTTGGGTATGAAATATACTTCACCGAGCAACTTTTGTTCACCCGACCTGCCTTGGTAAAGTATTAAACCTTTCCCTTTAATCTCGACACACGAACCATCACCAATCTCACCTTGCCTGTCACATTTTTATTTAGCTCCAAAAAGTAAGATTGATTCCCAGACATATGATTGCTCGCTCCGTTGTCTAGGTACCATACATAATGTTCTATCGATTAAGTAATGAGCATGCTTGGAATAATATTCTTTTCATTCATGCTCACTTCTTCAGGATGAAGACCTACTACTTCATGCACAAAAAAAGCTATATCTACATCATTTTCTTCGGTCACACGTGCTTCATTTATTTTCTGATTTCTATTGGGATATCTATTGGCAAAGTGTCCAGGTTTTTCGCAAAAGTAGCATATAACTTTGGAGTGACCTTTTCATGTTCCTCCTCTTCCACGACGTTGGGTTGATGCGGTATTATATGTCTTTTGGCCTTGACTTAGTTGCTTGATCTTGATTATTTCCACGCATGCAACCTCGTTCTCTTCCATGTGAGCCGCGTCCACGCCCCTTGGAGCACTAGTGCTTCTTCCTTGAGGTGACGATGAGGTAAGAAATTTCTCAACAGTTTGCCTAAAACAAAATATATACACATTATTGTGTCTCTTCAGCAAAATATATACACATTGTTGCGTCTCTTCCAATAAAGGGCTGAACTTATTTGGACTGACCAAGTTAGGGAGGACTGTATCAGTCCCATTTGGGTCGGGAGTGGATGACCTAGAGGTATTACCCTCAATATTAGGAAGGCTCACACCTTTCTGTGGTAAGCCTTGTTGGATAATTTCCTTCTAGGATAAGACTTAGGAAATCTCCTAAGAAGTAGGAGTTTTATTTTAAAGTTATTTCCTTATTGGTGTTTATCTTTTCCTATTAGGTAATGGTTTGTTTAGACTAGTTGGTCTATAAATAAAGGGGGTCAGCCATAGTAGATGGTGCCTCAAGAGCCTCAAGAGCGCCAAAAGCCTCAAGAGTGCCAAGAGCGCCAAGGCCAAGAGTGCCAAATACCAATCCCGGGTAGGGTGATTTGTGAGTCAATGCCGGGTAGGGTCATTGGCAAAAGGCGGCAAGTCTTGTTCGGTTTTGAGTTATTTTCCGAATAGTAATAATACAAAGCGAGTTATGTTTTGTATGTGCGCGTGTGTTGTGTTTTGAATCCGTTATTTACTTCAGTTGGTATCAGAACCAAGGTTGTTTGGAGAGGGAGGAGCCACCGTGGTAGGGTTGCCGTGTTAGGGTTGATCCCGTGAGGAGGTTGTCGTGTTCTTCGTATCAACAAGGGCCGGATTCTGTTCAACGAGTAATTAATTGAAAAAAAATAAGGGCCGCCGTCAAAGCCGAAAGGAATCGGCTGATAATCTTTTTCAAAAGGCCGAAAGGAATCGGCCAAAGTCAAGAAAAATCTTGCAAGGCCGAAATAGGATTTTGGCCGTTTGCAATTTGAACAAAAGGGTAAGAAATTTCGGTTGCCCTAGGCCGAAAGGTACACGGCCTAAATTTGTCCAGTGGCGCGTTGAGATCAACGAGTTCTTGGAAGGAACCAACCACGATGAGTGAAGTCGGTGAAAGCAGTGCAAGGCCCGTGAGCACCGCAAGTCAATCAGCGTGGAAGACCTTCCGAGGGTACATTCGGAAATTAAGGGGGAGATTGTTGGATAATTTCCTTTTAGGATAAGACTTAGGAAATCTCCTAAGAAGTAGGAGTTTTATTTTAAAGTTATTTCCTTATTGGTGTTTATCTTTTCCTATTAGGTAATGGTTTGTTTAGACTAGTTAGTCTATAAATAAAGGGGACCAGCCAAAGTATATGGTGCCTCAAGAGCCTCAAGAGAGCCAAAAGCCTCAAGAGTGCCAAGAGCGCCAAGCGTGCCAAGGCCAAGAGTGCCAAATACCAATCCCGGGTAGGGTGATTGTTGAGTCAATGCCGGGTAGGGTCATTGGCAAAGGGCGGCAAGTCTTGTTCGGTTTTGAGTTATTTTCCGAATAGTAATAATACAAAGCGAGTTATGTTTTGTATGTGCGCGTGTGTTGTGTTTTGAATTCGTTATTTACTTCAAGCCTGGCTTCAGTACCACCACTTTTGCCTTACCTTTGTCAACATTCTTAACTTTCCCGGGGAGGGTAACAGTCTCCTGCTCCTTCATTGTAGTTTTGTTGCCTCCAAATCCTTGTTGCTTACACTTATTTCCCTCTGCCTTAGAAAGGGTCTCATATTTCAGCATTTTGTTTTTCTTGTGAAGATTTGACTTCACAACAATGCGCTTTACAAGAATGCCCAAAACGTAAACATTTCGTATATTGAGATGACACCCATTCGTAAATTATTTTCTAAGAGTATTCTTGGTCAAACTCATCAACGAAATTTATAGAATTAATTAGGAGGACGCATGCTTTAATTTTAACAAAATTCTTTGCAATAGTCGAAATTGGGATTCAGTTAACTTATCCATGGAAATAGGTTTTTCAATGAAACTCCCCAGCCCACTCAACACATACGTGTTGAAATAACGAAGTCGAAGGTTAGTGAATTGGATCCACACAAACGTTGTATGGGTTTATTTGAGACCCATGTCCAAAGATTTTGATATGCAGTTTTTAAATAAAACTAAACAGCGTTGGGGAATGAAAAAGAAGAAGAAGAAAAAAAAAAAAAGCCTTGTAGAATTAGAATGTGCAGGATATATGAGGAGAGGATTCGGTCACATCTTTTGACAATAACAACAAGGAAAGAAAAAGAAAAAAAAAAATCATCCCAGAAGAGGCAGCAGGTTGTTAAGCTGTAGATTTACTATTGAGGGTGACCTTCTTCTCAAACACATGAAACACCATGGATTCCACATCTGCAAAACATTCATAATAAATTTTAGGTATCCTTAGATCAAAATCGATAAAAATGAAACTTTTCCTCAATTTAAATATGTGAATTACTCTATCTATTTTAAAATATAAGTCATCTTTGATTTTTTAACATAGTTAAGATTATATTATGTTAAAAATAAAATAAAATCCATATCTTGAGCCATAGTGGGTACATATCAATCAAGCAAAGGCCAAAACAGTACACACTAACGAAGAAAGACTAGTAACATCGATTTCTGACGAGCATAATTATTGAACCCTCACCGGTCAGTTCGACCATTATATTATGTTAAAAATAAAATAAAATCCATATCTTGAGCCATAGTGACTCAGCCATTGGACCGGTTTGTTCGCTTAAAACCATTTGTCCAAGTGGTTGAACCGCAAGACTGGTGGAACCCGGTGACTTGCTGGTCTTTTTGTTAGATATACATTTTTCAGAAAATTGATATTTTTTAAGTTTTAATGTTAAAACGATTTCTTTGCATTTGCTTTGGATTTATGGCACAGGAGATTTTAAATATCATATATATATATATATATATATATATATATATATATATATATATATATATATAATATAGACACGCATATATAGTTTTTGAATTTTTTTTAGTTTATAAATATTATTATTTTATCAATGTAGGTTACCACTCGGTACGGTAATCACCGATTGAACTCGTAGACCACTAACCCGGTCCTTTTGCCGAGTTGATGTCCGGGCCGGGGTTCAATGACTATAATAACAAGACCACAATTTTTTATTTAAAAAAGTATTGGAAACGACGAGACCATAGGTGTTATAATGTTGGCATATATTCTTACTCCACGAAAATATAAGACAACATTATTAAAAGTTAAATTAAATCATGGGTTTAAACCATCGACAGAAATCTGGAACCTTAAAGATTCCCCGTACGTAAAGTTGCTTTAAATTTTTCATTTTTTTTTTGCACAACTTGCTTTGCGGTTGGTTGCTATGTAAATCATTTATAAACATACGTTCAAATTCTAATCAATCTTACCTACTGATATGCATGCAAAATGATGTGTGCCACAACTTCTATACTGTATGTGCTTGGTATATTACAAATCTTTACAAATTTGAGAACCAAAAAAATATAGGGTAGATCTAATTCAATCAATCAAGTATATCACAACAACAGCTTAAGCTACCGTTAGGGTCCGGGAAGAGTGAGAGACAGACAAACAATACTTCTATCCTAAGTGATAGAGAGTTTGCTTTCAGTGAGATCCTCGCCTCTATATGTACAACTATAAATAATACAATAATAGCGATATGATGTACTAGTATGTTAGTGAGAGAATTTAATAAATACAAATAGAAAACTTCCGATATTAAAATAGTCATAACCGTGTATATACACCAATAATGTATGACAAAGAAAGACAAAAAAAAAACAAAAGAACAAAAAACAACAAACAACAAATATATCATAGAGATGTTGCAAGTTTTGTTAGGTCTAAACAGAGCCATCTTAATTAATGTACTAGATGTAAATTCCAATTTACCATGAAGAATTAATTTTATATAAAAAAAAACCTTACCATTAATTTGAGTGAGGATGCCGGATACCCTTCTTTGACACCCAAGACATCGTAAGTCAGCAGCTATTATCGTTTGACTTGCCTGCTTTGTCACACCAACCTGTTTTAATTTGTGTTGTCACTTCATCATTTAATATATATACACACACACATACATAATACATAACATCTTTAATAAATGTCAGGCGTGTAACTGATCTACGACATTTACAGGGAATATGTGGAATTTAAAAAGCAACATAGTCAACATGTACATTAGCTGATCATTCGTCATGAAAATGCAGAAACTGAGAATATTTTTATAAAATTAGTGGAGCTGCTAAATTGAACAGTTGGCTCAAATATATTACTCTCCATTCGTTTGTATAATATGAGTTATTACATAATTATTTAAATATAGTAAATAGTTAGTTCTCAACACGGCTTAAAATTAACAAAAAGTATTCCCGCTTTAAATACAACAGTGCTGTAGTTGTCATGAAGTCTATGCCGATAAACTTTTACCTAAAGAGACTTTACTACTATGAAAATCAATCAATCAGACGGTAACATTTACATAGAAAAATATATATATTTTTAAATCTTTTATGACATATATTATATACTATTTCTGTTATAAAAATATTGTCACAGTCAGTTTAAATAATTGATCAAATATAAATTAAGATCAAATCTTAAAGATATTCAATACAATAATTTCCTAAACTAGTCTTAACATCAGTTGTGACCAAATTCCGGAGAAGAATGTATAAAATATTTTAACGGATTGATTTTAAATTGTACTTGACTATTTATGTGTTTGAAAAGGTGTGACAATATTTTTAACAGATTACTCATTATCTCGATCACAGGAGCAAAAATTCTCCGTTGTTGACTGGTCTAACCTGTAACGGGTGGCCCATATATATCAACAACAGACTATTATATACATCTATAGTCATATTCTTTTTTCTATAAGCATTCACCTTTTATAACTAATACATCATAACATGAAACAATTTATAACAAAATAAGATATCATAATTAGCTTTTTTACTAAAGTATACATATCCCTACTCAAGAATGGGCACTACTAGCTCTAAAACATAGTTCAGTTATTACTCGGATTGGGACATCATACCTAGAAAGACGTAGGTTCTATACATGACACACGCATAATGGGTGCAACACTGCTATCTTGTTCAGTACTGGCTTAGGCCATAGTATCCAGTTCAATTGGGTAAAAGAGTTGTTAGCCTAGTTTACAGTAGACAGCCTACATCGGTTGTATGATAAAAGTCTCACTCATCTAGAAGGTCGCAAATTCTTCATTGATATCCTCCACAAAACTCTTTGAGATTGAGACAGTATAGACTCTTGGAATCAAGGTATGCCTTTTTTCAGTGTAAGAGGTCATCATTTATACCCTCTACAAAGCTCCTTGGAATTGAAACGATATATCTTCTCGGATTAAGGTATGACATTTTTTAAGTAGAAGAATGGCAACTCCTTCCGGTAACTGTGTTTCTTGTCGGCAATTATACATGTCTAATTTCTCTACGTTGCTATTTTTTAAATGTGTGTGTGTATCTTTGTATGTATATATACACATTATATCATCATTTTAAGAAAGATTTAAACAAAATATTCATGAGAAAGTATTTTCAGGAGAAAGAGGGAGAGAGAACGAACCGAAGGCAGAGGCAAGGCCTTTGCAGAGGCTAAGCTGCTTTTGGGGAGCAAAAATCTTTTACTCTTCTCCACTTTGAAACGAGCAAGCTCCTTCTTGGCCCAAGAAACCAGCCTCATTCTTCACTCTGCTACAAACCCAATTGCTTCAGATAATCAAGCCAGAACCTATGTAAGGAGGAAGAGTTTTCTGGTAAAACAAACCCATCGTTTTTGGATTTAACGACAGACTTGATGTTTTTATTCCTTCAGTAATATAGCAAAGAGATGGAGAAAGGAGAGTGGGTAGGCACATGGGTAAAGCAAGCAAGAGGACATGATTGAGTGGAATCTGATAATGACTCTTCAACGCTGCCGGCCCATGTCCTTTGTGGCGTTTTGCATATATACAGTACTCACTCTGCCCAGTAAAGGTTTCTATCACCTCTAGTTTCACAGTGTTATGCCCCGCACCCTTCGTAGAGTAATTAAAATACAAAGAAGTACTTTACAGAAATTAATGACGGTCAACGAGAATTAATTTAGGCATTAATATGAGGATTAATTAGAAATTAATGATGGATTTAATGTTAGAAATTATTTATATTTAATTTAGAATTAAATAATTAAGTTTATCCTTTAAGATAAATAGATAATAGATATAATTTAGAAACACCAAACCTTTCCTTCCCATATAAAAACTGACAGACGTCAGTTTTCTCTCTTACGCAGAGAAAACCGACGCTCTCATCACACCCTAGGCGATTTGGAGGCCCTTCAACCCTCGGGGAAGAATCTCTTCAGAAAGCCATCCAATCTTCCTTCGTTCTTCAATCCGTTCTCGAGTAATCAAAGGCAAGTAACTTTCTTATAAGTTCCTACGATTTGTGAAAGATAAACGGCCTATTTTGATATCAAATTGGATCACCATGCAGTAGTTTCGTTTTGTGATTATTTGTTTATGATCTATGTGCTTTCGTTTCGAGATTTGGCCAATGTATATGGAAAAGCATTCGTTGTTGTTGTTGATTATGTGAAATCATGCAAATCCATATCCCTTGAATCCCTTCTTGATGTGATTGCGTAGTTGCGTGGGTTTGGGAGAAAGATGAGATTTTTGGGATTGAGGAAGTCGGATAATCACGTTCTAGGCTTGAATCATTGTGTGGTATGCGTATAAGTGTTTGAATCTATAGTTTGAGTATGGATGATAGTAGGGATTAGGCTTGGATTGGATGGAGTGATGTTGGTCTTGTTGGTTCCATGGTTCTGCATAGGTTGCAGAAAACGCAGAGAAACTTTGGAGAAACCGCAGACATCGATCGTTCGATGTCAGAGATCGATGTCCCCAGAAGGACATCGATCGATCGATGTACTGGTTGCAGAGAGATCGATGTCCCCAGTTGGACATCGATCGATCGATGTGCAGAAAGTCTGAGAGATCAATGTCCCCAGACGGACATCGATCGATCGATGTAGGAGAGGTTGAGAGATCGATGTCCTCAGTTGGACATCGATCGATCGAAGTGGAGAGATCGATGTCCCCAGTTGGACATCGATCGATTGAAGTAGGGGATGAAGTCCCCCAGTTTTGTGGAAAAATAGAGGAAGAAAGAGGGAAGTTCGGGGAGTCTTTGGGTGACCCTAGAGGCTTCTTAAGACCTGATTAAAGGTAGTTTAAGCCTTGGAAACATGACCTAGGATGGGGAATCAATATTGGTGACTTCAATGGGTTCTTGAACCGAGTTTCAACGTGAATGACTTAGGAGGGTTAGGAAATGAACGTCCCAGGGGTCTTAGAGCTTAATGAAGGAAAGATAGGGATACTCTCGTTGGGTTGTGAACTTTAGAACCAAGGTTGAGTGTTGATGAACTAGTTGAAGTTTAAGTGTTGATGAATAAGCTAGTGAACTCTTGTGTGTTACTTGTACTTGCGCATGTGAATGTGAATTGCGTATGTGAACGAGAAGTGTGATTGAAATAAGGAGTCTTGCATCATGGCACGTGCATTGCATAAGGTTTTGAAAAAAAAGATGTGCTTCGGCACAGATTTGCGAAGGTGAACTGCAATGTTAACCGGGATGAAAATTTAAGCCGGGGTGCATTGCAGGACACAAAAGACTGTAACGTTAACCGGGATGGAAATATAAGTCGGGGTGCGTTACAGGGTATAAAGTCCTCTACAATGTTAATCGGGATGGAAACATAAGCCGAGGTGCATTGTAGAGTTTTACGAGATCTGTGATGTTAATCGGGATGGAAATATAAGCCGAGGTGCATCACAGAGCATATGAGCTTGTAACGTTAACCGGGATGGAAATATAAGCCGGGGTGCGTTACAAGGTAATGAGTTAGGAACCGGGCATTGTGACATGCATTGTATTGATTTGAAAAGAAAAGGTTCATGCATATGTGATTGTGTAGTGTAGTGCATATTTTGACACGCATCACGAGAGTCGTTGTGGAACGAATGCTCATGTTAATTGATCGATATTGATTTGTTAATTGCGTTTCGAATTGCTGTACTTGCTATTACGTGACTCATTTCTATATTTGGAAGTTTACAAGCCATGTGCCCCACAATTCCCTTGAATTATCTATTACTCATGTCTTGCCATGTGTTGATCCCGTATGTCTTATAAGCGGGTTACTTGCTAGCGTTTTCGCTAAGGGTACTACCTTTGTGATACAGGAGAACCTGAGTATGACATGATCTTTATCGAGGATGACAGCGAGTGGGCAGAATGGGATGCCTAGACCTTGTTGGGGAGATTGATTAGCGAGTTGAAACTGTTTTCCATTTGTTTCAGTTTATTTTGTATTCATTGGAGGTTTTAGATGGCTGCGACCATATACATTGGATATTCACATTGTCTTTGACGTATTAATTCGATGTTTTAGATTGACATGATATGTTTCCGCGCTTATTTCTCTTGCGTCATCGATGATGTGTATTCGAGAGATGAGACGTCTTGTAGTCTTCTCAGTAAGCTACGACGGGTGAACCGGTTCGGATTCTGTTGTCCGGGTCGGGGCGCTACAGGTGGTATCAGAGCCTAGGTTTCAGATCTACCTCGGAGACCTAGGTTATGATATGTAGAGTTTTAAGTTATGATTTTCACCTTAAGTGGATCTTTAAGTCTAAGTATGTAATCTTAGATTTAAGTTTGATTGAGATGGGTGTGTGTACGAGCGCGATTAAGTGTAATCAATAATTATAGTTATTTTAATTTATGAATTCCGCCTTATATCACATTATGGACCCCAAGTACTTATTTTGGAACTGCTAGATACTAATAAGCGTGATCTTGCAGAAAAATGCCTCCTAGACGTGACAACCAAGAGAACGGTGGCAACGGAAACAATAACCCTCCCCCACCACCACCTCCAGTACTAGTACCCCAAGCGTTGATTGATGCTATCACGGTAATAGCACAAGGGGTTTCTCAACAGCAGCAACAACCGCAACCACAGCCTCCACTGCCTCAGCATGGCATCAGGTATTACATTGGGGAGATGCAGAAGATGCATGCCCCTAATTTTGAAGGGACCACTGACCCAGAGGTGGCTGGGTTTTGGCTGGACGAAGTAGAGAAATGCTTCAGGCTTGTGCAAGTGCCTGAAGAACACAAGGTGGATGTAGCCACGCCTTTTCTGACTGGTAGAGCGAATGCATGGTGGAACGGTATTCTGCCCAAGATGACTCCTCCCATTCAGTTGAGTCAGTTTGTGAAGGCCTACAAAGATTATTATGTGCCTGAGACTGCTATTTTGGAGAAGATGAGGCAGTTCGATAAATTTGAACAAGGAAGGATGACTGTTTCAGACTATGTGGATAGATTCCATGCCTTGGGCAAGTTCACACCTTTGGTATTGGAGAACAATAGGATGAAAATGCTGAAGTTTGAAGAGGGTCTGAACCCCTGCATACAGACAACAATCGCGGGGTCAAGTCTAAAAACATTCGAGGAGATGCTGGACGCATGTTACCGAGTGGAGAGTGACATGTGACGATCACAGAACAGAGAGGCTCGTGAAGAATCGAGCAAGAGGCCGAGGGTTGAGCAAAGTGGGAGTAGGCCCGGACGTTAGGTCAAGATCCCTAGAAAGGGGCAAGCGGGGCCAGCTCAAAGGGCACCGCAACAGAACCAGCAGAATCGTCAAGCACCTGCAGAGTGCCCACACTGCCAGAAAAGACATGTGGGTGAATGTTGGAAAATTAGCGGTGCATGCTTCAAATGTGGAAAGATGGGTCATAGGATCAGGGACTGCCCTGAATGGAATCCTAAACCTCAGGCAGCAGCAGGGCCAGCTCAACAGCAGAGAGGTAGGCCCAATGCAAGAGTCCACGCCATGACGGATGCTGAAGTCCAGGAGGATACAAATGTGGTGACAGGTATGGCCTAAGTTAAATAATAGTTATTTAAGCTGAATTCTAGTCTTTTAAGTTGATGATTAAATGTGCTTTATATGAAAAACCTTTATGTGTCATCCTCTTGTGAATAGGTGTGATCCTAGTTAACAAAGTACCCGCAAACGTATTATTTGATAGTGGGGCTAGTCACTCCTTCATTTCTAAGCGTTTCGTCAAAGGGCTCGACTGTTTACCCGAATGGCTTGAGAACCCATTTAGGGTACAGGCAGCAGGAGAACAAGTACTGATTTCTCACCATCAGTACAAGAATTGTGACTTGGAATTAGAAGGGAAACTCTTCTCAGTGACCTTAGTCCCAATCCCAATGAAGGACTTTGACGTAATATTGGGCATGGATTGGCTGACCAAGAATCATGCCAACATCGACTGTAAACTCAAGCAAGTGACCCTCAAAGACCCTGAGATGAATGACATCACGGTGCAAGGAAACGTCAAGATAACCAAAGCTCCTAAGAAAATATACCTGACGGCGATTAAGGCTTTTAAAGCCCTACAGAAGGGAGCAGAGGGATATATGGTGTATGCTATAGATGCTCAGCAAGAAGTTCCCTCCATGGATCAAATTTCGGTAATCAATGAATTTAAGGACGTATTTCCGGATGATTTACCGGGAGTTCCGCCATCGAGAGAAGTGGAGTTCGAGATCAATTTGATACCCGGAGCCGAGCCTATATCAAAGGCACCCTACAGAATGGCTCCAGCTGAACTTAAGGAGCTAAAGGGGAAACTTCAGGAGTTGTTGGACAAGAAGTTAATTCGCCCCAGTGTATCACCTTGGGGAGCTCCTGTTCTATTCGTAAAGAAGAAGGATGGCAGCATGAGGTTATGCATCGATTATCGGGAACTGAACAAGATCACCATTAAGAATAAATATCCTCTACCAAGGATAGAGGATTTATTTGACCAACTAAAAGGAGCCCGATGGTTCTCAAAGATTGACCTACGTCAAGGATACCATCAATTGCTCGTGAAAGCGGGAGACGTCCCTAAGACCGCTTTTCGGACTCGTTATGGGCATTATGAATTTCTGGTGATGCCTTTTGGATTAACTAATGCCCCAGCAGCTTTCATGGATTTGATGAACACTGTATTCCGAGAACAGTTGGATCAATTTGTAGTAGTGTTCATCGACGACATCCTAGTTTACTCTCCCGACGAGCAAGCACACGCTGAACACTTGAGAGTGGTGTTGCAAATTCTGAGACAACAAAGGCTCTATGCCAAATTCAGCAAGTGTGAATTCTGGCTAAGAAGTGTAGCCTTCCTTGGTCACGTGATTTCGGAAGATGGGATCTCTGTGGATCCTAAGAAGATAGAAGCCATCACTGAATGGCCAAGACCCACAAATGTGACCAAAGTCAGAAGCTTCCTAGGCTTGGCAGGCTACTATAGGAAGTTTGTTGAGGGATTCTCAACGATAGCAGTCCCATTGAGCCGACTTACACAGAAGAAGACTAAGTTCGAATGGACTGCTGAATGCGAGCAGAGCTTTACCGAGCTCAAGAAGAGATTGGCCACAGCCTCGGTGTTGGCACAACCCTCCGGCACTGACGGTTTCGTGATCTATAGTGACGCGTCCAAGAAAGGACTAGGTATGTACACCATTATAATTAATGCATTGTATATACGTACGCAAGTCCTAAACTAACCTTCTGTTTATAGGCTGTGTCTTGATGCAAAATGAACGAGTTATATCGTACGCGTCAAGACAGTTGAAACCATATGAGCAGAACTACCCGACGCATGACTTGGAGCTCGCAGCTGTGGTATTTGCTCTTAAGATCTAGAGACACTACCTATATGGAAAGAAATGTGCCGTGTTCACGAATCATAAGAGCTTAAAGTATCTATTCTCGCAGAAGGAGTTGAATATGAGACAAAGGAGATGGTTGGAGTTAATCAAGGACTGTGACTTGACCATCAACTACCATCCAGGTAAAGCCAACAGAGTGGCAGATGCATTGAGCAGAAAGTCTAGTCACGCGAGACAGTCTCCGTTGGAAAGGGAGATCGAAGAGTTTGATCTTGAATTAGTGGATTCAGTGGCAAATGTCCTTACAGCTTTGTCTATCAGCCCAGACTTGGTAGACCGAATTAAAGAAGCACAGTACGAGGACTCAGCACTGAAAGAAATCCGCGACAAAGTATCCACAGGACCAGTAAAGGACTTCCAGTTGCGAGGAGATGGAAGTCTATGGTTCCAGAATCGGTTATGCGTGCCAAGTAAAGACGAACTCCGAACAGAATTGCTCCGAGAAGCGCATAACTCAAGAATGTCTATCCACCCCGGGAGTACTAAGATGTATAAGGACCTCCAACGAAACTATTGGTGGATAGGGATGAAGAAGTCAATAGCGGCATATGTCGAAAGATGTTTGATATGCCAACAAGTCAAAGCGGAACATCAACGACCTGGTGGGTTGATGAAGCCACTAGAGATTCCAGAATGGAAGTAGGAGCACGTGACGATGGATTTCGTAATAGGACTACCCAAGACCAGAAATGGAAACGAGATGATTTGGGTAATTGTAGATCGATTGACAAAGACGGCTCACTTTATAGCTATGCCACATGGTACGTCGTATGAGAAACTTTCCAATATATATGTGGATAACATTGTGAGCCTACACGGAGTCCCAGTCAGCATTGTATCGGACCGTGACCCCAAGTTTACCTCTAAATTCTGGAGGGCATTTCAGAAGGCGATGGGTACCGAGCTGAGGATGAGTACCGCATATCACCCGCAAACGGATGGACAATCCGAGAGGACCATACAAACATTGGAAGACATGATGAGATCATGCGCCTTGGATTTCAAAGGAAACTGGGATAGCATGTTGAAGTTAATGGAGTTCTCCTATAATAACAGCTACCATAGTGCGATTGGCATGGCGCCATTCGAAGCGTTATATGGGCGTAAGTGCAGGTCCCCTATCTGTTGGGACGAAGTTGGGGAAAGGACGATCACTACACCCGAATTGGGCTGACACCAGGAGACGACCGTTGGAGTTTGAGGAAGGCGATAAGGTTTACCTACGAGTTTCACCAACCAAGGGAGTTGCTAGATTCGGAATGAAGGGCAAGTTAAGCCCTAGATATATTGGACCCTACGAAATACTTGGTAAAGTCGGTGAAAGAGCATACAGACTCGCTTTACCTCCGAATCTGTCACAAGTCCATAACGTATTTCACGTATCCCAATTACGGAAATACGTATCAGACCCGAGCCATGTCCTTGAAGCTCAACCATTGGATGTGAAAGAAGATGTCACCTACGAAGAGCGTCCTATAAAGATTGTGGATAGGAAAGATCAAGTCCTCCGCCGACGCGTCATTCCGTATGTCAAAGTTCAGTGGAGTAACCATACGGAGCGCGAAGCCACGTGGGAACTTGAGGATCAAATGCAGGAGCTATATCCACATCTCTTCCAATAAGGTACGTCAGTTTTGAGGACGAAACTTTTTGTAAGGGGGTGGGATGTTATGCCCCGCACCCTTCGTAGGGTAATTAAAAGACAAAGAAGGACTTTACAGAAATTAATGACGGTCAACGAGAATTAATTTAGGCATTAATATGAGGATTAATTAGAAATTAATGATGGATTTAATATTAGAAATTATTTATATTTAATTTAGAATTAAATAATTAAGTTTATCCTTTAAGATAAATAGATAATAGATATAATTTAGAAACACCAAACCTTTCCCTTCCCATATAAAAACTGACAGACGTCAGTTTTCTCTCTTACGTAGAGAAAACCGACGCTCTCATCACACCCTAGGCGATTTGGAGGCCCCTTCAACCCTAGGAGAAGAATCTCTTCAGAAAGCCATCCAATCTTCCTTCGTTCTTCAATCCGTTCTCGAGTAATCAAAGGCAAGTAACTTTCTTATAAGTTCCTACGATTTGTGAAAGATAAACGGCCTATTTTGATATCAAATTGGATCACCATGCAGTAGTTTCGTTTTGTGATTATTTGTTTATGATCTATGTGCTTTCGTTTCGAGATTTGGCCAATGTATATGGAAAAGCATTCGTTGTTGTTGTTGATTATGTGAAATCATGCAAATCCCTATCCCTTGAATCCCTTCTTGATGTGATTGCGTAGTTGCATGGGTTTGGGGAAAAGATGAGATTTTTGGGATTGAGGAAGTCGGATAATCACGTTCTAGGCTTGAATCATTGTGTGGTATGCGTATAAGTGTTTGAATCTATAGTTTGAGTATGGATGATAGTAGGGATTAGGCTTGGATTGGATGGAGTGATGTTGGTCTTGTTGTTTCCATGGTTCTGCATAGGTTGCAGAAAACGCAGAGAAACTTTGGAGAAACCGCAGACATCGATCGTTCGATGTCAGAGATCGATGTCCCCAGAAGGACATCGATCGATCGATGTTATCGATGTACTGGTTGCAGAGAGATCGATGTCCCCAGTTGGACATTGATCGATCGATGTGCAGAAAGTCTGAGAGATCGATGTCCCCAGACGGACATCGATCGATCGATGTAGGAGAGGTTGAGAGATCGATGTCCCCAGTTGGACATCGATCGATCGAAGTGGAGAGATCGATGTCCCCAGTTGGACATCGATCGATTGAAGTAGGGGATGAAGTCCCCTAGTTTTGTGGAAAAATAGAGGAAGAAAGAGGGAAGTTCGGGGAGTCTTTGGGTGACCCTAGAGGCTTCTTAAGACCTGATTAAAGGTAGTCTAAGCCTTGGGAACATGACCTAGGATGGGGAATCAATATTGGTGACTTCAATGGGTTCTCGAACCGAGTTTCAAAGTGAATGACTTAGGAGGGTTAGGAAATGAACGTCCCAGGTGTCTTAGAGCTCAATGAAGGAAAGATAGGGATACTCTCGTTGGGTTGTGAACTTTAGAACCAAGGTTGAGTGTTGATGAGCTAGTTGAAGTCTAAGTGTTGATGAATAAGCTAGTGAACTCTTGTGTGTTACTTGTACTTGCGCATGTGAATGTGAATTGCGTATGTGAACGAGAAGTGTGATTGAAATAAGGAGTCTTGCATCATGGCACGTGCATTGCATAAGGTTTTGAAAAAAAGATGTGCTTCGGCACAGATTTGCGAAGGTGAACTGCAATGTTAACCGGGATGGAAATTTAAGCCGGGGTGCATTGCAGGACACAAAAGACTGTAACGTTAACCGGGATGGAAATATAAGCCGGGGTGCGTTACAGGGTATAAAGTCCTCTACAATGTTAATCGGGATGAAAATATAAGCCGAGGTGCATTGTAGAGTTTTACGAGATCTGTGATGTTAATCGGGATAGAAATATAAGCAGAGGTGCATCACAGAGCATATGAGCTTGTAACGTTAACCGGGATGGAAATATAAGCCGGGGTGCGTTACAAGGTAATGAGTTAGGAACCGGACATTGTGACATGCATTGTATCTTTTTATTGGATGATCATTTAAGCTTCGCTTACTTGGCACCTTCTTATTGGATGAATGTTGTCATCATTGATGACTTGGAAAAATCTGAGAATTTCACTTAAACATGTGTCAAAAATCATCACAAAATAACTTCCATAAATCATAGGATATATCACATAAATTGCAAGATAAAAATCCTTCCCAACTTAAGGCAAAAATCGGCCAAATATAGATATTGCCATGCTGAAAATTCAGCATGTGCATCATTCAATTTTATTCAAAATAATGCCAAATTTTCTTTGATTTTTTCTTTATAAAATGAATCACCAAGTTATGGTAAGTATTGCTGAAAAATGAACTTGGACACTTTCAAGCTCCTAAATTCGGCCACCATGTCTTGACACATGCTGAAAAATTCTTTGTTTCTAGTGATGTTTCCTTTATCATCCATTTTGTTTCTAAATACCCATTTAGTGCCAATTACGGGATGATCACTAGGTTTAGCAACTAATTCCCAAACATCACTTCTTTCAAATTGATTTAATTCTTCTTGCATGGCTAATACCCAATCTTCATCATTTATTGCCTCTTTTATATTTTTAGGCTCAACTTGTGAAATAAAGGCGTTTTCATTGAATTTTCTCCTAGTCATTATGTCTTGACTAGTTTCACCTAATATTAACTCTTTAGGGTGATCTTTCATATACTTATATGAATCCGGTAAATTTGATGTATCTCCTCCTACTTCTTCATCCTCAACCTTAGGTTCAAGGGGATCAATCCTAAGGTCAATAGAAATATTTCCTTTTGGATTCTCAAATTTCTCTATATGGCTTACTTCAATTATTTCATCATCATCATCATCATCATTAATGTTTGATTTATCCTCAATGAGTTCACTAAACTTGACATGAATTGATTCTTCAACGTTCATGCTTCTTTTATTCATCATCATCATCCGGACCCAGTATATCCCAACAACAGCAAAAGCTATTGTTAGGGTCTGGGGAGGGTTAGTGGTAGGCAGACAATACCTCTATCCCAAGGAACAGAGAGCCTGCTTCCAGTGAGACCCCCGGCTCTACCTGCATAAATGACATGATAATGGAGATATATTGTGCTAGTGTGTTAGTGAGTAAATTCAAGAAATACAAATACAAAGAAATACAAGAAATACAAAGAAAGGACTTTCGATATTAAAATACACATCACGTATATCTGTACATGTAATGTAAAACAGACGGTATACCATACGCACACAAATTGAAAGTCAACCTAAAGCGTAGATAGTGTCTACGCCTATCTATGTCCCTAAATATACTCTAAGGTGTCTCTATATATGACCTATACCTCGTTAACCTTAATATTATGTCTCCATGAACTCCTATCCTGGACCATGTCCTCAGAGAGGTGCAAATATAGTAAGTCGTGCCTTATCTGCTCATCCCAAGTCAGTTTGGGTCTGCCTTTACTCCTGTTTCCCTCTACAATGAGGCTTTCAATTATTCTGACCGGCGCCATTGTCTGTCTCCGCTTGACATGCCCAAACCATCTCATTCTTCCCTCCCTTATCTTATCTGCTATAATAGCCACGCCTAACCTTTCTCGAAACACCTCGTTTCTGATCCGGTCTAGCCTTGTATGTTCATCTCTGCCACTTCCATCTTCTGTAATTGTAACCTCTTGATGGCCCAGCAGTCTGTCCCATATAGCATTGCCGGTCGCACTGCCACCCTATAAAATTTTCCCTTTAGTTTAGTTGGAAAATTTTTGTCACACAGCACCCCTGAGGACGCCCTCCATCTATACCAGCCTGCTTGAACTCGATGTGCTACATCATTATCTATGTCGCCATTCTGCTGCATAAATGATCCTAGGTACTTAAACTTACTTACCTGTGGTACCACTTGACCATCGATGATGAGCTGGCTATCCTCACCGTCTGCTACACCGCTGAAGTCGCAGTGCAGATACTCGGTCTTAGAACGGCTAATATTTAAACCTTTTCTCTCTAAAACAACCAAATACCTTGAAATAACCAATATTTGGTACTCTACCTTTCCAAAGCTCATAAGGAGTCTTTTTGAGAAATGGTCTCAAATAAACTCTATTGATCACATGACAAGCGGTGTTTACTGCTTCAACCCAAAAATATTTGGGTAGCTCAAATTCGTTTAGCATGGCTCTACTCATTTCTTGAAGTGTTCTATTTTTCCTTTCCGTAACACCATTTTGTTGAGGAGTTCTTGGAGCCGAGAAATTGTGTCCATACACTTTGGATACACAAAATTTTTGAAATTCTCCATCAAACTCACCACCTCTATCACTTCTAATTTCCTTAATTGTGTCTTCTCTTTGATTTTCTAATCTCTTACAAAGCTTTATAAATTCTTGGCATGCATCATTCTTTTTAGCTAAGAACATTACCCAAGTGTACCTAGAGAAGTTGTCTACCACCACAAAGGTGTAATGTTTTCCACTTAGACTTGCCGTACCAATATCTCCATACAAATCCATATGAAGCAATTGTAGAGGATTGGTGGTGGAGATTTCACTTTTGGGCTTGAAGCTTGTTTTAACAAGCTTTGCCTTTTGACAAGTGTCACATAAGCCATGATTTTCAAAATTTAATTTTGGAAGACCTTGGACTTTTTCATTTTTGCAAATCTCTTCGAAATTTTTAAAACTAATATGTTCAAGTCGTCTATGCCATAGTTGAGTCAAATCATTTTTGGCAACTAGGCAAGAAACATTTTGTGATATCAAATCATGTGTGCTAAATTTGTAAACGTCATTTTTACGTATAGCCTCAAAAACAATCTTATCGTTCTTTTTCACAACACATTTTCTTTTCACAAATTCAACTTGAATATTAGCATCACATTGTAGGCTAACACTTATCAAATTATAATTAAGCTCTTCTACATATAGTACATTATTAATAGTGAAAGAAGAATTACCAATTTCTCTATGTCCAAGGATTTTGGCTCTCCCATTGCCAAAATGCACCGTTCCACCATCTTGGAGCTTGAGCTTGGTTAACAACGTCTTGTCTCCGGTCATGTGCGTTGAACATCCGCTGTCCATAAGCCATTTGGTTCCTTCTTCTTTGGCTACTCCATTTATCTTGAGAGCCTACAAAACCAAATGATGTATGCATTGTTACCCTTTGATGGTTGGATCCTTTAGGGTTAGTTTGTCGACCCTTAGGCTTCCAAACATATGTGCTTCCAAATCTAGCTCTACATGCTTTCTTCACATGTCCTAGTTTGTTGCAATGAAAACAAGTGGGTACATGCTTTGGTTTAGAAGGTGATGAATTTTGTTGTGTTTTTCTATTATTTGCCCTTTTCTTTAAGGACTTAGGTTTAATAGAAGAAAGTGATGAATTAAATCCTAAACCGGATTTATCATTTCCAATTCTTTGATTTCCAAGTAGTATGTCTGAATTGTTTTTACCATTTGTTAGTCTTTGTAAGTCTAATTTTAGTTTCTCACATTCTTTTCTAATTTCTACATTTTCAAGAGCTACGGTTTTATGCATGGTGAGTATGATGTCATGCTCTTGAAACATCAAAATATTCTTGTCATGCAAGCTCTTATTTTCTAAGATGCATTTCTTCAACTCTTTCTTCAAATGCTTATATTTTAAATTCAATTTTTCAAAGTCATCTTACAAATCTCCTATTTCATCATGCAAATTTGAAGGATTAGAATTTACCTCAAGATCATCTTCAATTGCCATGAGACAAGTATGTTGAATCTTTGGATTGTCAACTATTGTAACAAGTCCAACACCTTGATCTTCACTCTCTTCTCCCTCCGATTCCGAAAGGAGATCATCCCACGTGGTTACCTCCGCATTGAGGGTTTTCTTCTTTTGAGGAAAGACCTTCTTCTCTTGCTTTTGAGGCTCTTTCACGTGGCAATCGGCAATGAAATGACCTGGTCGACCACATCTATAGAAATTTTCACTTGCTTCCTTTTCTTTAGATGGTCTTTTGAAAAACTTTCTTTCTTGAGCTTTGTTTCAAGTTGCCATTCTTCTAAATTTTCTTACTAGAAGAGCAACTTCCTCATCCGATTCATCGGACTCTACCACCAATCCTTTGTGTGATGTTTGTGTCGGCTTGATAGGGTTCATCCTATTTTGTTCATCAATAAGAATTTCATGAGTAAGAAGATTACCGGATAGCTCATCAAGGGTAAGAGTCTTGAGATTCTTTGATTCGGTGATGACGGTGACTTTGGGTGTCCATTCTCTTAGCAAGGAGTTGAGGAGTTTTGAGACAAGGTCTTCATTTGAGATTTTCTTGTCCATCATGGAGAGTTGATTCACTATTCGTGTGAATCGATCGATTGTCTCCTCAATCTTCTCACCGCTTTTCATTCCGAACATCTCATACTCCTTCATGAGCATGAGTCTTTTGGCCATTCTTACTTGCTCAGTTCCTTCGTGTATCATTTCAAGCCTTTTCCATGCCTCATGAGCTGTTTCTAGACCTTGAAGTCTTATGAGCTCGGTGGTGGTAAGAGCACTTGATAGAATATCGAATGTTTTGCCATTTATGGCAAATTTTATCTTCTCTTCATCGGTGTAGTCATCCTCATCTTTGAACATTGATTCTCTTTTTGAGTTGGTAATCATAGGAACTTCAATTCCTTTCACAACGGCTCTCTATATATCAAATCCACAGCCTTTCAAATGATTGATCATTCGAATTTCCACAAAGAATAATTTTGGGCATCAAACATAAGAGCTTTAGTGTTTGATCCAGAAAATAATGCAGTAGGCTTAGGAGATGAAGTGTGAAATGAAGAGGTTGATATTGAGGTTGTCATTGCCATGATCTTTAACCTTGCTACTCGCAAAGATAGGCCAAGCAATCAAGGTTAGGCTCTGATACCGATTGTTAGGTCCGAAGTACACTCTACAGGGGGTGAATAGAGTGTTTGGCACTTTTGCGGAATTTTCTTGTGTGACTCAACTCAAAAGATAGAGTAAGAATGGGAGATGAAAAGTAATAAATGAGTACACCGGATATAAAGTGGTTCGAATCGTAAATGATTCTACTTCACTACCACTTTGTTGCCAAAGTGGATTTTCAACAACTACTCTTCTTATTAAAGACAATAAGAACAACCACAGCAACACTTACACTAACACCTTAGCGTAAGCACCAACAACAGCAACTTCTTGCACAAAACATTCTTGTGCAACTTCAGCAACTACAGCTTTTAACAAGAACAACTTATTGCTACCTCACAAATTCAACAAAGTTCCCTCAAGAACTTCTCACAATAGGTTGAAGAAATATAGTAAGGTTCACACTTTCTCACTAGTCTAAGCACAAGCAAGAGATCAAATATTTATGGTTCCTCTTGTGCTTGACTCTCTTTCTCTCAATATACAACAATGAAGAGCAAAGAAAATCTAAACAAGCTTTAAGCAAATTTACAAGTATGAGAGAGCTATACAACAATGAAAGATGAAGCTAGATGATGTTGAAATTGTGTATTTTCCTCATCCAAGCTTCTCCCATTTATAGATAAAGTTGACCACGTTTTTGAGGCTCTTCACCAAGTCTTCATCTTCAAATATGTCAAGATAATGTCCAAATAGTCTTTAGCCACCTTATGGAGTGATTTGATCTTGAATAGCCACCCTAAAGGATCTTAGACATGGTTAAAATAGTCAAGGAAGCATTTAGTATGTTGGGTTAAAGTCCACAAGAAATTTGAGCAAGATTTGAGAGAGAAAACATCATAGATCTCCCTTAAATTTTGTTCTCACGTTCAAAAAATTTTGACTTCTGGGGACGTCGATCGATCGACGTATCCTTAGCTGAGAGATCAACGTCTCTTAGAATGACGTCGATCGATCGACGTCTGCCTGGCTGAGAGATCGACGTCTCTCAAATGTACGTCGATCGATCGACGTATCCTTAGCTGAAAGATCGACGTCTCTCAGAATGACATCGATCGATCGACGTATGCCTGGCTGAGAGATTGACGTCTCTCAAAATAACGTCAATCGATCGACGTTTGCCTGGCTGAGAGATTGACGTCTCTCAGAAGCACGTCGATCGATCCACGTCTCTTGGCTGAGAGATTGTCGTGGATATGGGAGCTCAAACATTTACAAAACTTCACATGGATCGATCCATGTGCCTCCCTGAGGGGCTGATGTATACTTCAACCGATCCATGAGAGATCTACGTCTTGCAATGTGTTTTTCTTAATTTGCTTCAAACTCAAAATGTGAAATTCCATTTTAGCCCTTTTAAAACATTTTTTTAACATCATCAAAACATTTCATAATCCAACATGGATGGCTTCCATCAATAGCATAATAATGCTTCCTTCTATAGCAACATGAACGTAGATTGAAAAAGATTAGCAGAAAATTTTCAAATTTTTCGCTCTTTTAGGTTTCTATTGTAGGGCATGAGTTGCATTAGTTTCCTCAGAGTATGCACCACTCAAAAGAAGATGCAAGCCCTAAGTGTGTGGTACAGAAGATAGAAATATTAATCTTTGACCTTCAGAAATGGTATTATTGAATACATAACGAAGGGAATGATCTGGATTACATGCTCAGTATCCTCCTAATATGGTTTGGAAATTTTATAGGACAATATTGATTCGGTCGAAACTTATTGACATGAGCTATGTAAACTTGCCTTTAGCTCTGAAATTTTTAACTGCAGTCATGCAGTACAGACCTAGACTTGAAGTCATATTTGTATGTTTACATCTTGGTCAAACCCATTAAAAAACCATTCAGAAGGGAATGTAATAAGGTTTGTGCCTCTTTCCTTGAGGTTCTTTTGATCCTGAAGACATTCTAAACCTCTGTACATTGGATTTATGATTACTCCAAATTTGTTTTACATGCCTGCCACTTGCTCAGAGAGGTTTTGATTACCGCGGTGGGGGGGGGGGGGAGGTATTAAACAAATTTGATCAAATTTCTTGATGATTTTATTCATTCTTAGTTGTGCCTTTATATAGATACAATGGACTCCCTATACTAGAAAAGTATCAATCACTAATCAAATAAGATCAATCACATTTATCTTGATCGATTCTCATTTACGACTCATTTAACTGCTTTCCTTAATTACTGCTTTCCTTACACTCCCCACTCAAGTTGAGTCAGTGGATCACCAATGCTCAACTTGCCTAGTACATTGTGGAAGACTCCTGGAACGACTTTGGTCAAAATGTCAGCTAATTGGTCTTCTAACGGTGTGTATCAAAAGTCAATTATGCCTTCCTCGAGCTTCTCCTTGATAAAGCCGATCTACTTCAACATGCTTTGTACGATCATGCTACACAGGATTTTCAGAGATGCTAATCGCAGCTTTATTATCACACTCGATTTGACAAACTTTGCTTGGTGAGAACCCCAAGCAAGTTCCTTATCCATAACGCTTCAGCTAGCCCTCGTGCAATTCCTCGAAACTCAACTTCAGCACTCGATAAGGCTACCACCTTTTGTTTCTTGCCCTTCAAAGTGACAAGATTCACTCCCACCAGTAAAGTAGCCTGTTGTAGACCTTCTGTCGTTCGGGTTGCCAGTCCAATCAGCATCAGTGTATACCTGGACTTCCAGATGACAATGCTTCTGAAATAATATTCCTCGTCCTACTGATCCTTTCAAATACTTCACTATTCTGAGAGCAGCATCCATATGATCCTTCTGAGGACAATACATGAACTGGCTCACTACTCCTACTGCATAAGCTATGTCTGGCCTGGTGTGTGATAGATAAATAAGGAGAAAATCTCACTTATTAGCCTAAAGTTTGGCCCATTGCTCAGTTAGCAGCCTAACTTTGAAGAAACTCACTAACACCCAGTCTTTGTCCAAAATGGCTCACTTGTAGACAGGTGACCGTTGACCAGCCGTTGACCAGCCTTTGACTAACCTTTGACTTTTGCAGACCAACCAGGAGTTGACACGTGGCGAATTTTTTTAATTAAAAAAATAAAATTGTATTTTTGAATAAAGTGATTTAAAAGGAATTTAAAAATTCTAAAAAATTGTAAAAATTAATTAAAAAATATTTTAAAAATCGAAAAATTAGGAAAAAAAGATAAAAAAATAAAAAATTACCCACAACGTCCCAGCACTCCACCCACCTACCGCACCCACACCCCCACCCCCACCCCCGCACCCCCCAGGTCAAAATTTTTTTAAAATTTTTTTTCTAACTCACTCATAACGCTCCGACCACCCCCGCGTCCCCTCCCCCACCCCCTCCTCTCGCAAATTTTTTTTTAAATTTTTTCTAACTCACCCATAACGTCCCAACCACCCCCGCGTCCCCTCCCCCACCCCCGCGCACACCCCAAAAAAATTTAAAAAATTTTTCAACTCACCCACAAAACCCCGACCATCCCCCGACACCCCAAACAATCCAACCCCCAACTCAAAACATTGTCATTTTCTTTTTGGAGTGGGGGGTTGGATTGTTTCAGGTTCTGGGGGATGGTCGGAGCTTTGTGGGTGAGTTGAAAAAATTTTAAAATTTTTTTGTGATGTGCACGGGGGTGGGAGAGGGGACGCGGGGGTTGTTAGGATGTTATGAGTGAGTTAGAAAAAATTTTAAAAAAAAATTTTTGCGAGAGGAGGGGGTGGGGGAGGGGACGCGGGGGTGGTCAGAGCGTTATGAGTGAGTTAGAAAAAATTTTTAAAAAAAAATTGGCCTGGGGCGGGGGGTGCGGGGGAGGGGCGGGGATGGGGGTTGGGGGGGTGTGCGGGTGGAGAGCTGGGGTGTTGTGGGTAATTTTTTATTATTTTTATCTTTTTTCTAATTTTTTGATTTTTAAAATTTTTTAATTAATTTTTACAATTTTTTAGAATTTTTAGAAATAATAACATTTTTTTAGAAATGATTTTTTTTTAAAAAAAAAAAGAGAAAACCTATTGTAGTAAGTCTCCTTCCGGTGACTGGCTACAAGTGAGCCATTTTGGACAAAGACTGGGTGTTAAATGAGTTTCATCAACGTTAGTCTGCTAACTGAGTAATGGGCCAAACTTTAGGCTAATAAGTGAGATTTTCCCGATAAATAAGCTTCCCTACCGATCTCTGATATTGTCCCTGATCAACGTTAGCTTCCCCCTTGTTTATTTGTAGGCCATGGTTTACGATTATTGGAGTTGCAACAGGTTTGCAATCTAGTAGTCCCGTCTCTGCCAACAGATCCAGTATATATTTTCGCTGACAGATGAATATCCCCTTTTTTGATTTGAATACTTCTATCCTTAAGAAGTACTTAAGTTGACCCAAATCTTTCATCTCAAACTCCTGGAACAACCTGTTTCGTAGTCGGGTCATCTCTTCATGATCATTTCCAGTGATGATTATATCATCCACATAAATGATAAGGCACGTAATCATTCCTCCACTTCTTTTAAGAAACAGGGTATGATCCGAGTTACTCTGTCGATACCCAGTTTCTTTCATGGCTTTGGTGAACCTGCCAAACCATACCCTCAGAGATTGCTTGAGTCCATATAAGGCTCTCCTCAGTCTGCATCCCTCGCCCTGTTTGAACCCTGAAGCGAATCCTGGGGGAGCCTCCATATATACTTCCTCTTTTAGGTCTCTGTGAAGAAAGGCATTCTTCACATCGAACTGATACAATGGCCAATCTTGGTTCACCGCAACTGAGAACAGGACTCTGATCGTGTCTATCTTGGCTACAGGAGAAAAAGACTCTGAGTAATCTACACCATATGTTTGTGTATACCCCTTTGCCACGAGCCTTGCTTTGTACCTTTCAATAGTCCCATCTGACCGATACTTTATCATGAATACCCAACAGCACCCTACGGATCTTTTTCCTGGCTGGAGTTTACACTTCTCCCAAGTTCCATTTTTTTCCAGTGAATCCATCTCGTCTTGCATCGCCTGTCTCCATTTCGGACATTTTTGTGCTTCCTGCACACTACGAGGTGTTTCTGTATTATGCACAGAAGCAATGGAACCTTTTGCTGCTACAGATAGTCTCCCCCTGACCAGATAGACACAGGATATCTAGAATTCCAAGGTCGATACTCCGGCTCATACCGTACTGGGGGAACTCAATGATTTCGTCTTACTGGAAGAATATATTTCTTAGAAACCGACTGTTCAGAAATGTCAGTAGTAGTATCAGGAGACACAACATCAAGAGATGGAGTACTAACCTCAAGAGGAGATTCGGGTGGCGTCAATTCTGAACTTGGGGCTGAGGCACTAGACTTTCCCCTGTTTTCTGAATGCAGACCGTTGGTTTGGCCTACTTTCTCTGTTGGGACCGCCGCAGGTGGTGCTGGACTAAAGAGTCAATCTAGTGAGTTATCCCTGTATGTCTCCCCATGACGACTAGATTGGTTTGGAAATAGTATTCAGTTTCTACGAAGTCATAGTCTATAGTGGTATAGATGCGTCGGGCAACCAGATCATAACATCGATAACCCTTTTTATTGACACCATATCCAAGAAAGACACATTTGACAGCACATGGTTGAAGCTTATGTCGGTGGGGTTTAGGTATATGGACATAAACTGTATATCCGAAGATCCGAGGGGTAAGAGAAAGTGTGTCGGGCACAATACATGTTTGATAAGAGTATCGAGTGGCGTGTGAAAGTCAAGTATTTTTGTGGGTAGACGATTCATGAGGTAGACAACGGTAGCAACCGCTTCAGGCCAATAGAATTGTGGTACATGGGATTCGAGGATGAGGGCTCTGGTAATTTCCAAGATAAATCGATTTTTCCGCTCAGCTACTCTGTTTTGTTGTGGAGTATCTGGGCAAGTGGTTTGGTGGAATAATCCATGTATTTGGAAAAATTGTTGCATCCGGGTGTTTATATATTCTCCTCCATTGTCGGGACGAAGAATCTGGATCTGAATTTGGTACTAAGTGTGTACAAGTTTGTAAAAAGCAGTAAACTTTTCAAAGACTTCAGATTTATTTTTTAGGAAGTATACTCATGTTATGCGGGTGCAGTCATCAATAAACAATAGGAAATATGCATAACCATTTGGACTAGGTGACGGAGATGGACCCCAAACATCTTAATGTATTAATGAAAAAGGAACATGTTTTCTTGTATCATTCAATGGAAACACTTTCCGATGGCTTTTTGCTAGTATGCACGTATCACAAGAAAACTGATAATGTTCAGGAAATAATTTAGGGAAAAGACGTTTTAGATACCCCCAGGAGGGATAACCCAGATGACGGTGCCATAGCCATGCTTGTCTGTCAATATTCCTATAAGCAAGCGCTGCCGCCCCATGTTGGTCCACTTTATTGACAAAGTAAAGTCCATTAAGCTCAGAACCACGCCCAAGAATTTTCTCCGTTCGAATATCCTGCAAGAGACAGAAGGAGGGATAGATGAGTACAGTAAACTGTAATTCTTTAGTGACATGGCTGATGGACAATAATTTATATGATAAGGTGGGAACATAAAGACAATTAGATAGTCAGAGAGAGGGTGAAATATTCACAGTCCCAGCTCCTTTGACTGGTGACTGCCCACCGTTAGCTGTTTGGATTAATGATTTTTTCGAATGTACCAAATTCTGGAAATCCGATGGGTCGTCAGTCATTGTATCATCGCACTGCAGTCAATAAGCCACTGTGAATTTTTTTCAGCAGAATTAGGTGTACCTGTGCACATTATATTTGAAATAAAATAGGGAAGCAAAGTGGAAGGGCAAATATGTCCGTTTGGGGTTGGAAGGGTTTTATATCCCTTCTCAATCCCCAACCGTCCTCCCGCCCTAATTATTCCTGCTGCCTTAATTATTTCGTCCGTCTCTAGTCTCTCTCTATTTCGTCTCTTACCTTCTTCGAAGCTGCCTTCTGCAACCTCCCCTACGATGACTACAAAGGCCGGCTCTTTGCTCTTCAGGGCTCCACTGGCGGCCTCTGTGCTGCCTATGGTTGTTCCAGCAACTGCTTTCTTGCCTTTTTTTGACTGTCTAGCCACCAGTCTGGATAGCCAATAATCTTGAAACATCCCTCCGCTGTGTGCTTTGTCCTGCCGCAAAAAGTGCATCGGAGGTGTGATTTGTCTTCTTCCTTCCAAAATGATTGGGCCAGAGCTCCTCCTTGCTGTGATGGCTCTGATCTTGCGTCTGGTTTGTGCGTGTTCCTCTGTGGAGCACTCTTTGTGGCTAAGCCACTTCCAATTCCTGAGGGGTTTTTCCCCGATGATGGTCCATCTCCTCTCATAATACTCCTTATGTTGGCTTCCCAGCAAATCTGAGAGTAGGCCTCTTCAACCGTTGGTAAAAGGTCCTATTTTAGCGAACCCCTCTTCTCAGAGTCATATTCTTCATTAATGGCTTGCAAGAAGTGGTTTAGTCTATTGTGCTGCTGTATCTGGTTGTATTTTACCATATCCGATGGGCATTCCATCGAGTTTGGCTGTCTCCGATCAATCTCTTTCCATAATACCTGCAACTGGCCGTAAATTCGCTCTAGTGACTGTGTTCCCTGACAGAGGCTATTTGCCTTGACTGTCAAGTCGTAAATATGAAGAGAATCCTTCCCTGCACCGTAAGTTGCCGCAATTCCTTTCCATAGATCCCACGCTGTTTGGAAATCTATGTACTAGTTCACCAAATCTGCGTCAATGTTCTCCAGTATCCATGTGATTACTGTGGAGTCGGCTTGACGCCATTTTGTGTATTTCAGATCATCTGTTGACGGGGGAGGGACTGTGATGTGTCTGAGCTTGCCTCTCCCATCAAGGGCTAAACTGAATAATTCCTATCATTAAGTTTCTTTTTCAGGCTTGGAATCTGACCAGAGAGATTTTCAGTGTAGTCGTTTTTGGCTGGTAAATTTCTGAGGAGTTCAAGGACTTGGGTTAGGCTGTATGTTTGGTTCTGAGCGGGTACCTCCTCGGCCGTGCCAGAGGTACTGGAGAGAGATGTTTGGTCCCTCATCCGTCCAGGTAAGGCTATGGTATATGATGAGAATGCGTTCTATCTGAGGTCGGATAGTGGCTCTGATACCATATTAAACAAATTTTTGATCAAATTTCTTGATGATTGTATTCATTCTTAGTTGTGCCTTTATATAAATACAATGGACTCCCTATACTAGAAAAGCATCAATCACTATCAACCGCTTTCCTTACAGGAGGGGGGTTTCTTATGTGCATTTTGTTGGAAGAAGGAACTCAAAGTAAAGATTCAAGCACAACTTTTTTAACTTTACCTTTTGTTAGGCCTGCCAATTATGGAACGCTGGTTTTAATGCAGCTGATTATTGTGGCAACCCATATGGTATGTATGCCTGTCTGTTCTAATTATCCTGTCTCTGTTATGGTGCCAAAGTGAATAATGCACATGAGACGGAAAAAAGTCAGTTCTGGTGATATGTATTAGGCACTGACTCTATCTGCTTATTGCTATTAAGGCTGGGCTAGGACTTGCTGATACTGACGCATGGTCTATAGTTGAGACTATTGCGGTGAAAAATTACATTGGATATAAGCATACGGTGAGTTAACTGCACCAACCTTTCTTTTCAGTTATCCCTTTTCCATGAAGTTGGTGCAGTGAGTTGTTCACCATCATTCTCGTGTTGGATGATTTTGTGAATTGGATTTTTTTTTTTTTTTGCATAACAATTGCTTAATCTTTGTATTATTCAAAAACATGACAAACAAGATTGTCAGCTAATCCCACTTGCTAAGGGGAATTCACTCTAACGCCATCTACTAGTATATTCTTTGATTACTAGTTCCCTTGCTTAGACAAGCACAATAACTTGACCTCAAACCCTCTTATCTTAACTCCTTGATAACTTAAATATTACTCACGCTCCCGTAGATTTTGGGCAGAGGTTAGATTGAACTTTGCTCGGATAACACCACTTCCATGAGGTCTGGAGACCTTTCCCTAAATGCAGCAGTAGTGGGACCCACTCTGCTTTATCCATGGAATTTAAATATTCATCTCGACCTTTCTCCCCCCAAGTATCTAGTTACTATATTTAGTTCTCTTGCTGTTTGTTTCTCCAGTGATAACTGTTGGATTCTTTCATATTTTGGATAAAGTTTATATCCCTGGCTATGAATAATTTCATCATCTACCTGCTGGATAACTTTAATCGCCATACGTATAGCTGTCTTGAACAAGTTGGCGTCTGAAAAAAATTCTCAATTGTTGTTTTCTGTTGATTTTATTGGGAAACCCTTATCTGCCATGATTTGAATAAAGTTGTCTCTTTCTGCTTCACCATCACTTGCTTTCAGATTTAAGATGTTTATGTCTCGGGGGCAAAAAGTACCTGAGAAAATAACATGCACAAGTTAAATATATGAAGGGTATCCCACATACAGATTAGAGTTTATTGTCACTTCAGCACATGATTATGAAATTTTTGTTTCGCTGGAAATATGTACCTTTCCAAAAAAAAAAAAAAAAGATATGATTTGTGAGCAGCAGTCCGTATCCCACTTTTCCCCACCGGAACAGAAACAATAAAAATAAAAAATGCAACTCACTTCATCTTGTCGGCAGCTAATGTGATGCAGCAGATATTCCTTTTCAAGGGCAGCACATGATTATTATGTGATTAATTCCTGGTTTGCTGCATACATTTTTTTTAAAAAAAATGCTAATTTTAACGAGAGAAATCAACGCATCAAGGGGATGCAACCAATACAATAGCCTCACTTGTAGGTGTACATGCCGACCTACATGTTCTATTTAGTAATATATAGCTATATTAAAACACATGAGCAACGCCTATCTCTAAGATATGTGAGTAGAGCTTATACATCACTCCATATACATGAGTGTATATTCTATTTACATCCCTAGATACAAATACTTCTCCTTCAAAAATATATTTGTTACGTCCTTGCTAGATAAAATATACTGTCGCAGCAAAGGTAATTTTCGCTGCCTTGGCTCTCAGTGCTTTTCCTTTGAGTCTTCTGATCCTCAGGCCAGTATTCTGTTTGTAGAGTGTAATAGAAGTGGAAGCGCCAGCCATGATGAGATAGGAAGCCAAATTCATTTTGTAGCTGAGCAGGAGAAGAAGAAGTGTTGCAGCGTCTCCTGTTCAGCCGAGCAGATGTGACATTCTCTGTGCTCTAAATAAGCCAGACGTTCCTTAGTGGCCAGTTTGTTGAGCCCAACAAGCCAGAGTATGAAGCAGTGTTTGAGGGTAATTGTTGTGTCCCAGACAATTCTGCTCCAGCTGACCTTACTGCACTTTTCTCTGAAATATTCATATGCCAAACAAGGTTAAAGAGCATCTTCCAGTGTCCATGAGGTAAATGTCTCTACTACCGAGTTGCAGGAGCCTTCCCTAGCCAACAACTGATCTCGGATCTCCATCAGTATCTTTAAGAAGGGTGAGTCCAAGCTGCGCCCCGTCATTGTCCACAACGTGCCTTGTAGTCTATACTTATGATTCATCCACCGCATCCAGAGTGTGTCTTTTTTGTGATGCAGATCCCACAGGTGCTTGGATAATAGTGCCAGATTCCATGCCTTCAGTTGGATAACTCCTAATCCCCCTTCTTCTTTGGGTAGGCTGACCTGAGATCAGGCAGCCCAGGCCTTTTTTGAGCCCTGTGAGGAACTCCCCTATAGGAAGTGCAGACAAATCATTTTTACCAGAGTCCTAACTTTTGAATGGATAGGTAACACACTAAACCAGAAACATTTCACTCCCTATAGAACTGACCTGATTAGTTGAAGTCTGCCAGCGTATGAGAGACTTGATGCGTTCTATAGTCCTACCTTGTCTAACATTTTTTTGATGAAAGATGCATAATGTGAGCTCTGCAGCTTCCGGCCTACTATAGGTATGCCTAAATATCTGAAAGGCATGGTTCCTTCTGAGAACCTATGCTGACCTACAGCCAGCTAGTTGGTCCACCAATGCCAGTGTGGATTTTGTCAGATTTGCTCTGAGCCTAAAACAGTCACGAAAATCGGCCAGTGCATTTATAATTTTCTTTACCGAGCTGACGTCACCTCTGGAGAATAGAATGAGATCATCCGCAAAGCAGAGATGTGTTATTTTCTGCTCAGCACAGCCAGCATGGTAATGAAACTCCTTATCTTGTCGCAGTCCATATAGCTGTAAAAATATGTAAAATAAGATTTGTTTATCCATGTAAATAGATAGAGGCTGGTCCACAGCAGGTAACCGTTGGTTACCTTTGTAACCGTTAGAATTCATTTTGTATATATATTAACTGAGGAGGAATAAACGTTTAAGGCTGGAAATCAGTTTTAGATTTCTCATTAATTGTTCTTCACTGTGTTTTTCAATCTTTTATCTTCTATCATTATTACAGCCTTGCAATTGGTTCATTATCAACTCCATTTATAAATTCTATATGGTATCAAAGCATAGGAGTAGAAATAAAATATATCTGTGTCTACTCCTTCTGCGAACTGAAGTTTGATTGAATCTACTGTTGTGGGAAGCTGTTTTGCTGATTGAAATTTACGAATATTAGAATTTCGTTTCTGTATGAAAGCAGAATGAGAAAAGATTCTACATATTCTTTCATGCATCTGCATATTCTTTCCTGCAGAAAGGTTGAAGAAAATGTAGGATCTGCAAGGCACCACTAGAAGGGGGGGTTGAATAGTGGGTGCGGAAAATGTGGTTTTTAAAATTTCTTTGAACCAAAAACCCAACTTCTGAAAACAGTTTCTGTTTTCAGGACCAGTTTTAAAACGTTTTGAAAACTAGGTTTCAGGTCTTCAAAAATTTTGAAATTTGGAGAGAACTTAGCCTCAGATGTTATGAGTGTCTCCTAAAAATTTCAGATTTAAATTCAACCTCTAACCCCTTGCAAATTCGTTGGTGGTCAGATCGCGCAAATCTGCCAGAACCGATACATTGATTTAAAAAATTAATTCCTATTTATACACAACTCCAAATGCTCTGAAAATTTAACCACTAACCCCTTATATGTTATATTTAAATGGGTTGAAACAGTTTTGAAAAATTCTTTTGGGAAGTTAGTCAAATACCATCAAAGTCTCAACCTTTGCAAGCCTGAAAATCAGACTGCACTAGTCTCAGAACTTTGGACGTTTGAATGACTTATACTTGTCCAAAAGGGTTGAAACTTGCGCCAAAAGAACCCTAGAACATGTGGTTATATTTTCTGAAAGTTTCGTGATTTTTGAAATTCGTTTACTATTTTTACGAACGTGATTAAAAACAGTAAACAGTGCTGAAACAGAAAATCAGTGCTGAAAGTAAATGACACTAAGAATTTTATACTGGTTCGGTTATCAACAACCTACTCCAGTCTTCAAGGAACACCTTCCTTGGTTCACACTAATCACTCAACTCAAAATCACCTTACCACAGGGTTAATAGAGTTACACCTAACTCCAACCCTTTACAAACCTTGTATAGTGAATACAATTTGCACGAACACCACCACCTCGCAAGAATGAAGATTGATCACACCTTGATCAATCTTTTACAAAGATAAAGAGTATGTGGTGGTATAATACAAGCCTATTAAAGGATTGAAAGATATGAATACAATAGGCTTTCAAGAAGAAATAAAGAAAGAGAATGTAGAAGAAGAAGGCTAGAACACTTTTGATCTTTGAACTTGCAACTCTTGTTCTTGTTCTTGTTTTGCTTTTCTTCCTTCCTTTTTAACATGTAATGGCCGACCCCTATTGCTCTTCCCCCTCTTGAAAATTGTCTTCTAAGTCCTTGGGAGAATGTAAGACATCATTGTGACATGGTCTTGCTTATTTGTCACCTTCTCATTGGATGATCACTTAAGCTTTTGCTTACTTGGCACTCATTGATTGGTTGGATGTTGTCATCACTTGATGACTAGACAAATCTGAGAATAACACTTAAAACATGTTCCAAAACAATCATAAAAACATTGCCAATTATCTCACAATCAATCCCACATAATTTGGATAACAAATTGGTCTCATTCATGACCATAAAATCGGCCAACTCATTCCTTCACATGCTGAAATTTTCAGCATGTGCAATATTCTAGACATATTCAAAATATTGCCATAGTAGTATTATATCAATCCCTTGAAAATGAAGAGCCAAATATATCACAATTAAGATGCAATTTTCGGCCACTATTCACATGTGCTGAAAATTTTCAGCATGTGTTGCATTTTTGAAATCTTTCCTTGTGTGTTGCCCCCTTCAAAGTCACCCATCATGTGTAGCTTATTTTCCACCAATTAAAATGACAAATAAGTGTCAAATAAGCTCCACCTAAGCTCCATCATGGCTGAAGTGGCGTGTGATATGGCATATACATGTGCTGAATTTATTTTTGCAAACTTTGTTAAATATTGCACATTTAATAATACACACATGTTATATTACAATCAGCCCTTAATTTAATTTTCTAGAACACTTTAAGATGTATAACATATGTAAAAAGTGTCTAGATACATGCCACATGATGTACCAAAAATGTTCCATGTGTTGTGTACGTAGAAAACCAAATTTTCGATATTTATCGATTACCCGATTTTTCTCTAATTTAAATTCCAACTTTTGCACATGTTATATATATTATGTTATACATAATATATAAAAAATATACTTTAAATCTCACCACTTGGCTGGTCTAAAATGGTACCATTAACATGTGACAAAATTAAAATTGGAATCTTCACATTTTGGCCTAAATGTGGAGTAATTTGTGTGTGCCAACATGGAAAGTATTTTTGGCTGAATATATCATGTATATCACGAAATTGACATCATATTTTGATGTATATGGGCTGGCCATTTATTTATGGCAAGTACGTGACACGTTGGCGAAGTTTCGGTATCGCCCGATACGACAAATTTCGGTTTAGAACCTTTTATCGTGTCGTATTTAATTTGTCATCACCATATCTTATATCATATGATATAGGACCTGAATATACTCATAAATATGAGTTAAGTATAGTGGTGTGACGTTAACGTACGTACGTAAAATATATAACGTGTCGGTAGTACGTTGGAATACATGTGTATGTGCCTTTTTCAAAAATTCAGAAAATATATGTAATATATATGTATATATGCGTGTGTAATTAAGGATGTGAGGAGGAGATATCTTTCCTTCCTTAGCTTTGTTGCCTTTGTGCCTTTTCCAAATGTGGCTTCCTTTAATGAACTACTTAGTTTATTAAACTAAGTACTTCACTTGATGAACTAGTTTAGTTCATTTATGATGGCACCTGAAAATAGCATAAACACAACAAATGTTTGTCATATGACGTAAGCTTTAACGCTTCATGGTTCGTTAGTACGGCAACATAATATATAAGCTAAGTAATGGCAAGATATCATGCATACATGTACACGTTTATATATATATCATGCACGTTTTATCTTATGCTCGTTTTTGTGCACATTTAATTCATGTATTTGAAAATCACTCAAACCCCTTTTTCTCTACAGAAAAGACGAATGTGTTAAAGTGCAGATAGTGGAAGAAGAAGGAAATTATTCAGTTTAAGACTGTCAAAATGGAATCCATGTAGCAAAGAAAGTGGAATCTGTGCAGAATAAGAACAAGTATAGGATGAAACACAATATTTTGTATTGCTGTAATTTTCATACATACACGACATATCCTACTTTCTCATTTATACACTTTTTCCTACCTATAATATGGAAAGTAATCAATCAAGGATTCCTAATCAATTAACATAATTGTGCTAATTAATTACAAGATTATATGCCATTAATTACAAAACTTATCCCATGAAATCTGGGATTCTAACACTCCCCCTCAAGTTGAACAGTGGGGTCAACAATGTTTAACTTGCACAGTACAGCATCAAATTTCCTTCCATTGACTGCCTTGGTTAACACATCTGCTAGCTGGTCTTCTGATCTCACAAACGGTAACTCAATCACCCCTCCTTCCAACTTTTCTTTAATAAAGTGCCTATCGATTTCAACATGCTTGGTTCGATCGTGCTGTACCGGATTTTCAGATATGCTGATAGATGCTTTGTTATCACAAAATAGAGGTGTAGGGAGTTTTATGCACATGATTTAAATCCTATCGCTCCCCCTTCAATTATGCATAAAATCAAAACATGAGTTTTAAATTCCGAGTCGCTCCCCCTTAATATATGCAATTAGTATCTCTCTCTCCCCCTTAAATCATGCTTTCTCTCCCCCTTTATTTTGAAAAGTAAATCAAAAGATGCCTGTAAATATGAAGAAGAAAAAAATCATGCAATTCATATAACGTGCGTTCGTAAGGGTTATTTATTCAACCCTTTGAAAATGTCCCTTTTGGTACCCACATTTGGGTGATCTTTCTAGGTCTTCCAAAAGGTGAGAGAGATGATGAGAACGCAACATAATATCCGTTGGGGGCAAATGCGTTTGGCCTTTGGCCAAGAATCCCATCATGCATATAGTACGGTTTTCGTTTTTGGTTTGCATGCACGGGGAGTGATCTAGATGCATTTTTATGATATGAATGTCGCATATGCATCAATGGCTTTCTATATGGCATGTGATTTCTCTTTGTATGATAAGAAGCACGATGAGATGAGATAAATGTTGTACTAGTCTTCTTCTCATATTTATACGGCACATAATTATACTTCGTATGAGATGAAGAAGAGATATGACGAGATGAGGGGAGAGGGGGTCTTTGCGTCACTTTAGGCGCTACGTATGCCGTTGATGTGTCTACTTTCTTAGACAAAACAAATTTGGATGGTTTAGATGATGCTTCGTTTGTCTCCATGTATCCTAATCCGGTTTTGTCACCATCATGCTTTTGTGATAAGATAATACGCTCTAGCATGTTAGATCCTGTATCAAATTGTTTCATCAATTTCTCTAAATCGGTATTCCTTGATTTTAAATTCGAAATCTCGGATTTCATTTCAGTGTTCTCGGATGTCAATAATGAAATTTCAGACCTTAATGAATTTATGATGCAAGACGACTCTTCTTTTGAATCGTTTAATTGAGCGACAAGATTTTCGTTAGAAGATTCTAACATCTTCTTGTCTTCAATTTATCGCTTCTTTTGTTTTGCAAGAGTTCAAGCAAACTTATGCAATTCAAGATATTCAACATATAAATCATCATAAGATAGTTTAGAATCCGAGTCAGAATCAGAATTTACCTCATTTTCAAATAGTGGATGCATTTGGCTTGACATACCTTCTTGCTCGGTTTTGTCGCTAGTGGTTGCCATCTCACACAGATTGTTGGATCTTCTTGTTGTGAGTGTTCCTGCTCTCTGATACCACTTGTAGGATCTGCAAGGCACCACTAGAAGGGGGGTTTGAATAGTGGGTGCGGAAAATGTGGTTTTTAAAATTTCTTTGAACCAAAAACCCAACTTATGAAAACAGTTTCTGTTTTCAGGACCAGTTTTAAAACGTTTTGAAAACTAGGTTTCAGGTCTTCAAAAATTCTGAAATTTGGAGAGAACTTAGCCTCAGATGTTATGAGTGTCTCCTAAAAATTTCAGATTTAAATTCAACCTCTAACCCCTTGCAAATTCGTTGGTGGTCAGATCGCGCAAATCTGCCAGAACCGATACATTGATTTGAAAAATTAATTCCTATTTATACACAACTCCAAATGCTCTGAAAATTTAACCACTAACCCCTTATATGTTATATTTAAATGGGTTGAAACAGTTTTGAAAAATTCTTTTGGGAAGTTAGTCAAATATCATCAAAGTCTCAACCTTTGCAAGCCTGAAAATCAGACTGCACTAGTCTCAGAACTTTGGACGTTTGAATGACTTATACTTGTCCAAAAGGGTTGAAACTTGCGCCAAAAGAACCCTAGAACGTGTGGTTATATTTTCTGAAAGTTTCGTGATTTTTGAAATTCGTTTACTATTTTTACGAACGTGATTAAAAACAGTAAACAGTGCTGAAACAGAAAATCAGTGCTGAAAGTAAATGACACCAAGAATTTTATACTGGTTCGGTTATCAACAACCTACTCCAGTCTTCAAGGAACACCTTCCTTGGTTCACACTAATCACTCAACTCAAAATCACCTTACCACAGGGTTAATAGAGTTACACCTAACTCCAACCCTTTACAAACCTTGTATAGTGAATACAATTTGCACGAACACCACCACCTCGCAAGAATGAAGATTGATCACACCTTGATCAATCTTTTACAAAGATAAAGAGTATGTGGTGGTATAATACAAGCCTATTAAAGGATTGAAAGATATGAATACAATAGGCTTTCAAGAAGAAATAAAGAAAGAGAATGTAGAAGAAGAAGGCTAGAACACTTTTGATCTTTGAACTTGCAACTCTTGTTCTTGTTCTTGTTTTGCTCTTCTTCCTTCCTTTTTAACATGTAATGGCCGACCCCTATTGCTCTTCCCCCTCTTGAAAATTGTCTTCTAAGTCCTTGGGAGAATGTAAGACATCATTGTGACATGGTCTTGCTTATTTGTCACCTTCTCATTGGATGATCACTTAAGCTTTTGCTTACTTGGCACTCATTGATTGGTTGGATGTTGTCATCACTTGATGACTAGACAAATCTGAGAATAACACTTAAAACATGTGCCAAAACAATCATAAAAACATTGCCAATTATCTCACAATCAATCCCACATAATTTGGATAACAAATTGGTCTCATTCATGACCATAAAATCGGCCAACTCATTCCTTCACATGCTGAAATTTTCAGCATGTGCAATATTCTAGACATATTCAAAATATTTCCATAGTAGTATTATATCAATCCCTTGAAAATGAAGAGCCAAATATATCACAATTAAGATGCAATTTTCGGCCACTATTCACATGTGCTGAAAATTTTCAGCATGTGTTGCATTTTTGAAATCTTTCCTTGTGTGTTGCCCCCTTCAAAGTCACCCATCATGTGTAGCTTATTTTCCACCAATTAAAATGACAAATAAGTGTCAAATAAGCTCCACCTAAGCTCCATCATGGCTGAAGTGGCGTGTGATATGGCATATACATGTGCTGAATTTATTTTTGCAAACTTTGTAAAATAGTGCACATTTAATAATACACACATGTTATATTCCAATCAGCCCTTAATTTAATTTTCTAGAACACTTTAAGATGTATAACATATGTAAAAAGTGTCTAGATACATGCCACATGATGTACCAAAAATGTTCCATGTGTTGTGTACGTAGAAAACCAAATTTTCGATATTTATCGATTACCCGATTTTTCTCTAATTTAAATTCCAACTTTTGCACATGTTATATATATTATGTTATACATAATATATAAAAAATATACTTTAAATCTCACCACTTGGCTGGTCTAAAATGGTACCATTAACATGTGACAAAATTAAAATTGGAATCTTCACATTTTGGCCTAAATGTGGAGTAATTTGTGTGTGCCAACATGGAAAGTATTTTTGGCTGAATATATCATGTATATCACGAAATTGACATCATATTTTGATGTATATGGGCTGGCCATTTATTTATGGCAAGTACGTGACACGTTGGCGAAGTTTCGGTATCGCCCGATACGACAAATTTCGGTTTAGAACCTTTTATCGTGTCGTATTTAATTTGTCATCACCATATCTTATATCATATGATATAGGACCTGAATATACTCATAAATATGAGTTAAGTATAGTGGTGTGACGTTAACGTACGTACGTAAAATATATAACGTGTCGGTAGTACGTTGGAATACATGTGTATGTGCCTTTTTCAAAAATTCAGAAAATATATGTAATATATATGTATATATGCGTGTGTAATTAAGGATGTGAGGAGGAGATATCTTTCCTTCCTTAGCTTTGTTGCCTTTGTGCCTTTTCCAAATGTGGCTTCCTTTAATGAACTACTTAGTTTATTAAACTAAGTACTTCACTTGATGAACTAGTTTAGTTCATTTATGATGGCACCTGAAAATAGCATAAACACAACAAATGTTTGCCATATGACGTAAGCTTTAACGCTTCATGGTTCGTTAGTACGGCAACATAATATATAAGCTAAGTAATGGCAAGATATCATGCATACATGTACACGTTTATATATATATCATGCACGTTTTATCTTATGCTCGTTTTTGTGCACATTTAATTCATGTATTTGAAAATCACTCAAACCCCTTTTTCTCTACAGAAAAGACGAATGTGTTAAAGTGCAGATAGTGGAAGAAGAAGGAAATTATTCAGTTTAAGACTGTCAAAATGGAATCCATGTAGCAAAGAAAGTGGAATCTGTGCAGAATAAGAACAAGTATAGGATGAAACACAATATTTTGTATTGCTGTAATTTTCATACATACACGACATATCCTACTTTCTCATTTATACACTTTTTCCTACCTATAATATGGAAAGTAATCAATCAAGGATTCCTAATCAATTAACATAATTGTGCTAATTAATTACAAGATTATATGCCATTAATTACAAAACTTATCCCATGAAATCTGGGATTCTAACACTCCCCCTCAAGTTGAACAGTGGGGTCAGCAATGTTTAACTTGCACAGTACAACATCAAATTTCCTTCCATTGACTGCCTTGGTTAACACATCTGCTAGCTGGTCTTCTGATCTCACAAACGGTAACTCAATCACCCCTCCTTCCAACTTTTCTTTAATAAAGTGCCTATCGATTTCAACATGCTTGGTTCGATCGTGCTGTACCGGATTTTCAGATATGCTGATAGATGCTTTGTTATCACAAAATAGAGGTGTAGGGAGTTTTATGTGCAAACCCATGTCTCTAAACAGTTTTTGAATCCACAAGACCTCAGTTATTCCTTTGGCGATACCACGGAATTCAGCCTCAGCACTGGACAAGGCCACAACTTTCTGCTTCTTGCTCCTCCATGTCACCAAATTTCCTCCCACGAGTGTAAAGTAGCCAGAAGTAGACTTCCGGTCTACTAAATTTCCTGCCCAATCAGCGTCAGTGTACGCCTGTATCTCCAAGTGCCCATTATCCTTGAAAACAATCCCTTTTCCTGGTGTGCGCTTTAGGTATCGCAAAATACGCATAACAGCTTCCATGTGGTGCTCTTGTGGATTATGCATAAACTGACTCACTACACTTACCGCATAGGCAATGTCTGGTCTCGTGTGTGCCAAGTAGATCAACTTTCCCACCAATCGTTGGTACTGACCTTTATCTGCAGCAGCTGCTCCATCAACGTCCTTAAGTTTATGATTGACCACCATCGGAGTATCACAGGGCTTACAATCAAGCATCCCTACTTCTGTTAGTAGGTCCAAAATGTATTTCCTTTGTGCTATATAGATTCCTGCCTTGGACCTCAAGACTTCAATTCCCAGGAAGTATTTAAGTTGTCCAAGATCTTTCATTTCGAACTTGGTGAATAAATGTTTCCGGAGTCTTGAAATTTCTTCTTTATCGTCTCCTGTAATAACCATGTCATCAACATATATAATTAAACATGTGGTCATACCTTGGCGGAGTTTGATAAACAGGGTATGATCAGCATTGCTTTGTCTATAGCCATCTTGTCTCATGACCTCAGTGAATCGTCCAATCCACGCCCGAGGTGACTGTTTCAACCAATACAAAGACCGTTTCAGCCTGCACACTTCTCTGTCTCTGAATCCCATAGAGTACCCTGGAGGTGGAACCATGTATACCTCTTCAGTCAGCTTACCATGTAGGAACGCATTTTTAACATCAACTGATGGAGAGGCCAGTTCTTAGTTACAGCAATGGAGAATAGTACTCTGATCGTATCGATACGAGCCACGGGTGAAAAAGTCTCCGAGTAATCAACTCCATATGTCTGGGTGTATCCTTTAGCTACTAGCCGAGCTTTGTAGCGTTCAATACTCCCATCTGCCTTGTATTTAATCGTAAATATCCATCGACATCCCACTGGCTTCTTTCCTGGAGGCAGGATGCACTTTTCCCATGTCCCGCTCTTTTCTAGTGCATTCATCTCGATGTTCATGGCTTCTTTCCACAGTGGTTGACTCTGTGCTTCTTCTACGGTTCGAGGTATCTTTTCTGAGTACAAAGACACAAAGAAACTTCGAGCTTGGTCAGATACATTGTTTAGAGAAATATTAACTGGATACCTGGATGATCTAGATGTCTGTACTGGTGAATATCGTTCGGGTGGTACTCCTCGCTTTGTCCTGGGTGGTAAAATCCTCCCTTGTGGTTGTTCATCGGATACCCCAGAAGGTTCAGGGAAGGTACCTGTATAGGGAGTAAGGGAAACATCTGTGGGAACATGATCAGGGTTAGGGTCAAGACCATTTACTGCAGAAATAGACTGTTCGTTATTTATATTACTTACCTCTGGCAGTGCATTCATCGGTGACGAATCAGTAGTAGTGGGTTCTGAAGCTGTTGACTGTACAGTATTGATGTCGTCAGCGCAGTCGGCGCCATCTACTTGCCGTGTTGGAACTGCCGTCAGACTCGTAAGTGATGGCACCAACCAATCAAGGGTTCCTTCATTTATACCATTTGAATGGGTCTCCCCCTGAACCCGAGAGTGGGTGGAATAGTAATACTCTGTTTCATGGAAAATGCAGTTCATGGTGACATGTATGCGGTGGGTGCGTGGGTTATAGCAGCGGTAGCCCTTTTGGGTAGTGGCATACCCAACAAAGATGCATTTTTCTGCGCATGGGTCAAGTTTAGTCCGGTCATGTTTGGGAGTATGAAGGAAGACAGTACACCCAAACACTCGTGGGGGAAGTGTAAAAATGGATGGGATAGTGTGTTGTGTTGACAAGGTTTGAATAGGGGTTTGGTAGTTCAGAGTTTTAGAGGGTAGGCGATTTATGAGGTAGGTGGCTGTAGACACTGCCTCCGGCCAGAAACTCATCGGAATCTTCGAGTCTAACATCATAGCTCGGGTCATTTCTAATAGTGTGCGATTACAACGTTCGGCAACACCGTTTTGTTCAGGTGTATAAGGGCATGTAGTTTGATGGATTATGCCATTGGTGTGAAGGAAGTCACTGAGATTTTTATCCAGATATTCACCCCCATTATCAGATCTGAGTATTTGTATACGGGTATCGAATTGAGTATGAATCATTTGATAAAATTGAACAAATTTATGGTAGACATCAGATTTTTGCTTAATAACATAGAGCCATGTCATTCGCGAGAAATCATCAACAAATATCACATAGTATTGAAACCCAAGAGGTGTAGTATATGGAGAGGGGCCCCACACATCAGAGTGAACTAAGGTAAACATACGATCAACCCGAGTATTATTAGACACGTAAGATGCACGAGTTTGTTTCGCCCGGAGGCAAGTGTCACAATGGTAATTATTTGGTTTGGAATTAAATAAAGTAGGAAACAAGTGTTTCAAATAGTAAAATGATGGATGCCCTAACCGGCGATGCCATAACCATACTTGCCGTTCAGCTGTCCCGGTGGCAAGATTAGACTGTCCCTGTTGCGCAACAACATCAACAAAATACAGCCCTTGGCGTTCAGTACCACGCCCAATGATTGCCCCCGTATGAATGTCCTGCAAGAGACAAAAAGTAGGATATAACATAACAACACAGTCTAATTCTTTAGTAACATGGCTAAAGAAAAAAAGAAAAAAAAAATTTTTTTTTAAAACACAATATTTTGTATTGCTGTAATTTTCATACATACACGACATATCCTACTTTCTCATTTATACACTTTTTCCTACCTATAATATGGAAAGTAATCAATCAAGGATTCCTAATCAATTAACATAATTGTGCTAATTAATTACAAGATTATAATATGCCATTAATTACAAAACTTATCCCATGAAATCTGGGATTCTAACAGAATCCACATAGCAAATTGTAGCACTGCAGCAATCATGTCGGTCCCTACTATCTCCCAAATTTTGATGAAAAACTGGAAAGAGTAGCCATAAGGACCAGGGGCTTTGTCTTTCCTAGTGGAGTGCAGAGCTGTTTTGATCTCGTAGTCCTGTACTAGGACTATTAGTGAGTCAGTTTGCTGTTCAGATAGCCTTAGCCCACTATTCAAGACTTTTGGTCTGGTGGAATAGGCTGGCTGAGCTGAGCCAAGTAGGTCGGTGTAGTAGGATACAAACTGCTGAGCTGCTTGCTCAATAGACGTAGACATAGTGCCATCGTTGAGCTGGACTCCAGTGATACTATTCTTTACCTTGTTTCTTTTAATTATGGAGTGGAAAGAATTTTGTATTCCTGTCACTAGTAATTAAATAATTACCTTTGATGAGCTGAGCAAAGAATTTCCTTTTAGCCTCCAAAAGGTTGAAGGTCAAGTGTCTTTGTTTCTATAGCTTGTTCTTCCAGTCTGGTGTGCCCCTTTGTCCTTCTAGGTGCTCCTGCATGTGTGCTCTTCCATTGCCTGGTCAGATCTGCTAGAGATGTGCGGGAAAGATTTCTTGTTTAGCTCTCGGATGGGGTCTTTCAGGGCTTTTAGTGTCCTGCATATCTGAAACATGGCTATGCCATGGATCCGTTGACTCAACAGTTGATGTGAATCGTGGATTCCATCATTTGGACTCTAGACCTATGACAAGAAAACAAGCTAGGGAACTTGAGATTGACATTGCGAACTTCTTGCGTAGGCATGTGCAAGACGAGCCAAACGTGCGTTGGATTCATTTTCTTGAAACTAAGCATTTTTAGTTAGTCTTGCATAATTGTGTTTGCATGTGTGTTTTCTATTTTCTATTTTATATTTTCTATTTTCTATGTTTATTATTTTTGTTACTAATGATTTTGTTTAGTTTTTTTTTGTTTTTTCGGAAAGTTGATAGGATGAAGAGAATGTTTTCTAAAGGATGATGTCTTGAAAACACAAAAGGAAAGCCTAAAATTCAGCAACCTAGGGCTGGCCAAAAAGGGAGGAAAAGAAGGAGAATTCAATTCAATTCCAAGTACAATCAAGATAAGATTGCAATCAACTTTTTGAAGATTGAGACAAGATTAAAATTGATCTCCAAAGGATACCAAAGAAGGCAAAAATCTACTGCCTTAGTAGAATAAGAGAATATTCTATTTTCAAGATAGAATTTTTAGGTAGATTACCATTTATCTCCTTTTAAACTTTTGGTAGATTTTAGGATAGAGATTATCTTTCCTTTTTGATTTGTTTTTGGCTGAAATTTTCAGTTATATTATGACCTAATGTAGTGCCCCGTCCCGAACCAAGGGTCAGAACCGGTACGCCCGCCGTATTCCACTAAGGGATATACAAGGCGTCCGTACGAATCCCTGCACTTATTAAAACGACAGAGTATTCGATTGCGGAAACGAAATAAATCAATTCTAAACCCTAAATCGAAAGTAAAATTCCCAAAATCATATATAGTCAACATCAAGTCAAAATCCCCTAAACGACATAGTAAAGTGCGTAAAATGAAATCCCTAAGCTAAGTCCTCAAATGAAATAATAAATAAAATAAAACTTCCTCCTTTCTCGATCATCGGTCATCAACCAGTCTCTACGTGTCCCAATGTGCCCATTCAGAGTTCTCTCCAACCCATATGTAATCATACCCTGAATCGTCTGCAATAAAACAAAACGAACAGTGTGAGCGACAAAAACGTCACTCAGTAGGAACCCTTCCTGCATCGGCCCTGTGAGATCATAAATGCTAGGACAGTAGTGAAATACATATAAGTACGGTAATACGAAAATAGACTGTCCACGTTTTCACAAATACGTATAACGATCATAACTTCTTAAAACAATCAAAACGCATAATCATGCGAAATGAACGTGAAATGCAATGTCACATACATGATGCATGATAGCCTACATTCTCGGAAACATACATACTATCGTGCAATGCATGACCCTGAGACCTAACAGAACGGAACGGAACATAACGGAACAGATATACGACTTAGGTCTCGCATATCCTAACAGAACAGAACAGATATGCGACTTAGGTCTCGCATAACCTAACAGAACAGAATAGAATAGATATGCGAGTTAGGTCTTGCATACCCTAACGGAACAGAACAGATATGCGACTTAGGTCTCGCATACCTTAACAGAACAGAACAGATATGCGACTTAGGTCTCGCATATCCTAACAGAACAGATATGCAACTTAGGTCTCGCATACCTTAACTGAACAAAATGGAACAGAACAGAATATATCATATATGCAATGTCGTGATGCATGAATGCACAGAAATCATATTCGAAATCCTTCATTTACTTTCCTTTTTCCTTTTCTTTTTTCTTTTCTTTTACCTTTTCTTTTCTTTTTTTCTTTTCTTTTTCTTTTTCTTTTCCTTTTCTTTTTACACTCTCAGTATCCCCCCTGAATTCCCTGCAAATTCCCAACTTCCTTCCCCTGTCAGTTCTTTCGCCTTTCCTCCCCCCTCACCCACTCCCCTCTCCCCTTCACCCTTACACCAGCCTCCACTCCTTCACCCCCCCCGCTCCCAGACCGCACCCCCTCCCTCAGCCCCCTCCACCTACAACCCCTCTTCCCCCTAACCCCTACCCCCAGACGCACCCCACTCTCAACCCTATCCCCTAGACGCACCCCCACATCAAGCAGCCCCCTCCTGACCAGCCCCACCATCCCCCAGCACAACCCTCTCAGCCGCCCCACCCTTATTACTCCATCCATCAGCACGTGGTCATAGCCCACCACCACCGGCCACGCGCTGCCGGCACAAACACTTCTTCCTACGATTCCGGTATTCACACGCACATCAAAAATCAAATCTTTTTTGAGTTTTCATACGAAAATAGCATCATACATATATATACATATACGATCATATATACGGACATACCATTCATCACATATGTATATAATCTAATAATCAAGCATCTATACAATCACTAATACTAATGCATGATCTCGTTTTCATAGAGAAATTATAGATTATCGTTTTTTACATTCAACGGATGTTAAGGGGGCACCTACTTGGTATTTGATACGCATTTGCAAGGCTTGATCGATACGGTGGTGCTCCTTCTACCCTCCTAAAGTGGCGGCCTTGATGGAGCAGGGAGAGGATCGCTCTCTTTTTTTCTGAGGACGCCATTTGTGAGGGGAGTGAGGAGTATAAACATGGTTTAAATAGATATTTGATTAGGGTTTAGGGAAAATTTTCCTAATCAAATTAGGTTTTCTAATTAATTAGGCCCAATTGACCTTTTTACCCTTATTAAAAAAAAGGGTATAACATTCTCCCCTCCTTACAAAAAATTTCGTCCTCGAAACTTGTATGTTACGTAATCGGTAACTTAGTATAGTCCTACATAATTCATTTACCTAGATCACGGCCGGACTTAGTATCCCTTGCGTATTTCGATTTGTTATCCATTTCACTTTCTCGATACAGGATTAAGTCCTCAAATCATTCAGTGTGTATATACATAAGGTAATCTTTAAATCTATTGTCCTTCGCCTGATAGATCGTAACCTATTCTTTCTATAGTTCTCGAATCAACCTTAAGTGTGTCATCATTATACTGGCTTCATAACTTAATCGTCGGTCTATATTATACTTATATTTGCTATCATGAGTAACCCTCTAAAATCATTTCTTAGGTGTAGTATAATCTTTAACTTAATACCTTGTTCACAAAACTCATCCCTGAAGCTTTAATACTCTAGCACGATTTCACTTAGTCATCACTAGCATCTCACAAGATGATCTAGTCCTTATAGGGTTCAATCCTTACTTAATTCTCTATAATTAGTGCTTACAAACTTCTACTTATACCACTTGACGTGTATCATTCAACTTACCGGATTCTTAAACTTATCACATATGATTCATCTTCTAGATAAACATCCTTTGTGTACGCCAATATGGTAATCGTTACCCTTCCTTAATACAACAAATTCTTCAAAATCAATTATTATATACTTACGAACTAACTTTATGATCATGCTCTTAATTTCTCTAAGATATCGTCAATAGCCTAGTATACAAAATATGTGTATGGACATATCTTTCTTCAAGTTAAAAGGAAATAGCTTACGTAACTATAATTTTGAATATAGCTTTAACTATTTAAAATACTGAACCTTCTAATTTTTGTAAACACAAAACTCAAGTATCATAGATTTGTTTTCGAAATGCGATATCTCAAATGACCACTTTAAAAACGATAATATAACTTTTTCCCAAGGAATTTTGGTAAAATTGCGTCGAAACAGTTGAAAACTCAATAATGTAAGGTTTTATGGAACGATTTGAATACAGTACCTTCCGTTTTCAAAAGTAGGTATATATTTTGAAATCTACCCCCTTTTTTCCACCAAAAGTTAAGTAAGTTCATCGCAAGCGAGTAAATAACTTCGAAAATATTTGAACGGTTAAACTGCTTGCGGTATCGATAGTCGTCAAATTAAATGAATTTTGACTAAAAATAAATTTAACAAAAACAGAAATTTGAAATATTCTGTAAGAAATATATATAAACAAATCGTTTTTGCAAGAACATCAATATTTTAAAAGTTTTCCCCTTTTCAAGGTCGTCAAAAGAATTTAATTTTTTTAGGCTGATTTACAAGTACGGAGACAAAAACTAGCCTCGTAAAGTTTAGTAGACTATATAACGAAATATGACTTAATAGGGTGTTTTCGAAAATAAAATGTCTTCTGAAGCCCCTGTAAAATATAGGTATAACTCGGTGTACGTGCTTATATAAAATATTTATCTGCTAGAGAGATAATAGTCCAATATTTTGTATAGTTTCTATAATCCATCATTATTTTCAAAAGAACAATCCGTCTATGTATCGTTTCTTATAAGTTTAACATTCGCCTACTATGATAAGATCCCTAACTTAAATTGTCCAATGCTAGCGTGGCACACTAAATATTTATCAACTTAAGATCTTCTAATTCACCATGCTTCCACGCGCCATACTGATCCACTGTATTTCTTTACTTGGTTATTTGAACCGCTAATTATCCTAGTTAAATCGCACTTGAACAAGCAACCACTACTGGTTCATGCTTACTCTATTTCAATTCAAGCCTACTAGATTCAAACCAAATGTTCTGATGTCAACACCTTAGCCCACATTTTGTAATGATATAGTATTCCAAGGCACATACTGTAGTCGATTCTTACAAGTCGCTATTGTTCAATTCCTCTAATAAGACTAATATCGTCAACCTATTTTGATTATCCTACATTCAATATCTTAACCCTAGACTATACATTCCTTTCTACAATATCCTTAACTAAACTCTACTGATTATAACGCTAATCGCGATTTAGTTTCTATCATTCTACTATAAACCATCTATTCGTATTTATTATACAGCTATAATTCATTTCTTATTAGCTATGGTCCCAACTTCAACCTAAGCCTACTCTGATATTATCGTCCAAGTAGCGATATGGATCCGCTTTACCTTACCCTAATGGTACCGAGTACCGTGTTGCAGTTATGATAAGGCAGCCGAGTTACCACCTGACCCATTAATATGTTACCCAACGTTTGTAGTAAGGTATTCCGGTTAACATTGTAATTCATTCAAATCAATTGTATCGTATTCAACTAGGGTTACTAAGATCACGGTTTAGAGAGTTATGATCAACCTTAGATAAGGGAGAATCGTATGAGATATCCTAGGTATACATGTTTCAAAACCGATCGACTTCTTAAATTTAAGATCATAACTTATTTCTAGGATCGTTCTTAACATCATCATTTCTTAAGTCTAAGATCACGTCTTATTTCCAAATCATAATTAGTACCTAATCAACACTTATTACTAAATCACTACTTATGTCTAAAGTCAACTCTTAATCGATGTCGTTACTTATGTCTAAGATCATGACTTATAATCAGGATCATCGCTTATAACTGAGATCAGTACCTATGTTCATGATCATCACTTATATTCAAATTGTCACTTATGTCTATGATTGTGACTTAGAGGTAAAATCGTAACTTATTTTCTAATATCGTGGCCTAATTCTACATTTCTGACGTGGATCTAGAGCCATGCTCTGAAGATCGTACTATCGGCACGTAATACGTCTTGGACTCATTCTGAAATTAGATCCAAGTAATCGGCGATGTCAGTTGTGCTGCACCGTCACTCCTCCGCATCCACGTGTAGAAGAATCTCAAGTCTGAGTGCGATGGTGGTGGAGCCTGTGGCTGCTGATGTTGTTGCGCCACAGCTTGGGCCATGACCTGTAGTGCGTAGGTCAGGGCCTAGGAAAGCACAACCTGCAGTGGGGCCCCATTCTCAGAGTGGTTCCCATTGCCGTTCCTACCGTTCTCTTCTCGACGGCGTATTTACTACGACAAGGAAATTTCATTTTTTTTGTCAAGGGCATTTTAGAAAATATATAAATTTAAGATACAGAAAACAGTCAAATACAGACAAATAAAAACAAAAATAAAAACCAACCGTGCCCCCAGTCCGATCATCACTTAGTCTAAATCAAACCTATTCTAAGATCAAACTTAGTCTCGGATCATAGCTTACGTCTAGAATCAAACTTAGTCTCAGATCACAGCTTATGTCTAGAATCAAACTTAGTCATCACAGCTTATGTCTAGAATCAAACTTAGTCTAAGATCAACTTACATCTACGATCGAAACTTAAGTCTATAGTCATGTCGTACGTCTAAGATCATTTCTTAATTCTACGTTTTCCGCAGTAGATCTAGAGCCTCGGCTCTGATACCACCTGTAGCGCCCCGTCCTGAACCCTAGTGTCAGAACCGGTACGCCCACTGTATTCCATTAAGGGATATACAAGGCGTCTGTACGAATAACTGTACTTATCAAAACGACAGAGTATTCGATTGCGGAAGCAAAATAAATCAATTCAAAACCCAAAATCGAAAGTAAAATTCTCAAAATCATATATAGTCAACATCAAGACAAAATCCCCTAAACGACATCGTAAAGTGCGTAAAATAAAATCCCTAAGCTAAGTCCTCAAATGAAATAATAAATAAAATAAAACTTCCTACTTTCTCGATCATCAGTCATCAACCAGTCTCTACGTGTCCCAATGTGCCCATTCAGAGTCCTCTCCAACCCATATGTAATCATACCCTGAATCGTCTGCAATAAAACAAAACGAACGGTGTGAGTGACAAAAACGTCACTCAGTAGGTACCCTGCCTGCATCGGCCCTGTGAGATCATACATGCTAGGACAGTAGTGAAATACATATAAGTACGGTAATACGAAAATAGACTGTCCACGTTTTCACAAATACGTATAACGGTCATAACTTCTTAAAACAATCAAAACACATAATCATGCGAAATGAACATGAAATGCATGATAGCCTACATTCTTGGAAACATACATACTATCGTGCAATGCATGACCCCGAGACCTAACAGAACAAAACGGAATAGAACGGAACATATATGCGATTTAGGTCTCACATATCCTAACAGAACAGAACAGATATGCGACTTAGGTCTCATATATCCTAACAGAAAAGAACAAAACAGATATGCAACTTAGGTCTCGCATACCCTAACGGAACAGAACAGATATGCGACTTAGGTCTCGCACAGAACAGAACAGATATGCGACTTAGGTCTCGCATATCCTAACAGAACAGAACAGAACAGATATGCGACTTAGGTCTCGCATACCTTAAAAGAACAGAACGGAACAGAACAGAATATATCATATATGCAATGTCGTGATGCATGAATGCACAGAAATCATATTCGGAATCCTTCATTTACCTTCCTTTTTCCTTTTCTTTTTTCTTTTCTTTTACCTTTTCTTTTCTTTTTTTCTTTTCTTTTCTTTTTCTTTTCCTTTTCTTTTTCCACTCTTAGTATCCCCCCGTGAATTCCCTGCGAATTCCCAACTTCCTTCCCCTGTCAGTTCTTTCGCCTTTCCTCCCCCTCACCCGCTCCCCTCTCCCCTTTACCCCAACAACAGCCTCCACTGCTTCACCCCCGCTCCAAGACCGTACCCCCTCCCTCAGGCCCCCGCCACCTACAACCCCTCTTCCCCCTCAGCCCTACCCCCAGACGCACCCCACCCTCAGCCCTACCCCCTAGACGCACCCTCACATACAGCAGCCCCCTCCTGACTAGCCGCACCACCCCCCAGCACAACCCTCTCAGCCGCCTCACCCTTATTCCTCCATCCGGCAGCACGTGGTCATAGCCCACCACCACCAGGCATGCGCCGCTGGCACAAAACACTTCTTCCTACGATTTTGGTATTCACACGCACATCAAAAATCAAATCTTTTTCGAGTTTTCATACAAAAATAGCATCATACATATATATACATATACGATCATATATACGGACATACCATTCATCACATATACATATAATCTAATAATCAAGCATCTATACAATCACAAATACTAATGCACGATCTCGTTTTCATAGAGAAATTAAATATTATCGTTTTTTACATTCAACGGATGTTAAAGGGGCACCTACTTGGTATTTGATACGCGTTTGCAAGGCTTGATCGATGCGGTGGTGCTCCTTCTACCCTCCTAAAGTGGCGGCCTTGATGGAGCAGGGAGAGGATCGCTCTCTTTTTTTTCCTGAGGATGTCGTTTGTGAGGGGAGTGAGGAGTATAAACGTGGTTTAAATAGATATTTGATTAGGGTTTTTTAGGGAAAATTTTCCTAATCAAATTAAGTTTTCTAATTAATTAGGCCCAAATTGAACTTTTTACTTTTATTAAAAAAGGGGTATAACACCTAATGTCCGCAGACCACTACCACCTTTTGATCAATAAAATTTTGTGTGTTTTCATCTCCAAGTGAGTGAAACTTTGTCTTCTTGATTTTGCACTAAAACTCAAGCTAATATCTCTCAATCTTGAGCAAATTGAGGGTGATTGCCAAAGATTAAAGTGACCGTCTAGGAGGGCCTTGAAGGTTTGCCTATCAATGCACACTTGAATCTAAGGTGTTTGCTTAAGCCGGCAATTTCTACACAACGGAGGCAAGGAGAAGTTTACTTCTTTGTGCCTAAACCCTTGTGAAAAGGTTGTTGCAGGTGGAAGAGTAGATCCTAATCTTGTCAACTTGCATCAATGGTACGCTGACCAGAGGAAGAAATTCCTCTTGGTAAGTCCACATATTGAAGAATTTGAAGGAACTCTTGACTGTTGTGCTGGAGCTGTCAAGACTGAGCATAGCAAGTGAATGGTCAAAAAGACATCCAGCAGGATAGACCTTAGCCATGGGGTTTGTCTTCATAAATTCATTGTTGGTCATAACTCTGTACACACGAGATTTGACAATGCCGTTATCCCATGTGTGGAAACAACCAGACGAGATGAGCTCCATTAAGCCGCTTTGAAGGAAGCTGCTGAATTGGTCCTGAAGTTCATAATTCGTAGTCGCCATGCCCCCTATCCTTTCTTCTGCACTTAAAATGCGGTTGAAATCGCCTTGGACAATCCAAGGTTCATTTAGTGCTTGGCTATGGGTGATGATAGAGTTCCATAATAGTCGCCTATCAACAAACATGTTAAATCCATAGACAAATATGACTTGTAGTTTCAGACCAGTTACCAGAGATGCGATTCTACAATGCATATTCTGAGGATCAGTTGAGATGACCTAGACAGCAACTGAGGACAAATTCCAGCAAACCAAAATTCGCTTGCCCGTATGAGAGTCAAAATTATTTACAAACTCCCATTTTACAAACTTTTGCTTAAGAGAAAGTTACATCTTGTCATTCAATTTAGTTTCTAATAATCCAATGATATCTATTTTGTGCTTATTAACAAAATTATAGACACCGCTATGTTTTGAGGGCTTATTACATCCCCTAATATTCCAAAATCTTATTATCATTGAGGTAGGTGTTTGGTCGTACCTTGACCTTGCCTTGAGGTGCCTTGAGTTGTTTCCTCAGTGCAAGCGCCTTGGATTTCGACACCACCTCAGTGAACCCATCGTGGAGAAGAGAGTTGATTCTCTCCACATGGTGTTCCACATAGACATTATGTTGTTGACCCTAACTGAGCACCTCTGAGTTGAGTTCAGCTAAGCCATTTGTGATCGCCATTATTTGATTAGAAGTGTGTGGCTGGGCTGAGGTAGAAGGCCATGTTGAGCTGTTAATGGCCGGCCGAGCTGCGCTAGAGGACGGCCAAGATGTTTCAGGTAGTGTCTTGGTTGGGGCTGAGGCACTGTGTTGCTGGACCGAGCTGAGCTGGATCCAGGTCTGGAGGTTTTTTTATGGGAGAGATGGGAGCAAGTGCTAAGAGTTGCAGATGAGCTGGTGTGGTATTGGCCAAACTGAGCTGATTTGTGTGCAGTTCGGCCTTCGTAAGGGTTACAGTTTTTTGTGGCCCAGCTTGTTTATGGGACTTTGCACTGTGGCCGAGCTGCCTGCAGTCTCTGTAGAACATTGGCATTTTCTCGTACTCCACCTTTTGTAATACAGTGGTGCCACTAGAGAGCATCAGCTCCATCGAGGTCAGCAATTCTTTGCTGAGATCAATTTCGGCTAGGGCATGCGTGTAGTTCCAAGTGCTTCTGTTTGCAGTCTGTTGGTCGGTGTAAAGCGATATGCCAAGCTGCGAGCAGATGCCTGAAAGTACTTGATCTACCAAGAGCGTCACAGGGAGGTTAGGAAATTTCACCCAAACTGCGATCTGGGTCATTTCCATAGCCCCAAATGCGAAGTTGGGTATTTTCTTGAGGACGAGAGACCTGCCATATACAAAATATGGGCCAACACAGAGCAATTCTTCCATCTCTTTGACAGATTCGAACTTGAAGATTATCCATCCAAATGCATGGAATTCCACTTTGCGTTTGACCTTTCATGTTTTGGAAAGGTTGCGCACTGCTTGCCTTCTTGGAAATTTGCTGACGAAACAACCAACAAGGCAGCAATCTACTTTCTCATCATTTTGGAGCTCGTCTATGTTGATGTGCACCCTGCCGGGAATAAACACTTTTACCTTCTTGAGCCTGAGTCCATGCTCAAGTCGTCTGTCATTCACAAAGAGGGAGTTCCAAGGTATGTGTGGCATTGGCTGAGTGGTGGTTTGAATTTTTTGGGCGGGAGGAGTGGTGGTTTGAATTTTTTGGGGCTGGCTTGCTGCCTTTGACAGTGCCAGGTGTCATAATTTTACTGCGTGTGGATGAGAGTGGTAGTGGAGGGGTCACGTGATGGAGACAGGTTGGCTGTTAGCCTTCTTGTGTTGTCACATCAGTCAGGGCAGTTTTTTGGTTGGGTCTCTCTTTCTTCAACCTGTTCTTCTAGGTTGTTCAAAGTCAAAGGTTGAGCCGCAGCCCCTTCCAGCTCATTCAATGCAAAAATAACTGCCTTGATATGTACAGATTTAGAATTTCCTCATCTGGTGTCTCTGGCATCTTCCTCAGCCTTCGTGGCTGAGCCTTCATCCTCAAAACTGTCATGAAAGTAGAAAGAGTCATTATCTTCAGAGCTTAAGTTTTTGTAGAACCCAGTCTCGTTGGCATTTTTGTTTCCACAAGGGCTCTGACCAAGCCCTTCTATATTTGTTGCCTCTTGAGCATAGCAGCTTTGTCGTTTCCTGTCTGCAAGCCTTGGGGAAACTGCAGCTTATAATGGAGCTCGATGTTGAGTTTGTATGTTTTTTGGTCGCAAGCTTCAGCTTGACTGTAGATTTTGCTGCTTTAGTTTTGGGCATGTTTGAATAGCTTAATGAAAGAGCAGGCTAAGAGGGAGAGGTGAAGGTGAGATGGTAAGAGCAGAGAAGAGTTTGGTGATGGGCAAGGTTTGCAGGAATAGAGTGGTTTCTTTCTAGAGAGAAGGCAGAGAGTTTTTCTCTCTACACGCAATTTTTCCTTTGCTGCATACATTTTTTGTCACAGCGAAATGCATTCCGTCCATGCATGCCATAAAAAATTCCAAGCAAAATCACTTTATCATTTTGCTCATGCATTCTCTTGATAAATTTGTTTTTCTGTATCTGTGACTCAGATAAAACTCCGTTGATATTTCTCTCGCATATGACAAATATGTATTGGTTACTGGGAATCTACTCTGAAGTCCCAATCCCGGACAACATATGGTTTGTTGTCCCAACGTTCCCAAGATGGTGCTAACGAAACATAGCAACCGAGCAACCGAGGCATCTGGTGTTGGAAGGAGCTGGGCCCATCGCATGTTTAGCAGAGATAGTGCATCGCGTGGGAGCACATTTCGCCGCAAGTGGTCTTCTAATAGTGGTAAGCATAAATGTCCATGAAGCTGATGATTATAGTTTTTGGAGTCCGTAGTTTTATGACTGCTCCTTTTACAATTCCATGTGCAGGCAATTTAGAACTACCTGGAGCTGCACAAAAGAAAATGAAAACAAGTATCCGCACACTTAGGGGTCATACTGGTGCATTTACTGCTCTCCATTGTGTTACACGAAGAGAAGTGTGGAACCTTGTTGGTGACCGTGAAGATGCAGGTTTCTTTAGAAGTGGAAGCACTGACTGCAGGGTATGTTATTGGTTAATTTTATGGTGTAACTTGAACAGTTTGCTGAAGTATAGTTGCAGATCTTCTTATTTTGTTTTATTATTGTATGAGTAAATTTTTCCACAGAAAGCAATAGAATAATGTTGTGTTGTTGTATTGTTTGAGTAAATTTATGTCATCTCCTTTTATTGTTCCCGTCTTCACTTTTCACTTATTTCACTTTCTTTATTTTCCTTAAAGTGATAAAGGCACTTTTGCCTTTCAAGACATAGTTTGACATGGTGCCCTTTAGTTGCATAATGAACTTGAACTGTGCTGTCTTTCTGTTCTAATTGTTTTCCATGACCATTTATTCTCTCTTCTCTGATAAGAAATATGCAACATCTTTTGTCCTAACTATTAATTTTGCTTATGACGACTGAAGTATTTGAGTTTTTGTGTTGCTGGTGGATTATTTACCAGAGTACAGGGGCTATTGATGATTACAAAATTTGAGAGCCCCCGGATGTACTTTTTTAGATAATTCGCCACAAATTTATGCAATTCTGCATTAGAAAAAAAAAAGTGAACTATCTTATTATTTTATTTTATTGCAAATTGCAGATTAAGATATGGGATCTCATTCTTCGTGGTTCGGAACTCAGGTCAAGTCTGCAAGGCCACACAAGGTGGTTTTTCTATTCTGTGTTTCCTAGTGTTTTTCCCCTTCGCCAGTTAATATCTTTCTCTACTCTCTCTCTTGTTTTCTTCTTCTTCTTCTAGTTGTTATTATTTATTTTATTATATTTTACTCTTGTTGTTGTTGTTGTTATTTCTTGGAGATGTTTCCGTTTCCTGATACTACTTACATAATGGTGTTTCCATTTTCTGGTGCTACCAACGTAATGTTGTTTCAGTCTCTTGGCTGACTTGTCACCTATTTGGTTTCTGATTCTGATTGCTCTTTAATACAGAACATTAGCTCTGATTGAGGGAAGATGGTACCGGGATCTGATGATCAGACTGTGCTCATATAGGACAAGCAGACACCTCAGCTGCTTGAAGAGTGAAAGGGTATGCACGTGTATGGATGTTGCTTCCTTCTTTCATTTTTGTCAAATAATTTTATGGGTGTAATCTGGTCCTTCTACCTAACTGCGTTCTATTTTAACATAGCGCTGTATATTATTGGGCAAAGATGGGTCCTCCTAAAGCATAGTTGTAGTTAGCCTGAAGCAATGGTGTGGCAAATTGTTGAACTTCTCTACCCAGTCTAGGATTTCTTGTACTTCCTGAATTTTCCAGTGTTTTATGGAACCATAAAAATGTGGGACGTAGGGACGGACACCTGCGTTGCCACTGTGGGTCATTGCTGTTATAATAGTTTGTAAAGGCAATAGAATGAAGAATGGATGTTTGAGATCAAAGATGAAGGTGAAGTGGTGTTGGAATAAGCAAGAATAGCTTGACTCATGACTTGGATCGATCTATGTATCAAATGGATAGATCTATGTGGCGTGGAAATGAAGTTGAGTATTCTGCCGGACATAGATCGATCACATCGATCGATCGATGTGTCCTGGGTGCAGAGTTGAAACTTTCTGTCCGACATAGATCGATCACATAGATCGATCGAAGTGACTTCGATCGATCGATGTGACAGATCGATGTTAGACAGAATGCATAGATCGATCACATATATCGATCGAAGTGACTTCGATCGATCGATGTGACAGATCGATGTTGGACAGAATGGAATTGGAACTTACTGTGAGACATCGATCGATGACATCGATCGATCGATGTCCTGACAGAGGTGACTTTTCATTCAAAATCACATCTTTTGCACCAAGAGACATGCCCTATCACCATGCAACGACCTCCAACGTCTTCCTGGAGTTTAAGAGCCTATAAATAGGCTGTTAACACCCATTAGAAGATAAATCTTGCAACATACATCAAACTAGCATTCCATATTCTTCTTCCCTCACAAATACTCTCTTGTTTTCAGAAAGTTCATAGATTCTCGATCCTATTTGCTGAGGATTAGAGATTGTTGGCTGTTGTATCCTAGGAGGAAGTTTGCCTATAACCCTGCAGCATCAAGTGGGGGCAAATATTCCTTACGGAAAGTGTGAAATACACGCCTCAAGCCAAGTTCATCCATTGTTCTTGCTTTCTTGTTTCTTGTCTTGTTTCCTCATTTTTGTAACACTTGCTCCAGTGCTGTACTGTGTGTAGAATATGATGGTTCTACTGGTATTTTGCCAGCCGGTGGAGAGATTCTTACGTCTTTTAAGAGTTATATATTATGTCAAACGAACATCGTTTTTGCTGGCTGCTATAGATTATCATGTCAAATGATGGCATTATTAGAAGACCTCTTTCTTTTTATGTTTCTCCTTTTTTTTTTAAGGCTTACAAATATTTGGGATATACGAGCTGGAAAGCAGATGCACAAGCTTTGGGGCCACACAAGTTGGGTTCGGTGGGTAAAGAATATTGAGATTGTTCTTTTCTGAAAAGGGGTCTCTTTTACTATCATATTTACTGGAAGTGATTATTGGACTGCACAGATGTGGTCTGTCTCTCGCGGATGAGATCTGATGAGGAAGAATATGAGGTAGAATATGAGGTCTCCAATCACGCGACGCCACGTGTACAAAAGGACTTTTTTAAAAAAAGAAAAAAAAGTAAACAGCGGGTCCTTTTGTACACGTGGCGTCCCGTGATTGGAATCCTCATATTCTACCTCATATTCTTCCTCCTCAGATCTCATCCGCTGTCTCTCGTGGAACATGTGATGCTGGTTTAGCATGTCATGGTATTGACTTTTTTACTTTTCAGGATCCACTGATGGGTGGGATGCCACTATCAGCATCTAATGCTTCTAACGCCGCTTATGTATATACTTGTAATTTGTGATGTTTTCCTCTTCTTCTTTTTTTTTCTTTTTTTTTTTTGTAGAATGAGGTTACGCACGATTTGGTACATTGTATGTTTTATGTACTATAACCGATTCTAGTGAGCTTCAGTTTCATACAAGGTCATGTTCTTTTACTTATTTGGACCAGATATTGCTTTCATCGAACTAATATTCTAACTGAAAGCAGAATGCTTTCTGTGTAACTGAGAGCAAGGAAAGAATGCAGTTGAAGAGAGAAAATTAGAAAAACTTTCGGTGTATTTCTTCTTGAATTTCATCCTACTATACATTTGGATTTATAGACCCTTATGTATACAAGGAAACTACCTAATCACTAATTCTATATTACAATCAATCATCATTATATTACAATCAATCATATTTCCTATTCTATCTCTGACTCCTCAAACATGGGATTGTCCCTAAATTACGGGATTGCTCATACTCCCCCCTCAAGTTGAACAATAGGGTCCACGACATTCAACTTGTGTAGTATGGATTCAAACGACCTTCCATTAATAGCCTTGGTTAACACATCCGCCAACTGGTCCTCCGACCGGACCAACGGAAGCCTGATCACGCCTCCCTCCAACTTTTCTTTGATAAAATGCCGATCAATTTTAATGTGCTTGGTCTGATCGTATTGTAATGGATTCTCAGATATACTGATCGAAGCTTTATTGTCACATAGTAGTGGAGTGGGAAGGCTAACCTGTACTCCAATATCCTTGAGCAGTTTTTGCAACCATAAGATCTCAGTAATCCCCTTTGCAATGCCTCGAAACTCTGCTTTGGCACTAGAGAGAGCAACTAACTTCTGCTTCTTGATTCTCCAGGTCACCAGGTTACCTCCTACAAGCGTAAAGTATCCCGAAGTTGACTTCCGATCAATCAGACTTCCTGCCCAATCAGCATAAGTATATGCTTCAATTTCTAAGTGTCCATTATTACGAAAAACAATACCTCTCCTTGGTGTGTGTTTCAGATATCGCAGAATACATCTTACTGCGTCCATATGGTGCTCCTGAGGCTCATGCATGAACTGCCTCACCACACTTACTACGTATACAATATCAGGTAGTGTATGTGACAGATATATGAGCTCGCACTAAACGCTGATACTGTCCCTTGTCCGCAGAGGGTGCGCTATCAACCAGTTGCAACTTGTGATTTGGTGCCATCGGGGTATCCCACGGCTTACAATCTAGCATTCCAACTTCAACTAACAAATCCAGAATATACTTTTGCTGTGAAATATAAATTCCAGTGCTTGATATCAAGACCTCAATGCCTAGAAAATACTTGAGCCCTCCAAGATCCTTTAACTCAAACTTGTTGAACAGGTGGTTTCGAAGCCGAGTCATCTCTTCAGTGTCGTTTCTTGTAATTATCATGTCATCTACATAGATAATTAAGCACGTTATCATACTTTTCCTTTGTTTGACGAATAACGTATGATCTGCGTTACTTTGTCGGTAACCGTCTTGCCTCATAACCATCGTAAATCTCCCGAACTAAGCGCGAGGAGACTATTTTAACCCGTACAATGCCTTCCTTAATTTGCACACTTCTCCTGTCTGAAAATCTGCAGAAAAACCAGGAGGGGATTCTATATATACCTCTTCCTTCAAATCTCCATGTAGAAAGGCATTCTTGACATAAAATTGATGGAGTGGCCAATTCTGAGTCGCTGCAACAGAAAATAATACTCTAATGGTGTCGATCCGGATCACGGGTGAAAAAGTCTCTGAATAATCAACTCCATACGTCTGAGTGTATCCCTTTGTGACCAACTGAGCCTTATATCTTTCGATGCTTCCATCAGCTTTGTGTTTGATGGTGAGCACCCATCGACACCCGACCGGTCTTTTTCCAGATGGAAGAACACACTTCTCCCAAGTTTGATTTTTTTTTCAGGACGGTCATTTTGGCTGTCATAGCTTCTCTCCATGCTGGTTTGGTTTGGGCCTCTTCCACAGTCCGTGGTACCTGTTCTGTATATATAGACATAAAGAATCCTCGAGCTATGTCAGACATGCCTTCCATAGAGATATTTACTGGGTACCTGGATGCTTTGGACATTTTTTCAGGAGAGTATCATTCGGGAGGTACTCCGTGCTTAGTTTTGTGTGGTAAAATCCGTACCTGCTGCTGCTCAATAAGATTATTAGTATTAGTGTGTGTTTCTGGCATACTTTGATGGACATGTGATGTATCAGTGGCATGATCAGTATTTTCTGCTTGGTTAGATAAAAGATAAGACTGTTCATTATTTGTATCAAAATTCGTTACCTGAGGTTCTTCATTTATAGATGGAGGATTACGAGGTGATTTTGGTGCCTCAGGTATGAGATTTTTGGGAGCGATAGTACATTCGGCGCCATCTACTTGTTGTGTTGGGACATCGGTTGAGCAAGTGAGTGATGGTACCAGCCAATCTAGGGTTCTGTCAGATGATTGCTCCCCCTGAACCTGAGATTGGGGAGTGTAGTAATATCCAGTTTCCAAGGATACACAATTCATGGTAATTTGAATGCGGTGAGTATGAGGATTATAGCAACGGTAACCCTTTTGAGTAGTGGCATAGCCAACAAAGATGCACTTTTCAGCACACGGGTCAAGTTTATTACGTTCATGTTTAGGGGTATGAACAAATACCGTGCCCCCAAACACCCGTGGTGGAAGAGTATAGATGGATGGAAGGGTATGCTGGGAAGAAAATGTTTGAAGAGGGGTTTTATACCCGAGGATTTTGGTAGGTAGACGATTAATCAGGTATGTACCAGTAGAGACAGCTTCGGGCCAGAAACTCATTGGGACATGAGAATCATACATCATAGCACGAGTCATTTCAAGAATAATACGATTTTTCTGTTCGGCAACCCCGTTTTGTTCAGGGGTATAAGGACATGAGGTTTGATGTATAATACCGTGATTACTGAGGAACTGACTCATATTTGTATCAAGGTATTCGCCCCCATTATCGGATCGAAGAAATTGTATTTTTGTATCAAACTGAGTCTGGATCATGTTGTAGAAGTGAATAAATTTGTGAGTAACTTCAGACTTATGCTTCATAACATATAACCACGTCATTCTGGAAAAATCGTCAACAAATAGCACATAATAGCGGAAGCCAAGGGGGGTATTATAAGGTGATGGGCCCCAGACATCGGAATGTACTACAGAAAACATACGATCAACTCTGGTATTATTGGCAAAATATGATGCACGTGTTTTTTTGGCCCGAAGGCATGTGTCACAAGTAATATTAACTGGAGGGGAGGTAAACAATGTGGGAAAAAGTCGATGTAAATAACCAAATGATGGATGACCTAAACGACGGTGCCATGACCGCACCTGTCGAGCAGACGTCCCGATGGCAAGATTAGACTGTCTCTGCTGCACCACCGCATCAAAAAAGTATAATCCTTGGTGTTCAGTACCATGCCCAATGATCGCCTACGTATGAATATCCTGAACAAGGAAAAAAATTAGGATACATTAGAACGATACAGTCAAGTGTCTTATTAAGTTGGCTAACAGATAAAAGTTTGGTAGATAAAGAAGGTACGTATAAACAATGGTCAAGAGTAATATTTGGAGTAATAGAAATAGTGTCTCCACTCTTTACTGGAATAGAGGCCCCATTGACAGTTTCGACAATGGTTTTTATTGGTTTAGTATGTGTGACAAGATCAGACGGGTCATATGTCATAGTATCGGTCACACCAAGGTCAAATATCCATTGTGGGGTTGTTTGAACTTGGTGACATTGTGAATGAGGTGTGGACATTGGTGTAGGGTTAATTTTGGAGGGTAAAATGGGTAATTGGAGGGTATGGGGGGGTGCCAGGGTAATATTGGGATTTTGGGAGGACTTAAGTGGAGGAACTGACAACTCACTTGTTTCTGGAGAAATTTCAGAGAAATCAGAGACCAAATTAGTATGCTCAGAAAACACAGGGACTAAACTGTTTAACTCATTAAGTGCAAGGGTCAGGGGGTAAAAGGGCAATTTTTTCAGGCTATTTAAAGAAGTTTCCAACGGGTTAGGGTTATCCCTAACCCGTCTACCTCCTCTTTCGACACCGCTGTTTTTTAGTTCCTCTGTGGCCACTGCTACCACCTTTGGTGCGTTGCTTTTTCCTTTGATTTGGCTGAGACTTTGTTCTTCAGTACTCCTCCTGCTGCCAGAGCCACCATCGGTGGTGATTTGTGTGGCGGAGGCGCCGTTTTTTTCTTAAAATCTGTCCACCATTCCGTGTATCCGTTTAACTGGAAGCATTTCTCTCTAATGTGACCCCTTTTCTTACAGTAGATACATTTCATTTGAGATTTGTCTTTCTTTCCATGCGATGAAGGTGGTCCTGAGCGTGGATATTCCGAAGTCCCTTTCTGTTTCCTGTGTTCGATTGAGGGCTTTATGGCCAAGCCCTGACCCACCCCAAGTGATGATTGTTGATCTGATGGGGTGAGAACCTCTCGCTGTACCCCTGATCTGCGAAGCTCGTTGTAGGCTATTTCAACTGTGGGCCTTGGGTCTAGTTTCAAGATTTCTTTCTTTGCATCACCGAATTTATCATCTACAGCCAACAATAGTTGATATAATCGTTGCTCTTGAATTTTTTTGGTATACGTTGCAATGTCTTTTGGGGATTCTATGGGGTTAGGATCAATGGAATCAATAGCCATCCACAACCCCTGGAATTGGTCCCAAAGTGCCTCAAGGGGTCGATTCCCTTGCTTGATAGTGTAGCACTGTTTGTGCAGGTCAAAAATCTGAAGAGGGTCACTGCCCGACCCATACGTAACCTAGAGACCATCCCATAATGCGTTGGCTGTCGAATACCACGACACATTGTTGACTAAGCTGTCATCAATATTGTCAATTATCCATGTGAATACTAGTTGATCACTTTGTTTCCATGAGGGATATGTTGAATCTGTGGGTAGGGGGGTGGAGGTACCCAGTGATGTGGGAGCTCCTCCCCCTACCACCAAGCTATCTTCATGAGTCTGCTCTATAGTGTATAATTTGTGTGTTGGTTAGAAACGTACTTTGAGCTAATATTATGATTAGTTTCATAGTGATAAGTGGAATCTAATGAACCTTAATTATCTACGAGACGAGTAGATAATTGTAGGCTTTTGAATCACTCGATTCCGATACCGGGTGAATGAGAAATTAATGCTCAAAATAAAGGAAAAGTCAGCTCAGCTCGGCCCGTATCTCGGGGTGGGCTCAAGTTGCAAACTGAGCTGCATACCTGATGGGCTCTGGTTGCGGACTGGGTTACATGTCGGACTGTGTGCTGCAGACTACAGACCGGGTCCTGTAGCACCGGGTTAGATCTTATCAGCCAAGGAGGAGTTTGTCCATTCAATCTCTTCAGGTTGTTAAGATTAGACTAAGGTTAAATTTTGAAAAGTTGTTGAACTTTAACCGGCCGAGCTGACCTGAATTTGTTATGATCTGACAGCTCAGATTGAACAGTTAGTTGATCTGATGGCTGAGGGCAGACCTAGAATGGTTATCTGATCCAATGGTTCAGGCCGAGCTGGTAACTGATCCTACGGCTGAGATTGGACTTGCTGTCATGACGCACATCAGAATTTCCCTATAAATAATGGCATATCCGACCAATGTGGACACAAACTGAGAAATCCGAATTTCTTCTCCTCTTTCTGTAATCTCCTTCTGCATACTCACTCCCTCATATACATTTCTGCATCAGTATATCGAGAAGTTCAGGACATCTTAACATATTCGTAGAGTTCAACGCTGAAGTGCCGCTCGTCTGAACTGACCTCCGTTGTATCCTGGGAGACGATTGCTCCATCTGGTTGGGCACAGTATGCCGGAGCAATACGTCTTAAGGACAGAGTCTTGGACTCACCTCGCATCTCTACTCGGTAGAGCTGCGAAGGTTATTGCCGAGCCGAGCTCTGCTTTGTGCTGAGAACATTCATTGTTCTACAACGTTGTGTTGCTAAGCTTTGCGTGGCTCTGCTGTTTGACTGAAGACATTCATTGTTCTGCAGCATTGCCGTACTGAGCTCTGCTCGGCTGAAGCAGCAGAGAGCAAAACTGTCGTTTGTTGTGCTGAGGTGCCAAGGTCGGAAGGTCGGTGATCAGCCCAGAACGCAATTATAATTGCGCTGACTGAATTGATCTGTCTGATCAGTCTGACTTTAGTTCAGATAGGGTGATAGCACAGAACTATTGATTCTGAAGTGTTGTTCAATTCAGGTCGGCAGGTCGGGCCATATTGAAATTGTCAAATACGTATAACATTGCTGACACGGCATATAAATACATCTTCTCCGCTTTTCCATGTGGTGTTTAATTGATTATTTTTGCTATCTTTGTTCTTAACTTTTAGCTCGAAAACACAGAAAAGTATAGGTTAATTCAGGCACTGTTTCTTCCTCTGGCTTCCAAATATATCGTTCCCTTGTAGGGAATAGCGGTTATAGTTACAATTACGCAGGTGATAAAATGGTTTGGACTTGTGTTGATTATGCTCTTCACCAACTGACTGAGCTTCAAGCCTTCGAGGACGAACTCGACTGCGAATTTGATTATGATTTATTCCTAGACGTACGGTTTATATGGAGGAAGATTCGTCTTGGAATGCTGGAACGTGATTACGACCCATTTGAAAGAAACGCATATACTGGTGAGTATGGGAAGGAGGCTTATACCCAAATCCAGTCATACAAAAGGGAACTCATGTTACTCAAAATGATAATTTGGTGCTTTGCTACATGGGGTCATGATACAGATGCAAATCTAAGATCCAAGCTCACTATTCTTGAAGATCTATGGGAGGATCTCGGAGATCTGATAGACGATAACATTTTGTTGAAAACCGAACCTGGAAAACAAGATTGGGATCTTTTGGGTTCCCTTCTGGAAGGTACCATTCAGCAGTCTAAGCTACTAATGGTAGACTATCATCATGCTTTATTACATTCCTCATTTCAGTGCAAGCCTTTACCAAGTGATCAGATGTTCCAATTTCTTCAACTTGTCCTTCACAATCTGGAAGTTTTAATCCCCCTGATGAAGAAGCAAACCCATACCCTCAAGGTGAGGTTAGTCTTATCGAAGAGTTTCTTTCAATTCATGACTGCTCATGAAGGGGTAGACTGCAAGGAGTTGAGAACCTTAAGACTCTGTTTTCAGACTTTTGCAAATGAGGTAGCATCCCTGTTCTTTCTGTTTTGGGTAAATGCAGAGAATGAAAATCTTAAATTTGAATCCAACACACATCAAATGTTATCTGATATGCATCAGAATATCATCAAGCCTTGCGGCAATGATGCCACAGCTGTATACTTTGTTGCCCTGAAGGCGATTAAGTTGCAGCCCTCTGATGACCCTTTTCTGTATGAACAAGTTGTTGTGGGATTAGTTAATCTTCACCTTGATGACCTGGTGACTGCATCTAAGGACGATTTGCAAATTGTTCGGGAGGGGCTCATATTTCTTCTGTCGTTTCAGTCTAGTCCTCCTGGAGGCCGTAACCAGGATGAACAATTAGCTCTCATAAGCCACCAAATTGATCTTCTTTTCAGCAAATGCACATGTCTCTTTCTGTCTCCTCATATTATAATAAAGGACAAGATGCTTTTAAATGATTTCGCTGAAAAGCTTAAAGAAACAAAGGACAAGGTTGAACAACTACATGGTAAAGTCCCAGATTCAACTTTCCCTAGGACTAATGGTCTAGGATTTTATTACTTGCTCTTGCAAAACCTCGAAAGGTTGAAGGAGAAGATATACAGTGACGCAAGTTTTATTCCGTTTGCGAAGAATTCTATTGTAAAAATTGTGGAGGAAATGGTCTCCTTGAGGCCTTTGGTCATTGGTACTTTTGAGCTTCAAAAAGAGCAAATGGAATTCGAAGAAACCTGGTCACAATTAATTAACCTCGCATACCGAACTGAACAAGTAGTCAACTCGTGTTCAGTCCCCATTCATCCAATATGGTACAAAATGGCAAGCCTCTCTCTTATTCTAGATCAAATTCAGGATGTGAAGGGAAAGCTTGAGATGGTGTGTGCAAAAAGAAAGCTTGAGGAGGCGGGAAACTGCAGGATACACGATACCAGCATCCTTCCTACCTCGTTGCAGTCCACTAGTGCAACCATAGAAAGTAGACGGTTTCCACTGAATAGTGAAGAAGAAGTAATCATTCTGAAGGAAGAAACAAGCAAAATTATGGATGAACTTACAGGGGGGCATGGATCACTTAGTATCATATCCATTATTGGAATGGGTGGGTTGGGAAAGAGCACATTGGCTAAGGCAGTATGTAATTCCGAAAAAGTTAGACACCATTTTCACAAAGTGGCTTGGGGTAGTGTTTCTCAAGTTCTTGATAAAAAGAATTTTCTCGCTGAAATTTTATCTGGCATTAACAACTGCACAAAGGATGAATTTGATACAATGACGGAGGATGACTTAGCTCACCATCTTTGGAGGTGTCTTAGTGGCCGAATGTACCTCATTGTAGTCGATGATGTGTGGGATATCAAAGCATGGGATGCTGTAAAGAGTTCATTTCCAGACGACAAAAATGGAAGCCGAGTTATTTTCACGACCAGAGAACTTAAAGTTGCCGTGGATGTTAGAAGTAGCTGTCATAACATACGCCCACTCTTTGATGATGAAAGTTTCAAGTTACTACATATGAAGCTGTTCGGTAAAAATGATTGTCCCGCGTATGCTTCTGAGCTTGGAAAGGTAATCGTAAAAAACTGCAAAGGTCTTCCTCTATCCGTCGTTGTAGTTGCAGGCCTTCTTGCAAGTAACAAAACAAGTCCTAGTTGGTGGAAGGAAATCGCAGAAGCAACTTGTCAATTTGTTGGGAAAAAATGCAATCATATAATTGGATATAGTTATAAGCATCTGCCGGAGCATTTGAAATCATGCTTTCTTTATATGGGAATATACGGAGAGGATCAATTGATTAAAGCAAAACAATTGAGGCAGCTATGGATTGGTGAAGGATTTGTATATAAATCAACAACAAAGAGCTTGAGAATTATGGCAAAAGAGCAGTTGAGGGATTTAGTTGACAGAAACCTTGTTACTGCTGTTGATAGTACTCTTGGGGGTGAGATTAGAACATGCCGTCTTCATGATCTGATAGGAGATTTCTGTCGAAAGCAAGCAGAAGAGGACAACTTTCTTTGTCTAAGAGACAGATTTGATGCGTCTGATTCCTCAAACTCCACAACACGTAGCTTGTTTCGAATTTCCATGAAAAGATCATTTGATGATGTCGAACCAACCACTTTTGAAACTATTCATTCTCTACTTTCCTGGCACGAAATAGGCGTTAGAAAATTTGTTGTAGAAAAGTTGAAGCTTGTCCAAGTCTTGCATTTAGAAGGGGACACTGGATCCAAATTACCTAATCATCTAGTTCATCTAAGATATTTATCAATGCAGAAGTGGCATGGCAAAGTTATAGAAGAATCTATTTGTAACTTGTGGAAGCTAGAAACATTCATTGTTCGAACTAGTGTCCATCCCTTAAAGTTGCCTAAGACTATTTGGAAAATGAAAATGCTTAGACATTTGGAGTTTCCTGGAGGTTGTGTGTTTGAACTAGAAGATGATGAGAATGAAGAATGCCAACAATCATTGGATTACCTGCAATTCCTGTCGAAGTTATTCCTATATGATAACACAATTGCACGAGCAGTTCTCCAAAGGCTACCGAATATTCAGAAGTTGAACTGCTGTTTGTTAGGCTCACGATGGACGGGTAATGTTTTCACAACTGATTTTCTGCGAAACCTCGAGTCATTGACCTTACGTTCAGTTGTGTCTAACCCGCATCATTTCAGCTTCCCTTTAACTCTCAAGAGACTAAATATTTGTACATGGAAACACTGCTCAGAGAACTTATTGTCAGTAATTGGGGAACTACCATGTCTTGAGGTCCTGAAGCTCTGGGGTAGATGGAAACGATGGAAAGTGGAAGATGGACAATTCCAGAAACTAAAATTTGTATGGCTTCGTCTCGTACGTTTGGAAGAATGGGATGTATCATTTGATTCTTTTTATTGTCTGGAGAAACTTTCATTCCGTTTGTGCATTTCTCTAAAAGAGATACCGGCTTGTTTCGCGGAACGTCCAACTTTGCAGAAGATTGAAACTACAAGCTGCTGTAAAGAATTGGTACATTCAGCTATCCAAATTGTTGAAGAACAGAAAGAAAATGGAAATGAGGTTCAACATTTTTATAATTAAGAAACTAGTGTGACGATTCTACGGTCCTATTTCGGAACCAGTTAGTGGTGTCTTGTCTAATAAAAACATATTTGACACACAAAGTTACATGATGTGTGATAAAGCCAAATGATGTGTAAATTATATGTACGTTTACTATTTTAACCTAACTATTAAATATTTTATTACTTTATCTGGGCCATCTTAGGTGATATCTAACTTACGGATTTTCTAACTACTGTATCAATAGCTTAAACTGAAAATAGTAACTTTTCCCTTTCCATTTCTGAGATTTCCACAGTCAATCCGCCTACGAATGTTATTATTATTATTTTTTTGCAACGTTTCATTGCTCTGACCCCTTTGCTTTTCAATTTTTGTTTATTTTGTGATTTCCAAGGATTACTCTGACGTTTCTCCTTATTTTGTCAGAATAAATATTTTCTTCATTCCAAAAGTTTTATTGCATATGGCTGAATATATAGTTTACGAACCATCATCTAAGGCCAAATTGTTAAGACTTTTTAGTACATCATTTTATCAAAAATATTTATAACATTATTTAAGATCAAATCTTAAAAAAATTATGCTCACACGTTTTGACAATTTAATTTTAAATAATGTTTCTAAAACTAGGTATTCGACTACATGTGACAATAGTAAGTAATGCATCTTTTTGTTAGGCCTAAAACCAAGCATATATGTAAATATATACCTGAATGCTCGTTTACACAGGCATACTTCGATGATAATACTTAAGAAAACAATTAGCTTCTTTTTAAAATCGTCAGTTTGAATTCCATTAGTTTCTTGAAAGGCCTCAGGTAAAGCAAGTATCTCGAGGACATGCCTTTTGTTTTTGTATGTGAATATAAATTTTCAAAATTTTATATTGCATAACATCTATACATTTCGGTACTAAACACAGATACTTTTACTCATCACTGAATTTAATCATCATATCTTATACAAAGTAAACAACATCTTAAAAATTGCAATATTTCTCCACCTTCTGTAAGGCTAAAAGATGCAGTTCTTTTTAGATTAATTTCACACATCATCATCGAGAATGTAACATACATTTCCTATTTCACTGTTAACTTAGATTAAAAAAAAATGCTTGATAGCTGTTAGTCTAAAAGCATGAGGATGTATAAGTCTAAAAGAAAAAGAAAACACCATATGAGTCTTGAAGGTACCTTCGTCAAATTATTGAAGGTCAAAAGAAACTCTCCCTTTAAAATAACTGATCTAAGTTTGATGCACATTGTATAACATCAGTTTATAACTTGTAATCCTATATAAGTAAATAAGAAAATAGGAATCGTTTCTACGGAGAAAACTAGACCAATAGCACAAATAATCTAATTACTCAATTTAAACAAAATAAAGTGGGTTTTATAACTGCTAATTAAATAAGAAAATAGAAATTCTGTTACCTCCCGAAAAAATTCGTTACGTCGACACGTACTTATTATCATAGTTATATACGTATAAATTTCCTTCTATTGAAACATAAGAAATATTAGTATGCGATGAAAATCAATAGCAAACATTTATAACTACATGACAAAATTAAAATAAACCTAGCATGTAACAACTTAAACTCTAGAATAAATTCAAGCAAAGCAAAATGCATATCACAAAAACTTTCTACTACTTAAATAAAAAGGAAAAGAAACGAAGACATAGAAGATACTTGTAGAAGAAAAAGAAAAGAAAAGAGAAGAAACAAATTGGCCATAGGCCATAATGGAGTGGGCAAAAAGTCTTTTAAAGTGTAAGACAACCAACCTAGGTCTTATGAAAGAAATGGAAGAAGTCTTCCATTTTTACCCTCTCTCAATCACTCCAATTCATCCAATTTCCCTCCTTTCCCCCTCTTACCTCTCTTGGCCAAAATTTGCCTTAGATATATGACATTTTCTCTCTTTCTTTCACACTTCACATCCTACTAAACACCCAACATTTTCTTCTTCCATCAAGCAAGAGAAAACAAAGTCTCCAAGCCCCATTTTTTCTTGTGTTGCCTGAAAACTACACAAGGCAAGAACAAGGTGTAGTTTTATTCTCTTCCTCACATTCCTTCACCGAAAACATTAGCTACAACATCCTCCCTATTTTGGACATCAAAACCGTGGGTGTAGGAGACTTAAGGAGCAAGATAAAGCAAGGTAAGTACACCATCTAAGTTAAGTTATTCTTCTTCCATTTCTCCATTTTCATGGTTGCACACTAACCATCTCATTTTGGTTCAAAAACCGTGGGTTCCTAGGGGAGGAAAAGAAAGAGTTTCCTCAAGCCAAGTGAGGAAATCTTCACTTGGATTTAAAAGTTAAGTGATAAAGGCAAGTATTCTTTCTAGATCTTTCATGGATTTTAAAAGATCTAAGTATATATGTTCATATAAATTTGGATCATACATGATGTATGTTCAATGTTTTAGTATCAACAATATGTAAAAGTATGTTCTCAGATGTATAAAGTGGGCCATACCTTATAGATACGCATGGCCATAATGGAGAAAATGAGATTATATGTGTAAATAAAACGAAAATGAACACTCTTATGCGATATACATAAAAGTTAAAGAAAGAAAATGAAGATATATGACATGTTAAAAAAAGTGTACTAAGAAGGTGACTTTGACGTATTTGTTAATGTATTTTTCCATGATGATCATCAATATGCATTTTTTATGGTATTTTGGTTTCCTATGTTTTATGATCTTGTTGTAGGATGTTTATATATGCATTATAAGAATGACTAACATACTTGCTCATATGTATTGTTTTTGATGATCATTATTTCATACACACACATGTACACACACGGCCTAAGTGTATTTTTATAGTCTACTTGCTTTATTTTCATGGTTTCCATCCCTTGACATTTTTATTTATTTTATGATGATTTTGTGTGACTTTATGTGGATGGGAACTAATATGTTTACAGTTAGTAGAAATGTTCAAAATAAGATATAAGTATAAAAGGTGAAAAAGAAAAGGATTTATGTGATATATGCACATATATAAACTTTCAGACATAACAGTAAAAAGGAAGGGGAAGAATACAATTTATGACATGTTACAAGTATAGATATGGTTGATATAAAAAAGAAATGGTGATAAGAGTAAAATATAGAATAAAGAAATGTGTTATATAAAAAGAAAAAAATGGCGGCGGGTGTAACGGCTGGCGCCGTTTTTCTTTCCGTCTGCATTCTCGGACTTTTCTTCATTCTGCAATCTTCGACTTTCATAGGCATCCGCAAATCTCTTACGCCATATTGCACTACAATCGCTAATGTCGAAATTAAATTCTCAGCCGCCATTGCAGGAACCTGCGTCAATGAAGCGATTGTTTGCTTCTCTTTTTAGCACATCATCAACGCCAATGATCGCAACCAAACCAATCCAAAAATACAAAGGCAGCCCAATGATTGCATTTTCCGATGATGAGATTTCGACACTGGCTGAACCATATAGGTTATCGTGGGTAATTTTTGGTGTGGCCGTCCGCCACTCGCTACAATATGAAGTACTATTGATCGCATATGCTTCACTTGCTCTATACGTACTGGTTTACTAGATACCGATCATGTTTTAATGCAATTCTCGCCAGAACAGGATTATCTACGTTGTTTCACTAGGCAAAGTTGGACCATCTCATACAAGTACATGAGGGTTACTAAATGGACCCCTGATTACGATCCAAAAGTTGACGTCCTGATTGTTCATGTTTGGATTTCTCTACCTGGACTTCCCATTCATTTTCATCAACGTGAGCCATTATTTCAAACTGGTCGCATGATTGGAACACCCATGAAATTAGACACGGCTACGGCTGAGAATCTTCGGCCCTCTGTAGCACGTTTATGTGTTGAGCTTGATATATCACCGGAGCTTCCTGCCCGAGTATTTATTCAAGTCTCCAATCATTGTATTGCACAATCAGTGATTTACGAAGACCTACCTATGTATTGCACGCAGTGTTTTCTTGGGGCATAAAGCAGCCACATATGGGAAAGAGGATATTACTGTTGACAAGGTTCCTGCTGAGGTGCAGCCTTCAACATCAGCCCAAATTCTGCCTAAAGAAAAGGCACAGAGATTGACACCTAAAAAGATCCCTTTGGAAACTCAAAATCAGCTAGGCTCATCAGTTTTGGAAATGCAGCGTGATGATACTAACGATGTTGTTCGGCATATTACCACTACATCAACGTTGTCGCTCTTATGTTCTCCTGACTTTACTCAGCCATTTACAGCCTCAGTTGGCCAAGATCTATCCCGGCTTCATGGCATTGATGACAGTATTTTAGGTGACTTGCCTGCCAATCCAGTTTCTTTTTCTATTTCAGACAGTGAAGTTGGCAGGCAAGCCAATGAAGGGCCTCCCATACCTTGAGTCTGATAATGCATTCTGTGATTATTTTTCTAACCAATTGCAAGCGTTAGTTATTGATGAAATTCGTAAGGAAACTACTTCAGAGCCACAGGTACATCCCACTACCCCTCATTCTTCGACTGCACTAGCACGCTTTCAAATTTCACCGAGGCGTTGCGTCGACACCAACAAAATATTAAGCCCGCATCTCCACCTTTTTCAAGGACAACTCTCTCAAACTCTTTTGACATCTTTTCTACACAATGAAAATTCTTACCTGGAATGTTAGAGGTATTCGTACCTCCATTGATAGATTATTGTCATTAGTACATCGTTATCGTTTGCATATTCTTGTTGTAATTGAACCAAAGGCATGAGTTTCCTTGCTAGTCTATTACTGTTTCAAAATTGGTTTCACTCAAGCACTATCTGTGAATAATGGCAACATTTGGATTTTTTTTGGAGGATTCGTTTTTTCAACTAGAAGAGCAACGAATAGGGGTTCAAAATCATTCTTTGAAGTTTAATTGGCTGCTTATGGGGGATTCTTTTTGGTGTACTTTTGTGTATGGCTTCATACCATTGCAGCCCGTTGATTGTTGTGGCAGACTTAAGTTTATTCTATGCATCTTTGACTCTTCCTTGGTTACTTGGAGAAGATTTTAAACTTATCGGACACTGGATGAACGTAAAGGTCGTTCCTCTCGATCACTGCGTACCTTGCAATACTTTAATGAATTTATAGCGTCCTGCTCTTTATAGTCGATCTCTTATCAAGGTTCTCCATATACATGGAGTGATGGCCATGGACTTGGTCGGGTTTGGAGATGTCTTGATCGTTATATTTGTACGCCAGATTTCTTTGATCTCTTTTCTAGTGTTTAATATCAACATCTAAACAAGGCTACTTCGGATCAGTCACCTATATATTTAGATTGTCCTGCAGTCCAAACCAATTCACCAGCATCATTCAGACATTTAGATGTTTGGATTTCTCATCTTGATTTTGACCATTATGTTACATCGCATTGGCGCTCTTTTAATACTTTTGGTGGAATCTGGGGATTTTATGATAAATTATGTCAGCTAAAATGCCAACTACAACCATGGAATAAAGACGTCTTTGGTAAAATACATTGGCAGCTGCAGAGGCTGATTCAGCGTCTTGTGAATGTGCCTATGATACTTCACCATCATATGAGACAGGACCGCATATCAGTTGAGTATGGCAAAGTTGCGGCTTGCACAATCTCGAGCACTGTCATATTGGAAACAAAAGGCAAATGTCAAGTGGATGCGCGAAGGTGATGCTAATACCCAGTTTCTTCACAATATAGTTAAAGAACGGCGCCGTAGATAGACAATAAAATGCATTGTCCGGGAGGATGGTGTTGAATGTGACAATCCACAGGATATTGAACAAGCAGCAATAAATTACTATCAAACACTATTTGCGGCATCTCCAACCGCCCAATATGATGACATCTTACAATACATCCCAAACCTACTCACTGAGGACGACAACAATCTTTTGCTCATGTTACCGTCATTGCAAGAGGACAAGACGGCCTTCTGGGACTTAAGTCCGACAAGCGCGGCTGACCCTGATGGATTTCCAGGATCTTTCTATAGACATTTTTGGCAGGTAATATCTCTGGATGTACATAAAGTAGATCAAGAATTTTTCCTTGGGATTCGACCGCCTTCGAGAGTGGCAGCGGCCTTGATCACTCTTATTCTTAAAGTGGCATCTCCAACTATGTTCGCTGAATTTAGACCCATATGCTTAACCAACTTTACGGCCAAGGTTATCACAGCCACAAGACTGGGGGTGTTCTTACCATGCTTAATATCACCGGAGCAAACAGGGTTTATGAAGGGCCATGATATAACGGATCAAATTCTATTGGCACAGGAAATGGTGCATTTATTAGATAGTCCTATGCGAGGGGTTCATGTTATTTTAAAACTAGATATGGCAAAGGCTTTTGACCGCGTTTGTTGGACTTATCTTGAGCAGCTTCTCAAGAAAATGGGCTTTCATTCACGTTTAGTATGAATCTTCTTAAATAATTTGTCTGCTACAAGATGTTCGGTACTCATAAATGGCAAGCTAGCTAGCTTTTTTTGGTATCTCGTGGGGTAAAACAAGGTGATCCTCTCTCGCCTCTATTATTTATTTTAGCCTCAGAAGGATTTTCACGTGGTCTTAATTCTCTTATGAGAGACGGGGTTATTCGAGGGTTTAGCGCAGGAAGGGTTCCAGTTGTCTCCCATTTGGGATTTGCAGATGATTTGGTAATAATGGCTCAATTCATAACTTGTAGCAATTCAGACGTTTTTTGGACGCTTACCAGCTAGCCTCAGGACAACTAGTAAATCTGCACAAAAGCCAGGTGGTTGTTGGGGAGGGCGTCCCAGGGATGCGAGTCTCACACAATTTAGGTATGCGTTTGACTATTCTGCCGATAAAATATTTGGGTTCATTTTTATACAAAGTTATAAATCGTGCATCCTATTGTACATCATTGATCGATCATGTTAATGTCAAGTAGCTGCTTCAGGTCTTCTAAGATGCTTTTCATGGCTGGACGAATTATATTGATTCGGCATGTATTATGCAGTATGCCCATCCATAATGTCACTAGTCATAGATTGCCAAAAAGTGTGTTGGATATCTTGAACCACAAAATGTAAAATTTTTTATAGAATGGACGCCGTAATTGAAACTCTTGGGAGTCAATTTGTAAACCAAAAGAGCAGGGAGGTTTGGATATTCGAAATCTCTGCATCATCCAACAAGCTTATGATTAATTATTGTGGTGGAAATTTTATCATTATCAATCTTTGTGGGCAATACACATGCGGTCTAAGTATGGTCGTCGTTCTATAGTATATGCACATATTTATGATTCTGCTACATGGAAGAGAATCTGTCGCATTCATCCGCAGATGCTTCTTCACGTGGAGCTTACCCCAGACGGTCCAACCTGGTCAGTTGAAGCATCAGGCCAATTCACGCTTAAATCAGCTTACAGTCAGCTTGTCCCGACTAACACTCCCTTGGATTTCTCTAAACACACCTAGTGGCCGACATTACCATTAGGTGCAAGGGTTTTCCTTTGGAAATTATGGATGCATTCATTGCCTTTGGCAGACAATTTGTGCAGTTGGCAATCTATATTTCCAACACAATGTGTCTTTTGCAGGATGTATACGGATGTTTAATACCATATTTTCCTGCATTGCCCTGCGATACAATCGTTCTAGCAGGAAATATCTATTGTGTTTTCCGGTCCAATGTCACGACATTGCACCATTCATGCATACTTTCTAAGATGGTGGCAAAACTCATCATTACAAGATATGCTCGGACAATTGCACTCAGTAGTGCCCTGGTTGGTCACATGGGTTATTTTGATTATTCATCAATAAGATTTGGTGATAGCACTTTCTCATATAATCGGCTATATGAGAGGATCAGAGATCATATACATTCTTGGTGTCCAGCCACACAGGGACAAAAATTCTCACAGCTAATACCTTATTTGATAGCGCAGTGGTTTTCTCCTCCCATCAATTCCCGTAGGCCGTGGGTTGTACATTTGATTCTACCTCCCACAGGCAAACTCAAACTAAATGTTGATGCAGCAGTTGGATGTCACAATTCAGCTGCAGGAGCGGTGTTAAGGAATCATCGAGGCGAATTCATGTCAGCTCTATGTTTTTATTTACCATTGACTTCACCGCTCAGGGCCGAGCTTATGGCTCTTCAATATGCACTCATTTATTATTCCAGGGATTATGACAAATTGATCATCGAGACGAATTGTAGTTTGTTACTACAACATTTATCCAACCCAGCCAAATTCACAGGAGTACATGGAGCGATTCTGCAGAGAACTATCCAGTTTTTGATTTTAAATGCTTCATCTTTGCAATACTATCCTCGGGAATTCAATGCGGTGGCACATTTATTGTCACGGCATGGGTTGCAAACCTCTGGAGCGACGATATACCCCACTCTATCCTCCTTGCCCTATGAAGTTTACAGTGTTGTTCGCTTGGATGCTTTAGTCCCCAACTTACAACTTTGATCCGCAAGTCTCCCGAAGTGTTGGCGAATGCTATCAAGGGTTGCCTATGTCGTACTAGCATAGGCAATTTTGGTATGTTCTCTTTGGCATTCACATAATTTCCTATATCGCTATCTTACTTTTGCTCGATATAACCTGGCTTAACTTTTTGCACATGTTGCATGCTTGTCTTGGTCCGTTGCATGCTTGCCATGTTCATGCTGCAACTTATAAATCCAAAAGGGATGGCGATAATCTTCAAGTGTTGCCTGTGTCTTTTTCTGGACATAGGCAACTTGGGTATGTTTTTTTGCCTTTCAATTATTTCAGCTGCGCATTATCTTTGATATATTATATACATGCTAATCGTTTTTACAATAATGCTGAGGAATACCTTTAGATGCTCTTTGGATGATGCACTACACATTAGCATGGGCAAGGATGGACCACTGATTCATTCATCTTATTGTTGCCTGTGTTCATCCCGAATGCAGGCAACGACGGTATGTATATGAGTTTCATTATATATCTTTTCGGTTATACAGTATCAAGCTTACATTTTGTCTCACTCATGTGACATATGCATTTCTGGTGGAGCATAATGGCGGTGGATTCTGGCGGATGATTTCTTTACATGGCCAATTTCAATACCCAAGATGGCTTCAAGTTGCTGCTATTTTATTATTCATTAACATTGTTGTTTCTTAAATTTATGTTTCATTTACTTATTTGATAATTCTGTCTTTGAGCGTTTACATTCATCTATTCGCTTTCTTATGTGGGAGAGTCTCCTGCAATAAATGTAACCACGGTATTCCTCTGCCACAAATGAGAGTTTTTTATCAATAAAAATCTCGAACGGTACCGCCCGTCCTTTACCGAATATATATATATATATATATATATATATATATATATAATTGAAAAAAATACCGCTGCCCTTCTCCAACAAGTGCGATTTATGCCGTCGTCAGCCATCCCCTCCGACACCAAGCCTCAAGCACCTGTCTTTCACACTACCTTCTGCGCAATCCTTCCAACCCGACACTTTCATGGCGGCACAAACAACCGCAACAGCGGCACACCAGGTCTCCCCGGATCGATCATTCGCGTCATTATTTGCGGCTCATTCAATGCAAATACAACCAAAACCAGTCCAGAAATTCAAGGGCAGTCCGATGATTTCATTTTCCGATGAGGAAATTCAATCACTTGCCGCTCCATATTGATTCACATTGGTTGGTACGTTTTGGTACGGACGGCCTCCGATAGCAACGATCCGTTCCGCCATTGACAGAATTGGATTCGCAGGATCCGTAAAGGTTGGTTTTTTGGATCCTACACACATTCTTCTTCATTTTGATCTCGAACAAGATTATACTCGCTGTTTTACGCGACGAGGATGGATTATATCCGGCAAACAAATGCGCATTACTAAGTGGACGCCTGATTATGATCCCACCATTAAAGTTCCTATTGTTCCAATATGGGTATCATTTCCGGGTCTTCCAATCCATATGCATCGTAAAGATGCTCCCTTTCAAATAGCAGCTATGCTGGTGAGCCGTTAAAACTGGATACTGCCACTGTCACGTTGAATCGGCCATCCGTTGCCCGAGTTTGCATTGAACTTGACGTCTCTAAGGAACTGCCCAACGTGTATTTATTCAGACGTCATCAAGAGTTATCATGCAGAGTGTAGAGTACGAAGATCTCCCGCGATATTGCACAACCTGCTATCGGCTAGGTCATGAATCCGCAGACTGTGGTAAACCTCATTCAAACCCAGCACAGTCCGTTGGAAAAGATGTAGCACCAGAGACTAACCCAAAAATACGACCTTCTGAAAAGAACAAAAATCAACGCTGGACCCCCAAAAAGTTAGGCCCCTCCTCAAGAGAACAACCATCTGTAGCAGCTGAGATATTCGAGGAAACGATAAACCCTGCGTCACCAGACATGGTGATTTCACATGAAGTATCAGACATGCAGGACCTCTCAAGGTTAAAAGGGGTTGACGATTGCCTGTTGGGAGATTCAGTTGTTATGGTTTCTCACTCTGACAGTGAGCATGAACCTGTATTAGCTAATCATTTATTGGATGATCAAGATGCGCGAGACTGTGATCATGTCGCTAACCTAATCGAAGCTGCATATGTTGATACACATGCTAATGAGCATGTAGCTGGTGATACTTCTAATCCCAATCCGAGTCAGGGGCCACACATATTACGACGGAGTCAACCCACTTCTCCCCGTCTAACCAGGTTACGTGCATCGCACCTCTCTAACTCCTTTGATGTTTTATCCCAATGAATATCTTGATGTGGAATGTCCGCGGCCTTCGTAATTCTTTTAATCGATTTCTATCATTAGTTCGAACGCATAAAGTATATCTTCTAATTGTCATTGAGCCCAAACTTAGACCCACTGCCTTGCAATCTTATCAACTACAGCTTGGTTACTCAAAAGCTATATCTGCTTGTAATGATCAAATCTGGTTTTTTTTGGAAGGAATCACTCCTACAGCAGGAAGAGGAAAAATATGGTGATCAACATCATTCGCTAAAGTTTCGATGGTTGGCCATGGGAGACAGTTTTTGGTTGACAGCCGTATATGGATGTCATTCCGTTCTCCAGCTGTGTATATTGTGGGAACAATTGCGACAATTTCATATGTCCAACACAATTCCATGGCTTATAGGAGGAGATTTTAATACATTTAGGTCATTGGATGAACACCGCGGCAGATCGCAGCCGTCGTTGCGCACACTCCAAGATTTCAATGACTTCATCCAAAATTGTCACTTGCAGGAATTTCCATTTCAAGGTTCATGTTACACTTGGTCTGATGGCCGAGGCTTAGGACGCGTATGGCGTCGTCTAGACCATTTTATGAGCTCAACATCATTTACGGATATATTCTCGATAACACAAGTACAACATCTATCAAGAGCCACTTCAGATCATGCGCCATTACTTTTGAAATGTGACTCAGAAAGCCCTAGAGCACCATCTCTTTTCCCGATATTTAGATGTTTGGGCAACACATGCGGATTTTGATGACTTTGTTGCTCATAGATGGCAATCATATCCAACAGTTGGGGGAATGTGGGGATTCAACCGCAAATTAACACTTCTGCGAAAAAACTTACGGCAGTGGAATAGAGAAACATTCGGAAATATCTTTGACGCTGTTTCTCAGGCAGAAGCTGTAGTTAAGTCTGCCAAGCTCTTCTTTGATGCCAATCCAACATATCAGCACAAGCAGTGTACCATAGACGCATCGCAGAAATGAGACTTGCTCAAAAACGTGCTTTTCTTTACTGGAAACAGAAGGCCAACATAAAATGGTTTGAAAGAAGGTGATGCCAACACATCCTTCTCCATCAAACAGTTAAACACAAGCGAAGTAGGCAACTTATTCACAGAATTATGACGCCCGATGGTACTGAGTA